>CM023481.1:34709107-35159107 GCA_013339685.2 Hyalomma asiaticum | reverse complement strand
GTTGTCCAGATGGAAGCACGCTGCTGCGCCTTTGAAATTCTACCGCATTCCCCTTATTCACCCGACTTCGCAAAATCGGAATTCCATCTCTTTCGAACAGTGAAGTCATATTTGAAGGGCAAGCACTTTCCAGATGATGAGACTCCGACTTCTGAAGTCACGACATGGCTTTTCGAGCAACCTGTCGACTTCTACAAGCGAGGTGTTTACAGTTGCATAAAAAGATGGGAGAAGGGTGTGTCCCTGAGTGGCACCTATATAGAGAAGGACTAACAAATCTGCAAAGTTTCGTTGCTCTCTGTCCACAGGAAGTGGGTCAGGGGAAATCTTTATTGAACGCCCCTCGTATCCCGATAGCCAGGAAGAACTTTTTTTGATATATATATATATATATATATATATATATATATATATATATATATATTATATATATATATATAATTCGGGGAAGAAGTTCTGTGGGTCCGGTTCAAAGGTAGATGCAGAAACGAATTGCGCACTTAAAAAATCGCACGTGTATTACTGTGTTCAATGTTTCGGCCGTAGCTGAGGCCGTGCCACGGCCAAAACGTTGAACAAAATAAACGTGCAATTTTCGTAAGTGCGCAATTCGGTTCTGCAGCTAGTGTATATATATATATATATATATATATATATATATATATATATATATATATATATATATATATATATATATATATATATGTACAGTTGAACCCACTTATAACAATGGTTATAACAACACTTATAACCGGTTATAACAATGGTTAGCTGCTGCACCATGAACTTTTGTATGTTTTCTATGGTGAACCAACCCTCTTTTAACAATGTTTCCATGCCCTATTGTTGGTTATAACAATGAAGTCTGGCTGCTGGGTGTACTGTGTATCGGTGCCAAGAGGTAATTGATTGTGAAATCTTTGAAGAGAAAGCGAACTTTTGCCACTGCAAACTTGCTGTTCCCTTCTACAAAAGGCTGCCCCATTGTCATATGATGGAAACCAGTTCCTAAACATGAGGCTTACCCTGAAAAAAAATGTTAGTAACAAAGGACACTGGTTCCAAAGCTGGTTTTGAGGAACTTCAACTATCTTTCCCAGAGATGCCTCAGCGCTATTTTCTCTGGGGACTGAAACAAAAGGTGGGGATTAAAATAACACTGCTGCAGGGAGGGATGGGTAGGGAGCGGGGTCCTTTGTATGCAGTCTAATGTTGGTTGAGACATCATTGGGCATTTTTACGCTCATTGTCACGCTGTGAAGCATACTGAGTACGGGAAGAGGCTTTTAGCCATTGTCGCCCCCACTCACACATACACAAACCAGCCTGGGGTCCCCTCATTTAGCTTTTTTTCATGCAACCCTGTTATAACAATTATCGGTTATAACAATGTGATTTTCATGGCACTTCAATGTTATAAGTGGGTTGCACTGTATATATATATATATATATATATATATATATATATATATATATATATATATATATATATATATATATAGGGTGTTTTTTTAGCTGCAACACATTTTTAAAATTAGAAAAACATAAATCGCGGGAATGTCTTGTGTACCATTCGAGTGTACGGGTTGGCGGCCTCTAGATACAGAACAATTACCGCACTTGTATGCATAATTAGCGAAATTATGCTAATTAACTTTTTAATTATCAGCAATTGGTGGCTATAGTAAATGAGTACTTTGGAGCCCGTCCTCGACACTACCTGTCCCCGCGATCAAATTTTGAATAGCGGTGTGCATGTCGGAGCTACGCGAGCAATTAGTTCCCCGTGGCAGGCTCCTTGAAACCGAAATCGGCCGGGAAAAGCGCGTCTGTGACGTCGATGTCCCCGCCCCCACGGCTTTCGTCACTCGCCCGCGGCGACCAACGCCGCAGATAAGAAGGAGATAACGCAAGCTGCTTGCGCGGCCAAAGCGGCGGTGACCACGGGCGAGTGGCGAGTGACGAAAGCCGTGGGGGCGGCGACATCGACGTCACAGACGCTCTTTTCCCGTCCAGTTTCGCTTTCAAGGAGCCTGCCACGGGGAACTAATTGCTCGCGTAGCTCCGACATGCACACCGCTATTCAAAATTTGATCGTTGGGACAGGTAATGTCGAGGAGGGGCTCCAAAGTGCTCGTTTACTATAGCCACCAATTGCTGATAATTAAAAAAGTTAATTAGCGTAATTTCGCTAATTACGCATACAAGTGCGGTAATTGTTCAGTATCTAGAGGCCGCCAACCCGTACACTCGAATGGTACACAAGACATCCCCGCGATTTATGTTTTTCTAATTTTAAAAATGTGTTGCAGCTAAAAAAAACACCCTGTATAAGGAACAGCAATCTGAGAGAGGAAAGCTACTTAGACTGATAAATTATTGTTCGGGAAGTATACCATCGCTAATTTTGTATTCCCCTGTTGAATATTAGAAGAGAAAATTAACGTCAAAATTTTATATTCGAATTCCTCGCCTCAACGTTGTGGAGGTGACGTCAGGAAGCCTATACCATGTTTTTTTCGTATTCTCACCACATTGACTCAGGCAAATTATTTGAAACATGCCATGTTAAGCATTTGAGTTCCTTTCAATGCAGCGTATTGCTCTTTTACCGACAAATAATTATATAGGCCTTGGTAGACGCCGTCAAAGATTACGACGACATGCTTATCGGTGCGGGAGCATCCGAGCAGTCGTCACCACTAATATTTTCTTTCACATTTTCTGGCTTACCAAGCGCCTTTTCCACGCGAGAAAAGTGCCGTTGGCAAAGTGAAAAGGCGGTTTACTAAAGCGAGAAAAATCATTTTTCAGTTAGTGTCCCTTTCAAACCGTTCCTAACGGAAGGTTCTTATTGCGCGCCTAACGCTGAACCAACCAGCACACTGTTCCCGCCTGAATGGCGTAACAGCGATAGCAGTTAGACGATAAAAGTGCGCCCTGTGGCTGTCTACCGTCAAAGGCAACACGACTTAATGCAGCAGCGCACAGGCTCTCGTTTGCGCCGGACACCACGCCACCTGCCCACATAGGAAATCCTTGGCAGGGACACGTGCCGGGATTTAAAAATCGTAAAAAATATCAACCGGTTACCCTGAAAGAGCACGAACCTCACCCTATAGGCAGTGATCGTTACATGATTGACATCAGATCTGCAGGTAAGTATCAACTCAAGCCTATCGTAAAGTGGGATAAATTTAGAAAATCGTGCGCGCAGAGATGGACCACCTGTATTTCAGGCAGGATGAGTGGCTCGCCGAGCTACGCCAGGATGCGAAATCTGCGACTGAACAAGCTAGGAGAAAAGAAAAAGGAAACAAAGTCGACTATCTTTGGAAAACTCATCAAAGGACGTGATGACGCTGGCTAACACAAAGGCACAACCGGGCATTGCGGCTCAGCGCGTCGACCTTGTCACAGAACATGCCATTAACATTGCCAGGCAACTTTGAACGAAGATGCCTGGCATTTTTTTGCCAGGCATCTCTTTAATTTAAAATATGTTAAAATGCTTTTAATTTTAATTTATTTAGCAATCGATCCTTAGTTCAGAGAGATTCCACGACGCTCTTGAAATTTCTACGAGCTACACTGGCCCCATAGAAGAATTGTGACACTGGCGTGTCAGTGCGCGATTGTTCAAGTAAATTAAAATTTTAAACGGAGACACACGCGCACACACAGTGCGTGCGTGCGTGCGTGCGTGCGTGCGTGTGTGTGTGTGTGTTGAGCGGCTGCCGAACTCTATCTCTACCTCTCTCGTTTTTTTTTCTTTCTAACTTTTCTACATCCCCTTACCCCTTCCCAAGTGCAGGTAGTAAACTAAATTTCTCTTCTAGTTAACCCCCCTGCCCCGCTACGGTGGTCTAGTGGCTATGGTACTCGGCTACAGATCCGAGGGTCGCGGGATCGAATCCCGGCTGCGGCGGCTGCATTTCGATGGAGGCGAAATGTTGAGGCCCGTGTGCTGTGCGATGTCAGTGCACGTTAAAGAACCCCAGGTGGTCGAAATTTCCGGAGCCCTCCACTGCGGCGTCTCTCATAATCAGAGCTGGTTTTGGGACGTTAAACCCCACATAACAACATAACAACAACTAGTTAACCCCCCCTGCCTTTCGCACTCTCTCCCTCTCCCTTTCCCTAAGTTAAAATGCGTGTTCTTTCCTACGTTATCTGTTAGAACCATTTAATGTCAAGAAGGAAACTAGGACGTTAACCACACGCCTGCTATGCCAAACGAAGGATCGAGGTCACGACATTGTAGACGCCCTAATTCAAACCGGCTTTTCGCAGCAGGCGACCGCGTGCATGTTAGACTACAGAAGGCTTCAGAACGTATAACCAGACAGTCTCATAGCGGACGCAGAGCTGTGTGCAGCGTTACATCAGCTACACACCATCTCAGCCCTTGGCCAAGATAGCGTCTCTAACAAATCCCTTTATCTCTTTCCCCAGCGCTCGGTAGCAAACCGGACGCGCGTTTGCTACCACTTTTCTTTACCTCTCTCCCCGCTTTTCTCCCCGCTTCCCTCCGCGCTTTTCTTTACCTCTCTCTTTCTCTCTCTCTCTCTCTAAAAATAATCTGTATACAGTCTCGATGCAGGCTCAACTAACGTTCTACTTCAATGTCTTAATAACCTGGGAACAAGGCGCACTGCCTATGCAGTGTAAAGATGCTAGAATTACTTCGGTACAATGCCACGCAAACCGTTCAACAAAGCAAATTGGGCCTGCTTTCCCTCCCTTTATATACAAGCAAATTCACGGTGCACGTATTCTTCAATCACATCAATGGAATCGTGAAAAAAACTATCACGTCATCGTTCCCGCTATGTTCGGATTCAGGGCGGACCCCTCCATCCTGAATGTAGTGCTTCAACTAAAAGAGGATGTACTAAGCCACGATTCCTCTCATCTGACAAAAGCAATATCAGAAGTTGACCCCTTCGCTAATGCGCCACATAACGCTACTCTCGAAAACATCAGTCATCGTGAATTCCCGCATGGTATCGATATGTTTGCTCCTGTTTTACCAGTAGTAGTAGTAGTAGTAGTAGTAGTAGTAGTAGTAGTAGTAGTAGTAGTGGTAGGAGGAGGAGGAGGAGGACCAATGGTCGTGTTAGAAACGACGCTTAATTCTCCAGCCACTAAGGATAACGGTGCAGAGTCCTGGGGTTAGGTAGGTGGGAATGGAAGACAAAGCAACCATTCGCAATACACCTCAGATTGGTTAAATCCTCGCCTTTCACCCTGGTCCCCGACCTTGCTAAAATAATCCGTAGTTTTGGCTCCGCAACAGTCCCTGCACACCGATGACCTTACGTCGGGAACTACCACGGGTCCCCGTGGCACAGAGTGGGACGTGCGAACAGCAGCAAAAACGCTCCAACAACCTGCGCTGAACACCGACCTTACCTGCTCAGATGCTAAGTAAGAACTTCTGATTGGCCCCAAGGACCCCTCTTATCCTGCTATTCAACTGTGTGTGGATGGAAAACTGATCACAGAGGTAAACATGAGAATTTTAGGCCTCCACATCTGAAAGACTCCCCGATACCATCGGCGTAGATGCCATGCGGAAGTCAATGCAGAATGCCTTCGTCCTCTATAAAAGGATTTTGATCGACACGAGGCCATGCGCGAAGCAGGCACGGCACCATCTTGTCGCAGTGCTTAGTCTTTTAGAAGGTTTCTCACTATTTCCGTATCTGCACCTCTTACCTTGCGAGAGATCAGGTAGATCGGCATATCCGCGCAGCACAGAAAAATGTCTTGCACTTTTTCAATAGCACTGCTACTCGCGAACTTCTCCTGATTGGGTTGCATAATACCGTTGGGGAACTAGTAGAAGTGCACCTCATTAACCATTATGCACATGTTCTTTTTCCAGTGAAAAACAGTCATGTGACTTTTTCAGCCCCTCAAGGTCAATCTCAATAAATGCACCGCATGCACGAACCCATCTAACTTGTATTTGAAACCGTATAGCCAGAGTCGGAGTGCTTCGTAAGTGATACCCACTTTCGACCGCAGCCAGATGATGCAGATTCATCAATACTCTCACAGTTCTTCCTTCGCAGCGGCAGTCATAGATGATGCGCACAAATCCCTTTTGTGCGCCGCCTTCGACCAATCGTGGCAGAAGAAGCCCCCATTGTTCGTTTATTCCCTTACACTTAGGCTCAAAAATGGCGAATGGTAACTTTGTTTCGTGTCGCGTTTACAAACCCGTCTACCGTACTCTAAAATCTATTCGCCCTCTCCACAACATCCCAAGGATTCCAGCGCACTATGGACACCCCGGCAATGCAGCCGCCCACGACCAAGCTCGAGCACTCGTCCAACGGGCAGTCGAAGGTCCACCTTCCTTTCGCAGCGCGCCGGAATGATTACTCAGTTATAATGAAATCACTTTGCACTATCGCAATGCCCGCGCGAGCCACGCTCCGCCTCATAAGTCTCTGTCCGAGGCCGAACGAGTCGCTTGGCGTCGACTCCAAAGAAGCACTTTGTAGTGTCACTTTCTCTATTCTCCACTTCATTCTGGTGCCACGTCACCCCGTTGCCGCGTGTGCTCGAGTCCGCAAGCAGTCGTTACACACACATGTCGTAACTGAACAAACAAACCTACTGCCTTCTATTGAGGAGGCAGAGCACTCGAGCCATGGGAGCACGCTCTGCGTAGGTTCACGGCCAGCAGACAAAATTGGGATTGTACGCTGGCCCCCACGGCTCAGCCAAACACAAGTACTTTCGGCCACCTTGAAATGCCTCAGTGATCACCGTCTTTCTCTTCTCCTGACCCGTTACTAAGCTTCCCCTTCACCTGATCAACTTCTTGGTGCCAATGAAGTTGTTACCCCCTTTTCTTCCTCCTCCACTGTAGTAAGCGCTATAACGCACACACACGTTGTGGGTTTCAAGTAGCGCCCAACGCGATTACGTGACAAGTGTAACACAAAGCTGAGTTACCGGCGTATTGATAATACAAATTTCTGAGGTTTTACGTCCCAAAAGCACGATGTGATTATGAGAGACGACGTAGAAGAGGGCTCAGGAAATTCAGACCACCTGGAGTAACTTGTCGCGTTGAAGTTTGCGGTTTTCGGAATATGAACCTTGTATATTTTTTCTAATGTTTTTTATTCGCTTCTTCTCGCGTTTTCGTGTTTATTGCTTGTATTGATGCAAGTGCTTCTTTTTCACATGGATGCGCATTTTGATCACCTTCGTGAATTTCCTGTGCCAAGCGATGGTTTGTTGTGTTATCACGTTGGCAAATGTGTACATTTGTTTCTTCGAATAAATTTCAGTTCACAGTTGTGTGGTTCTTGCACTGCTCTCACGTTGTTAGCGCTACTGTTTGCCATGATGAATTACCGCCTACATGCACAAGTTTCTCTTCTGGTTGAAAGCTAATCTCCGCAATATTATGATGCAAAGAAATTTCAACTTCATGATTGATTTGATTGATTTGTGGGGTTTAACGTCCCAAAACCAGCTGTGATTATGAGAGACGCCGTAGTGGAGGTCTCCGGAAATTTCGACCACCTGGGGTTCTTTAACGTGCACTGACATCGCACAGCACACGGGCCTCAACATTTCGCCTCCATCGAAATGCAGCCGCCGCGGCCGGGATTCGATCCCGCGACCCTCGGATCTGCAGCCGAGTACCTTAGCCACTAGACCACCGTGGCGGGGCAATTTCAACTTCAACTTCTACATATCACTGTGCTACGCAACACCATTACGCTTCAACACTACCCATGATAAGTGCCTTTCTCCTTTTCATTAACCGTGTTTAGCGCAAAGGAACAGTGTTGGGACTTACCTGAAAGCGTACTCCTTCATATTTATGTCACTCAGGGGCCTTAGCAAGACGTCTGCATGTCTGGAATCGTAGATTATTTTGCCTATGACTGTCACAGGCGCCATCAGGATTAAGAGGGCCTGCACGCAGTCCGTCCACACAACGCCTCGGAGCCCGCCCTGCAGAAATGGAAGCGGTGGTTGAGTGCAGTCTCAGTATACACTAAGCCTCGAGGTGCAGGCTCACAATACTTCGTATGAGGTGTTCTTGACCGCACTGTCTCGACGAGAATCGAGCGCTGCTCAAAACTGTAGCGCCATTAGCAGTCGCGGTCGTAAGAACATCTCAGGATACATTCGAGTCAAATTACACTGCAAATTTTACGGTCCCGTTTAATGTTCATAGGGCTATGGTTGGCTGCGAACGCTACTGAAGTACGGTCGTGTACTACGTAGATTTATGGGCTAGAGTTATAAGGAACCCGAGGCTACCTTTAAAATTAATTCGGCGAGTCTCCCCAAGAATGGCGGAAGATGCGGACGAAAGATGTGGCGGAAGAGGACTGAAGTTGGAGCCAAATGTTGTCGCTTTCTCTTCGGTAATCAAACAGCGCACTCACACGCGAAGACAAAGGAGAAGAAACTGAAGACACGGCAACGCTCGTGCCGCCAGGTTCTCTTGTCTTCATGTGTGTGAGCTGTTTGATGATGAGGCCTCACCAACTTGCCGTATTAATACGCTGCTCAACACTATCTCGCTCTGTGTGCACCATCAACCGTTCGTTCGTGGTATTTGTAAGAGCGCTAATGTGACGGCGTGCGAGCGCCTAGTCACGTGGCACTGTCTGCATATATTATTACGAAAGTACATTATCCACATCCAATCTGTTTTACAACTTGTCCATTGAACTATTTGCGTTTAAAGCCATAGTTTAGAAGTTTCTAATTAGTAATACTTATTGCCTGGGCTGATCTTACAAGATAGTCTTATATAGTCAAGACTGGACTCAACTACACTAAGGCGGTTACATTTTCTTAACGCATCCGTGAATATCTTTTAAAGCTTTTCTTTTCACACGAAAGTTTATACCGGGGTCCACCACGACCCCATGCGTTACTACCGTAACGGATATGACGTAGTAAAGTAAACACCGTATGAACAATAAAGAAAAATGTTTAGAAAAACTTGTATTGTTGCACTGGGAATCGAACCCATAGCCCCCGTGCTACGACGAAAGGCGCCCGGTGCGCTACCACTGCGCTAACGCCTCATATGCTCGATGCTGTTCGAACGCGCCTTCTTGTCTCGTCCGGCTCTGCATGCGCGCACCCGGACGCACATTGCCTAGAACGGTGCCGCCATCCAGGACAGGGAAAGTGAATCACTGGAGCATTACTTAGTCTCTCCTGGATGGCGGCACCATTCCAGGCGCCTTCCTTAGTCCGCCTCGATAAACGCAGCAGACCCGCGTGCATAGCCGCGTTCGAAGAGCTTCGAGCGTATATGCGCCGATAGCGCAGCGGGAGGGCACCGGTCACATTTCTTCATGAGTGGCGTTTCCCCGCCGACCGCTCTTCGAGCGTGATGGCAACAAGAGAACTGCTGCGTTATGCGCCAGAGCACGGCAACGACGTTGACGGATCAATGTGGCGCAAGTAAATATGACTGATACTTTGTCGCGCGGCATTTACTAGAGACTGTGCCCAGTTATTAAGTAAACTACTTCAACTACCACAAAGGGTTGGCTCTTGATGTTATGGAGGTGAACGTGGGTTCATCCACGTCAAACGGTGCCGTACCAGCGAAACACCGATAGCAATGGGCAAGTTCACCTCGATGTAACAATAAACATTCAACTGCTTATGCGAAGACACATTTAACTTTCGTGTTATACTGATTCCTTTGACAGAAGGTCAGCGACATTTTTTTAAAGTCCGAGACCGGCGTACTATAGCACGGGGGTCTCAAACGACTTGATTTCGCGCGAATACGCATCATTTCAGTACGCATGCCGGAAACGAAGCTTCTCTAATGTAGAGACGAAACATGTGTGTGTGAGGCTGTGAGCGATATTTCACTCAACTTCCGCTGTAACTCTCTGCGTCATTCTTGCTTCCTCTGTGGAACATGAATTCTCGTAAGGTGGGCGGAAACGTTCTGCTCTGAAGAGCTCGTTGCCGCTCATCTAAGCAGGGGCCACCTGATTGTTATTCGTCCGCGGTCCGCGCTAACCACGCTACGGAAGCTTTGGCCAGCTGCACTGTACGCAAATATGTGCGTACAGCGCCACACGTGCGTTGCTGCGTAAAAACGATGCAGGATGCGTTTGTGCGAGTCGCGGGATTGAGAACTTACAGCAGAAGCTGAAGAAATCAAAATATTGACTTTCTCACGAAATTTTGCGTCCGAAAAAATTCTTGCAGTAATACATGGCTTATACAAAGAGTTTCGAACATGCTCGAAGCTTTAGAAATACCCTGATGCGCGTTACAAAAATGCAGGTGCCTCATAATTACAGAATTTTAGCGTGCCCGGTAAACCGGTATGCGCAAAGGCGTGCCGGATAGTGGATAGCGTATAGCGTTGTTTGTCACAGTCAAGTGGCGCCAGCTATGGGTGATAAACTAAACAAGCAAAACCGCGTGATATGTGTCCTCCGACATTCGGCAAGCTAGTCGCTAAGCCTAGGGCACCGAGAAGTTGAGTGTCACGCTCAGAAACGGTGTCGAATTGTCACGGATACCTTAATGTCGAAGCTTCATGATTCAAAGCTTAAGCAAATAAAATCGTCAGTAACTCGAGGGCTACAGAGCGCGCGACGACGCCTCGAAAAATTTGAAGCGGACGGCATACGCTCCGGCTGGCCGGTCATGTTTGCGCATGCACTGTTTATACCCCGCATTCCGCTCTACGCAAAGTACTTTGCGTATTGCGGTTTACCGGGCACGCTAAACTTGCCTGACACTGTTTAGTGTCGCCTTGACAGTCTCAGAGTACTCTTTTGCAGCGTAAGCTGCTATGGACTCGTTACAGTGGCTGAAATTAGTGGCGATGGTGTCCGTCGCCACCGCTGTTCTCGCGACCTCTGTCCGTAACCGCTGTCAGCTTCAATGAGAAAAAAAATATCGGCGGATCCCACGCATTGTAGAATCGATGTCACGCGAAAGAATCAGCGAGGAATCTGCCAATGCCGAACTGTTTTACTTCAGCCAAGTGTTAGGCCTAGGATTAACGTCTGTGTGCGCACTGAACTCAGGCGACATAACGGCTGCTCTTCCGGAGTTGAAGATTTGTTGTGCGACTCCTGAAGAGCGCAACAAATGTGCCTCGATCATTTACCTGCCAATTACAGGAATACACGAGAAGTCTGGCCAGCCTGTTCTTGCACTGTTCCAACTGGCCCAGTGTCACCTGTATGAATAATTTGGCGATCATGTGAAGATTTACCGACACATCTACGTAATGACATCCAAGGCGCTTCTGCGGCTTTTTTCTGCCCGCCGACTGACGTCAGACGGGTGTTTAGAGTACCACATCCGACCTCATCAACAAGTGCGGAGCTGGCAGTGATTGATATTGCTCTGAAGTACGTACATCAAGAATTGAACGCATTGAAGATCGTGATCCTCACAGACTCCTGTGCTGCTCTCAGTAGACTGTTGAGAAGTCATGCCGACACCCCAGTTTTCAGCAGCATCCTGAAATCTGCCGGCAAAATAACTGCACGTGGTGTGTCCCTCATCGCACAATCGAATCCCTCGCACGTGGGTATATATAGCTGAAAACGAAGAAGCTGATCGCCTCGCTTCTAGTTGTGCCCACAACGACTGTGACTGTCCTCTCCTTTCTTTTAAGCTTCACAACACTCGACTGTTGACCCGGCTGCACCTACTACGGCAACACCCAGATCAACGTGTTGCAAACGGATCGTTCCCTCCCTGTGTTTGTGGTCGTGGCTCGCCTCGTCGCACGAGAGCGTTTCTGTGCAAGTTCAGGGTTGGCTCTGTTCTGGTGTGCGAAGAATTACACCGTCAAGGCCGTGGGGACAGTCCATTAAGCCCATCCTGTAGATCCTGTGAGACACTTGGATATCTTATTTTAGAGTGGTCTCGCATGGATTACGCAGAGTACATCGCTAATTAAAGAGTGTAGACGTCTTGGTTTGCAGTGCACCACCGTTGACGATTACGTGTTCCCAAAGGGGAGTGCTTCTCAACGGGACCAGGCCCATAGAGCGTTATCAATATTTGTGGAAGCTACTGACCTGGCCTCTCGTTTATAGCCGTATGAAGTTTCTTTGTGGGTGTTTTGTGCGTACATGTTTACATGAATAATAATAATAATAATAATAATAATAATAATAATAATAATAATAATAATAATAATAATAATAATAATAATCAGGACTGCTGATGCGATAGGTTTCTCTACAATATGTGACGCGCTTGAATGACAGCAGTGGTCGAGTGTGGTAGCGTGCTTACCTGGCACCTCGGTGTCCCGGGTTGGATTCCCACCTACCTCGCGAGTTGTAGGTTGACGCTTGTCAGTGTTTGCCCGTTTGTTATGTCTACATTTCAATCGCAAGCTACAAAAACGTTGTTCTTGCTACTAACATGCGCAAATATGCTCTTACGAAATTTGCCATTTGGTTTATCATTGATTAACATCAGCCACGATGTTAAGATTCAATCAGCTGTGGCGAATAACCCGTACCGAGTACTACGGGTATTAACCACACGTGACTGTATTATCGTTAGTCGTGACGTACGTGAGGAACATATCATTTTGGAGACGTCTAGATCAATCATTCATGCCCGGCATACAATGACACCGTACCATCCCAAACTCGATGTGCACGAAGTGAACGACACGATCAGGAGAGCGCCGGGACGTAGGCGGCTAGACAGATAGATGATAGATATTAGTTCATATATATAAGTATAGCAGCAGGAGGAATATACCTGTACGCTCTCAGGTAATCCCTCTCCGTTTGTCGTCAGAGTGCGTACCCTCGCTGAGCACGTGCCATGTTCTTTTTTTTTCTTTATATTTCCAACACCGGAAGAAGTGCTGCCATTTTTGTGAACTTGTCTTTTTAAGCTCGCGTTTCACTGATACTGTTCGACGTCGTAAAACTGGGAAATAGGAAATAAACTTAGAAACTTAGTTTGTACACGAGGTTGTTGGTACCGGGAAATGTTATTTAAAGATAATTTCACATTTCGGCGAAAATGGCAGCCTTACTTGTTTTCTTTTTATATATTTGAAATTTCCTAGTACTAACACGAACTGCTCAGTATACCTACAGTGATGTCATGAGAGTCACACTATATTTGCGATTCGGTGTGTGATAAACTCACCAATGCTGTGTAGATCGTTCCTGCTACGCCGATGCCAAATGTAGTCCATTGTATGGGTAGGTGAAAAACTGCGAGAAGCAAAATATCACGAAACTTTTACGTAAAATGTACGCGAGAACGTCGATGGAAGGAAACATATACGAGAATTTGCTGCCATTTTGTCTGATTATGAGTTTCGCCACCTCTTATACTGCACGCAGATTTAATATACGCATTATTTCGTGAACTCTTCGGAGATGTGGGAAAATAACACTCCTTAGATATTTGCTGTACAGTAAGAAGACAACAAGAAATTGCAGCCTTCGGAGTGATTGCTTGGGGAAAAACGAACTGCTCTAGGTATATTAGAGAGAGAGAGAGAGAGAGATGATGGGCGGAAGGCAGGGAGGTTAACCGGAAGGAAAATATCCAGTTTGCTACCCTGCACTGGGGAAGGGGTGAAGGGAGACAGAAAGGGATGGAAGAAAAGAATAAAGGAAGAAATAGAGAGGTCGAATCGCGCACACACACAAGCACGGCAGTGTCAGAGACGGTTCACGAGGCCCGTTGCGCGCAAAAACTTGAGCACAGCCTTCGTGGCTTTCTGCTGCGAGGCTCTATAGTTCCGGCATTCCAATATGGTATATTATAGTTCTTAACGGAACCATCAAACTGAAGTACAGATCGCAATGAGTATTTTCCCTCTCTACTGCATGAGTTTCCTTGTTGTTTGTTTCAGTGTCTTTGTGCTCCAGCGGTTAGTCAGTCAGCGTTCATTTCAAGCTCACGCGCATGCTCTGTTAGAACGTACGGCAGTGAGTTCCAATTGATGATAACTCAGGTCACGCTAATTAACAAGGGTGCAACGAGACACGACGATTCCACCAACCAAGTTTGAAAGATTGACAGGATGATCCCAAAACCTCGCATCACATGGCGTTCCGCATAATACTCGCTGCGCAGTTTTGAGGCGTTCAGTTTAAATTTTCGTGCCTCGTGCCCGACAGGGCATGAGCATTGCACGGCGCCCGAGGCTTTTACTGTTTGTCCCCTTTTTTCCCCCTCGCAATCGCGTTTTGAGGTAGCTGAGTTGTCTTCCATAATTTATGGGATGCCTTGACACTGTACGCAACGCGAGCATTGGAATTATTACTGAATTTATCTCGGCAACGTAGACAGGTCGGCGAACTCCAGACGGCCACCGCGGAGCGTCCCCTTCAATGATCTGCGCTATTACCAGTACGAACGGCTAGCTTAGAGCTGTCATATTCTGACTTGACGTATAATGACACTATCTCTTTCACAGCGGTGGTTATACGACCACGGAGCATCGTCCTGTCGTGTGGCGGCGCGTATAGGAGAACTACCGCCGACGGGTTCATGCGGTCGAGTGAGGGCGCATCGACACGCGTCTCGACATCGCTTTGACGTCCCTGACATGCGCCTGCTTGCCGAATACACGCAGGTGGCCGGCGAAGGCTGCCCGCTTCCACTGCCTTGAATTCTCAATAGCGTGCGTTCACATGAGTACACCAGCACTGCGGGCGACGCGCGGAATATACTGGGATGTTTTAGCAGTGCAGTACACTCTTAGCGCGGTAACCTTTAGTTTATTTTATAGGTACACAAAAATGTGAAAATATGCTCCTTTATAAAGGTTAAAGTGCTTTTACCTTTAGTGAAGGAGCATATTTTCACATTTTTGTGTACCTATAAAATAAACTAAAGGTTACCGTGCTAAGAGTGTACACTCTAAACATAACCTTCACTTTACAGGTGCACAAAACTGAAAACATGCTCCTTTACTAAAGGTTAAAGCGTTTTAACCTTTAGTAAAGGAGCGTACTTTAATATTCTTATGTACCTATAAAATAAACTGAAGGTTACCCTGTTTAGAGTGTATTACCGTAATATCGTTGCCTCGTTGTGAAAGACCTGCATCGGGCACCTTGACGCTTTCGTTACGTTACTGTACGCGTAGAGCTAATAGCGCAGGTGTTTCCTATGTAAATGGCCACATGCCGACCACGGCGGCATGGCATTACCATGTCGAAATCACCGTAAACCACAATTGCTAAAACACCGCATATACTATCCTTAGAACGGGCCACGCTTGTGGCTGATCGGTGGCTGACTGGAACTGTACTGCTTTTACAGTTTTTGGGACCCTTTGTACATGAACAGTCAGGTGCAGGATACACGGCACGCATTTGGGGCCGTCGCAGAAGAACGCCACACGAGACCCCAAATGAGGGGTAAATTTGTTTTTCATAATATGGACTTTACTTCTATTTTGAGTTCTGTTATTTTTTCTTTCATCTCGCATCTTCCCTTCGTTATTCTAACTTGCGTCAACTTCTCAGACAGCATAGTTGTCTCTACGATTGTCATTTGCAGCCTAGATCACTAAATCAAACAATGTCTCTACGATTGTCATTTGCAGCCTAGATCACTAAATCAAACAATCTTGAACTGCTTGTTAATATACCATTATATCGGCCTAGTATACATGTAGTGCAAGGGACGCAAGACACGAGAGTGTACTACAGTTTCACTGTAAATCACTATTCAATAACCGTACCACTCCTTTATGAACGCCTCGAGTCGTATGCGACATTTACGTATCATTCAGCGCTCTCGTGTCGGGTATAAATTTGTGACTGACCCCGCATTTTTGAACGTCTTTGGACTCAGCGCTTCTCCTTGACTGGATGGATGGATGTCGGGAGCATTTCCGTTGAGTCGTGAGAATTGTCAGGGCCACGAGACTATGGGTATGTATGTATGTATGTATGTATGTATGTATGTATGTATGTATGTATGTATGTATGTATGTATGTATGTATGTATGTATGTATGTATGTATGTAAGAATTCCCAATGAATCGGGGCGGTGGTTGGCGCCACCAAGATCGTCATCGACATCCTTTTGACCTGCATCTTCTACTAATGAACTATCAGCTCTTACGGCTCCTTTGGCCGGACTGTTCATTCCGTCTATTCCCTAATTTGCCCCCACCACTTGTCCGGTCTTCCCTCACCAGTCCCCGCCGCATATTCGTATGTGTTCCCCGAACGGAATTTGCAAACTAATAGTACCTTGTGGAAAGTGTATCGTTCCTTGGTTATTGCATGAATACGCTGACATGCGATTCGAATATGTTGAATTGTATTTGTTCCCTTACCATATTTAAGTCCGCGAAGTGCCACACCTCCCTCTTTAATAAAGTAGCAAAAGACGGTAGCAACAGGATCGATAACTACCTTTTCTGGAGCTTTGCCACACTTTACTAGCGGCTTACTACCGTAGAAGTGTGCCGGAACTCGTAATTTCTTTCGTTATACTACTGTGTTTGGGGTAGGAAACGTTAATACACGCGTACATGACGGGTTAGTAAACGCCTACTTCCACTGGCAGTGGTACGTTATGCTTTAGTTGTGACAGCCTCTCACAGAAGTTAGACAAACTATAGTTGATTTGCTTGTGTTGGAACAAGAGACTCGTGCAACGCGGTGGCATACAAATACGGAATCACTGAAATACAGGAATCTGGATCCAAAACACTCGTATGGATCCATGTATGCTCACCGGTACAACGTGCGCATCCTTACGTATGGGAATAAATAGCGTTATGTGATGCTATTAGAGTATATGTCGCGTAGAAGCTTTAATTTTCTTTGTGCAGTAGTGTGTGCTGTCGTTTCTAGTTCGAATAGTTCGAACATGTTTCTCTCTATACTGTCAAACGGAGCATTTATACGTGCAGGATCTTCACAGCGCTAACCACATGAATCGATTAGCGATCGTTCATTAGTCAGTACCAGTCAGTGTCACCGGACAGTGCCATAACGCTTCATTTTTATTTGACCTTATTCTTTTGAAATACAATCTACTTGATATGGCAACGAAACCAGCCCATATAAATCGGATCACCATAAGCTGGATCAAGGACTGCAATGGTAGTAATTTACTAACTCTGGTGCTACTACCCTTATCTATAGGTAGTAACTGCAGGTAGTAAACGACATGGTAGTAACGTCACTACCTTGTAGTTTACTAGCTGCAGTTTCTACTGAGGTAGTGAATGTTGTGACAAGCATTTACTACCCTAAGGCTAATAAGTAGCGCTATCTTCTTCGATAACCGGCACTCATTCCCGAGGAGTGCTACGTCATATTCAGTCAAACAGCTGTGGTGGGCTCATCTCAGTAGAGTAGAGAAGGAACTTGGAGTTCACGCTTTTTCGAAGCTACAGATACAATCCTTTTTAATACCGCAGTAAGCTCTATAGTAATTCCAATTAGGTGTTAAATTGTTACATAAACATTGTAGACGTTAATTTTTACAACAGATTTGTGGGGTTTAACGTCCCAAAACCAGCTCAGATTATGAGAGACGCCGTAGTGGAGGTCTCCGGAAATTTCGACCACCTGGGGTTCTTTAACGTGCACTGACATCGCACAGCACACGGGCCTCAACATTTCGCCTCCATCGAAATGCAGCCGCCGCGGCCGGGATTCGATCCCGCGACCTCCGGATCTGCAGCCGAGTGCCATAACCACTAGACCACCGTGGCGGGGCAATTTTTACAACAGAGATTGTTTGCACAATGCGGAAATGGGTTGGGTTTTTTTTTTTTTTTTGGGGGGGGGGGGTGCTAACGATCTGTAACCTTCACACTTCCAATATTCTTAAACGTATACCTTCAGGATATATGTTTTAGGGTCATTCCACACGAAATAACCCTACAATATTGCTTTCTTATTAACCCAATGATAAGTTTTGGAGGATCATCTTCCACAATAAAACTTTCTTCCATCATGTCGACCGCTCTTGGAGAAGCGATAATTTAATCTTCTTGACTGCATTCCAAGCTCGAAAACCTTATTTTAACGCATGCAGTCAAGAGAGAGAGAGGGAGAAAGAGAAGAAACCTATATTTAGTCGGACTGTCTGTATATAGGGCCGGATTACATCGTCCTACTAGATGACCAGCAGGTCAAGCATGCTGGCGACCTCAAGGGCACGCTTGAAGACCCGGTCTTGTAATACAAAACATCAGGTCCTCTCTCTCGCCACCGACGAAGCATACGATGCCGTCCGCTCAGTAATCTTACGGCGGCATCATCCTTTTAATCTTCATCGCTTTCATATGTCATTGTACGGGATGTCCGTGCAAAATAAGACACGCCTGCAGAAGACTCACCCTTCGCAATGTTTATTTTACGTGCGGCCACGGGATACGGCCGAAAGACGACCTGCTTCTGCCACGCGCTCGCTCGGCGCCGCGGTGGCCGGAGCACTGCTCACCTCTGCCGAAGAGCCAAGTGCGCGAGCCCGAAGCGAACCCATTCGACTAGGACGCATGAATGGCATGGGTTACGTTTAAGAAAGCTGCCACAATAAGTGCAACAAAATGCAACGAAGGTGCAACAAAATGACTAAATACACTCAACTTTCCTATACACTCAACTTTTCGCCCTACGCCTTCAACCCGAATCGTGCTGCGCTCTAACGAACTATTTTGCTCTCACATCATCCGAGTCATCATATTTGACACGCTTACCTGTGGCGGCAGCCACTGATGCCGAGAACAGCGCCACAGCGCCAATGGTTTGCTGCGAAAGAAAGTGTGTTTCTTAGGTCGGGTTAGAGCGAAAGAAAAAAAATCAAGCACGCTGGCATTTCAAGCTAACCCTTGTCTCTCTCTCTCTTTTTTTTCTTGCTATATAGGTGGCAGTGTGCTAGGTGCACACAGAAAGTCCTTTGTAAATTGCCTTCTTTTAAAAAAAGAAACAAAAGAAGAAAGCTCGTACGTTTTTCTTTTTTTTCAAACAAGAAGTCTTGGGGTCTTAAGAAAGAGAGTCCAGTGTTCATAATATTCAGCGTATATTCTTGTATTGCCTTTCAAAACATTTCTACCTCTTTCATTTACTGCTTTGTTTCGCTTGTTTCGAATAAGCTGTCCGCGTACAGTTGATTGATTCCTGGTGTTTTACGTCCCGAAACAAGCTATGATTATGAGAGACGCCGTAGTGAAGGGCTCCGCAAATTTCGACCACCCGCGGTTCTTTAACGTGCACTGACATCGCACAGTACACGGGCCTCAACATGTCGTCTCCATGCAAATACAGCCGCCACAGCCGGGATTCGATACCGCGACCCTCGGATCAGCAGCCGAGTACCACAGTCACGATACCACCGTGGCGGCGCCCGCGTTCAGTTAAATAAGCTTGTCTTTCTTGTTCATTCTTAGGCTGCCTACCCTTGGGAGACAGATTCGAGATATTGGGATATTAAAAATTACAAAGAAAGAAAACTGCGGTTCTCCATGGCACTCACCCCTATATGCACCTTTATGTGAAGTGCCTATATAGCTTACTCATCGTTACGAGACACACTATGGCAGCTTACCGGCTACAGGTATTAGCTTGCGTAGCTTGAGGTCGCGGGATCTAATCCCGGCCACGATGGCTACATTTCGATGGGAGCAAAATGCAAAAAAAAACTTCCCGTGTAGTTAGGTATAGGTGCACGTTAAAGAACCCCAGGTGGTCAAAATTATTGCGAAGTCCCTCATTACAGCACGCCTCATAATCACAGCTGGCTTTGACACGTAAGACCCCCTCCATTATATTATTATTATTATTATTATTATTATTATTATTATTATTATTATTGTATAACGAGTTCTCAAGCGTTAACAAAATATTTATCCGACTTCGAACCAACCCGCAGTGAGTTTCTTTCCAAAGAATGTTGTACTGCGCTGTAGGCATTTTTTGTTTCCATCAGAAAATCTGCCACCGTGTTTTTATTGAAGCAGCACGCGTATTCTTGGTAAGTGACGCTTGAGTGATATTGTTGTTGTTGTTATGTGGGGTTTAACGTCCCAAAACCACCTCTGATTATGAGAGACGCCGTAGTGGAGGGCTCCGGAAATTTTGACCACCTGGGGTTCTTTAACGTGCACTGACATCGCACAGCACACGGGCCTCAACATTTCACCTCCATCGAAATGCAGCCGCCGCAGCCGGGATTCGATCCCGCGACCCTCGGATCAGCAGCCGAGTACCATAGCCACTAGACCACCGTGGCGGGGCGCTTCAGTGATATTCAATCTCTCATTTACTCAAGATACATACATATATACATACATACACACACACACACACACACACACACATATATATATATATATATATATATATATATATATATATATACAGAACTGCCATTGTCGAACAAGGGAGGACGTAGGTTGAAACCAAAGATTCTATAGCCGGAGGACAAACTCCTTGTGGCGTGGAAGCGTTGTCTCCAACCGCAAGCTTGTCTAGAGAGTAGATTACTCACTGTGTAAATCTTATCTCCGTTTAGGAAGCCTTAGTGCTGCAATATATCGCAATGCGACATCACTGCTATCCCATACAGGGTCAACTAAAAACAGCCATTCTACCGAGAGCTGAAGGCTGGCTCAGGCAGGACGGTCTCAGCTATACAGTTAGAGTGGTAATTGAGAAATTCGTGCGGTACATTTCACATGCCGCGATAGGGCAACGTCATATGCTTTGTTGAAGCACTGTTTAAACAGTACGCCATGTCCTATGACTAACTAGGAATTAACAGAACATGCACTCTAACAAAGTACGCATAAACAGTACAGGCAGGGTTATATTGAGTAATAAGGTTTATGGAATGTAGGCTAACGGCCTCTCTACCCAGAGCTGAAGGCTGTCTGAGGCAGGACGCCCTCAGCTGTAGAGGTTGAGTGGCAATTACGAAATTCGTGCTGTACATTTCAAATGTACCGATAGGGCAATGTCGTATGCTGTGCTCGAACATTGCTTAAACGGTCCGCCATGTCCTATGACTAACAAGGAATTAATACAACATGCATTGTAGGAAGAAGCAGTACAGCTAAGGCAGTGTTATATCGAGTAACAAGGTTTATGGGGTGCATACTGGAGTTTGATTTAACAGAAGAGCCTCATAGCTTCGTGCTGACTCAGTGAGTCCTCAATATTACACGTGTACACTAACAGAGTAGGGAGGCCTCCTGAGTAAGCTGGTTGATACATACGCAAGCCGCAAAAACGTGGAATAACGTTTGCAGACGCAACACCTCACGCTGTAAGATGTACACATTACAGTAAATGGGTGCACGTGCACTACTTGCGCACTCCTGTAATTCTCCAGAAGACACTGTACATCTAATTCTAAAAGGTATTAAAATGCACCCGGACCTCTAGATAAATGAAGATACCTGTAGCGTCTTCTCTCTTATTTAGTCCGCTTCCTAATGCGCTGCAATGATTTGAACACAACCATAGACTCGAGAAAAAGCTTCTTTAGGTCGGCTATAGCAAAACTTAATGCTATTCCGTTGGAACGTGAACTGCGGTGTAATTGTTGCAATGGTATGCGGAGTTAAGTGCGCATGGCCCAAACTTAAACCCAGTCGGTATTCATCCGGACTTACTTTATTAGACGTACTCGTTAACAATTTCCAAACGGCCTCGAATATAGGTATTTCCGACTTCTTTTTACCTTACGGTATGCAGCGTTAAACAAAAAGTTGTGGGAACCTTAGGTTTTGCCTTAAGCGTTCAAAGCGACAGCGATGCGTGGGCCCCCTGTCATCGCGCTCTTTCACTTGCCATGTGCTTGTGTCGCCTAGGCACGTAATTGTCATGGCACCACACTTGTTACTGCCCGTTCTTGCTCGTGGAGTTGATATTGTGAATTACCGCAACGTAATGGGCAAAGTACAAAGCGATGCGCCACCAAAACTCTCCAATGAAGAAGACACCACAGTTCGTCTGGCGCTTGTACACAGCGCAGAGTCCATCACAAACGTGACAGCGTGGGGTGGATGAAAGTCTACATGCATGCGGGGCGTCGAAACACGGCGCGGCGCCGTTAGTGTCCCTGAATATGTTCCCAACTGGGCGCCGTTAGGGTGCCTCGATACGCACTACTCTGTACAGGGTGGTGACAACTATTGTCCGCTGCAACGCCATTTTGAATCACGGCGAGAGGATGCACGTCTGCTTGGTGCCCGTGCTTCGTTCAAAATGCAGTGCGCGTCTATTTGGTGCCCGTGATGCGTTCGAGACCAAGACGCAAGCCGCAACCTGTTTATGAACGTCAGCGCAGCTGAGTCCCAGGGCTCGTGTGATTCAACGTGGCGGGGGGTTGTCACCACCCTGGATGTACAGAGTGGTGCGTATCGAGGCACCGTGGGCCCTTTGCGTCATCTAAAGCGTGACAGTCAAGCCTCTGCCACACTGATGCACCTCCGAGATGTGCGTATCACCAAAGGGAAATGGTGGACACAAAAGGCCGGCCGTTAACGGTTATGACAATGCTTGCGGCGTGGCATACCGCGTAGCGCTTCGGAGCGAGGGGTCGCTCGTTCGATTCCCACTCGGTCCGAAGGTTGTTTTCTTTGCGTCTACCTCGAATTTTCTCTCACGGACAACGGTGATTTCTTGCTCACAACCAACGACGCCGACGCCGGAATTTCTGAGAAAGCAGTTCTTTAACGCTATACACGTTTGCTATACACGTCTGATCAAAATTCCGGATGCGAGCGAGGCTTGCTAGGCACGTGAGAAACAATTTACACGTCTCAGGATGAGGCTGTGCTGAGGGAGCTGCTTATTGTTGTTGGGCACTGTCATACACGGAAAGATTTTGCTTCTTAGATAACCGCGCTTCTTGCATGAGGAGATTATAGAACAGCTAAATGTTGGTATCCGATTGTGAAGTAGCAATATCCACATTGCACTCTGTCACAAAGCACCACTTCGTCGGAGAGCCCGGTACCGAGTTAGAGACGGCGCGCCGCAATACAACAAAGAAAAATGGCGCGCTCAGCAAGATATCCAGTGTGCCCAAGGTCACGCAAGAGCTGGCCGAAGTATAGAGGGCGCGTTTCTAGAACGTGCTGGGAAGCTGTGGAACGCGACGCTGAGTCATCGAAACACAGCTAGAGAGCCCGCGATACAGACGTAGAGAAAGAGGAGGCGGAGAGTGCGCACCGAAGCTTGCCGTGACATGTGAGGGAGAAAGCGGCGCCGCCCAAGCGGGGAAGCTACCAGTCTAATTGAGAGCCTTCCTCAGTTTTTTGCGCGCTTTGATCACGTGGCCCGAACCGAATCTGCGAGGATGCCCGCCGAAGGCAATATAGAAAGTCGAGCACGGGCTGCCAGCCTTAGTCGTCTGTGCCTCTTATAGTCGTCTGTCACACAGAGAAAGACGAAAGAAGTTGAATGACGCTGCTCCACGGACGAATAGGACGAGATCGGCCTGCAAGCTCCACGTTGTCAAGACACTTCTTGTGGTTATGGTGAATAGGACTCGTTTTTTGTTTTATTCTCTGTTGCAGCGCATGAGCTTGTACTTTTGGTGTTAGTTGGTTCCGTGTTATGTAACTTATGTTGTATCCATCTATGTTCGTATTTTGAATAGCCGTTTTGTGCATATCTTTGTGTAGCCACCTGTCGAATGAGAATACATTTGTTTTGATCACCCTTGGCTCTGACTCGGTCTTTGAACACTGCTGGCATTTTGCTAGGTGCACCAAAGGGACCTAACACTTAATTGTCCAAGCTTTCGTGGGTATAATTTTTGGGGAACTGATAAGTCGGTTCTTGGAATCCTTTTGTCGGCGATTGCGACCCGTGTCTCATAGCTCGAGATCGGTGACACTGTCGAGTTTACAGGGGCGCAATCGGAGATCTTTGTTCGCAGCAGAACGCGTTCGCTCGCTGTAACGTCACGAAGCGCTGTGAGCGCTGCGGATTTGGCACTACTGAGTGAGGCGCAGGCTTCCGGAATTGGTCACTCTCCTAGGATTGTTTGAATGGATGCTGTTTCGGAACTGTTTGTTGTCTTCTTGCAGGCAATATACTACAAAACGAAATGTTTTTCATCTTCGAATGCATAAGAATGTTTCATGAAAACAAAGAATTACTTTTTTCTTTGAGCTCAAGTGCATAAGCTGGAATAAAAACGGGATCATGCAAAAATGTGGCCACGCCTCTCTATTTACGAGGCAAACGTGGCCCGGCCAATGACATGCAAACAAAAGCAAACAAAACCGAATGCATTCACATAGACCGATCTTCGATCTCACCCCTGTATTCGCTGTACGATAGCTTTTTCTGTTCGATTTACTTACGCTGAGAAATAAATAGATGACGCAAGCACCCAGGCCAACTTTGTTCCCGTATCGCAGGCGTAGATACTGCGAAGAAAACGGAAAAAAAAACAGATGTTCAGAAGGTGGAGGGTTGGGGAAAATTGAATAAAAACATTGGTCAATCAGTTAATCGCCCGTCAAAAAGAGTTGTTCACGACTGGGAACCAGCGCTCTGTCTCTGTGAATATATACGTAGCCGGTGGGTGAACGGCGGCTGTGGGAATCGAAACCATTATATATATATATATATATATATATATATATATATATATATATATATATATATATATATATATATATATATGCAAAAATAGCTTGGGTTGCCGCTAGTTTATAACAGAATTGACGATGCGCCTCTTAGAGAACGACGGTTTATTAAGTCAACGTTTCGGTCGGAGCCCGACCTTGAAAAAGGTCGGGCTCCGTTGACTTAATAAACCGTCGTTGACTTAATGAACGTTGACTTAATAAACCGTCGTTCTCTAAGAGGCGCATCGTCACTTCTGTTATATATATATATATATATATATATATATATAGTTTAGAAACAAATTGCGCACTTGCGAAAATCGCACGTTTATTATTCTACGTTTCGGCCGTGGCACGGCCTTCGTCAGAATGAAGCAATTACAGTCTCGTAGCCTCTTTTATGGGCATACACATGTGGGCAAGGTCATGTACGTGCACGTGTAATTGTGCAAATATGACAAGGCTGACAAGACAAGAATATGTGAATCACAAGACTGATGCAGATGTACATGTCATCGCCACGTAGACGCGCGACAAGGAAAAACATTTAAAAAAAAATAAAAACAGTAAGGAACCATGTTTACAGAACACATATATATGCGCGACAAAGGAAAGAAAAAAAAGTAAAAACGTGTTTTCAGAACATATCTACACAGCGCGTTAGCTGCAACGTGACAATGATTATACAAAAAGAACGTAATGATGTCAAGACATGACTGATAGGCACGACACTTTACCAACGCTCTCGTTGATACCGCATGACACAGTGTTAAATTTATGGATGAGGAATGATTCTCGTACTTCCCGGTCATGGTGCGTTTTGAAACCTGACTGTAATATCGTTGCCTTGATTTTGTCAAACGTGTGTCCCGGCAGCCTTACATGGCGAGATAGTGGTAGATGCGGTAAGCCGTTAACATGCGCTCTGTGGTTGTTAAAACGTGTGCGAAATGAAGTTTCGGTCTGACCGATATACTGTATATGACACAATGAACATTCCAGTAGATAGATGACATTAGCGCTATCGCGAGTAAAATTGCCATTGATTTTTAGAGAAAAATCAGATGCAGTGCTTTGGGCAGTATTTGATGACGTCATATGCATACAGATTTTGCAGCGGGGTTTTTCACAAGGCTGGCAACCAAGATGAACAACAGCTTTTGTCTTCGAACGGGTTAGCATGTCACGCAGGTTTCTGGAGCGACGATATACAACCCTTGGCGATTCCGTGAAAATCTCTCTAAGCCGATCGCTCTGTTGAACCGGACCCACAGAACTTCTTCCCCAAATTATATATATATATATATATATATATATATATATATATATATATATATATATATATATATATATATATATATATATATATATATATATCACTTGCACCTGCCCGACTCGCGCCCTCGCTATAACGAAAAATTGTTAGTCGCATGTTGACAACCACTTTGCCATTCTCCGCAACAGCAGAACGTGTTAAGAATCTCTAGTACCCGACAGGCCACCGCTACTACGAACTGAACCTCGCAACGTTTAACACGGGAACCCTTTCGAATGATGATAGCTTAGAGGGGCTCTCTCAGTAGTTACTATAAATAATCTTTGATATTGGCGTTGTTATTGTTACCCAACAACGCGTGAGAACGGGCTAATCGCAGCGTCTTGTGCTGCCACATTTCTTTGCGCGATTGCCGTTTATTAACGTGGACGTTGAAAATCCCTGTATGATCAAAGTTATTCCGCCGCCCCCGCTACGGCGTGCCTCATATCCTGGTTTGGGCACATAAAACCCGCGGAATAGATAAGCGATTAACGCACTTCAAGGTAAACTCTCTGTTAAATAGTTGAGTTATAATAAGTACACTCATCATATGCAGTCTTCACCATCATGCTTTATCACTTCTGGTTTCCTTTTCCTTATGTATGCTCAGACAGGTTGAGCATACTGTCTCAGTCCTGCCTCTCTTCTTTCCCATACGCCGGCGAGAGCACCACGCCCTCTCTGGAGGAACTGCGTGTAAGCACGGGCCTCTTGGTGGAAGGCAGCTCAGGGATTCCAGATGTAACAAGACCCGCTTCTCTAACAAGATCCACGCCTGCAGCGGCGACCCACCGAACAATGCACTACTTCAAACACGGGCCTCCTCGGCGGAAGCCAACTCGAAATTCTGGCATGTCGCTAGCTTCAAGGGTAGCGCATAAGTACTTCTCCATTCGAGTTGAAAACTTTGCGCTATCTCGTGATCGAATCCCGAACGAGCCTCCGTGGCGGATCCATATGATACATATAAAATGTTCGCCGCTTGCATCGTCGTCGAGGCTGCTCCGCGGCGTGTCTGAGCCGCTCGCCCGGGTGCTCGCTTCGCAACCGAGCGGTTGTGCGTTTCAGTTACTACTCGGGCAGATCGTAAAATTTTATTTAAGGTTGTTTTTACTTAGAGATTTCACTTATATATACATACTTATTTATATAAAGGACATGGCGGCGATGGCGAGAAGCCCGTTCAAGTGTCCTTTTAATTGCTGTCGCAATAAGACAGATGTTCCGGCTGTTGAATTTGAACTCTGTGTCTCTAGTGCTGGAGCCCAGTGACCTGACCGTTACGCTACAAGCATTTTCTTCCTGAGCCTGTATGGAACACCCTTGAATATTTCCTACGTTCTTGCAAGCGCGTTCAGATGGCTCTCACATTTTTACAACGCCGAAGGAGTACAATATACTTGCCGTTCAGTCTAATGTGAGCGCAGACAAGTACTTTGAGCAACACTTCATCGACGACAGTGCTATACGAATTCGCTGTGACATCTATTGTTTGATGGTTTCTCCTGTAGGATTTTTTTCAGTGTAGGGGTAAAAAAATGTACTTGATCCCTCTGTCATAGGAATCGGTGTAACACGAAAGTGAAGCCTCTCTTCGCGAAGTTGTGGAATGCCTAAGCGGCGTGATCTCTCGAATCGAGGGGTGGGAGATAGGTTGGGTACTTAGACATGTGAACTCATTACATGTAGACATCAGCGGCACCTCGACAGGACACAGTGATCCTCGACAATTGCACACAAGCGAAAGTTCTCGGACAACTCACATTGCTCCGGAGAGACTGAACTACACGCGCCGGAGCCTTGCGCAAACCTGTCATCAACCAGGAGCGCCCGCAAACGGTGACACTTAGCAAGCGAAACCGAACGGGTTGTCAGCGGATCGTTTTGTGAACACGTAGCCCACTGCAGCGAAAGGCGCATCATTTGCTTGTCGACGGCCGTCTTTGCGTTCCTGAAGCAGTGCCCATCGCAACTCAACACACCTTGCCAAGCAAGACAAATTTCGAAATTTTGTAGTGGCTGCGGTTGTACTTTGCCCAAGGAACGCGCCTTCACGACGACGCCATGCCCCAAACTTCCGCGGCGATCGAAGTGCGATGAATACCGAAGCGCTGACTGCCGGCGAGCATTAGCACGACAATCTGCTTCGCTCTATCGTTCCTAAATGGCGGTACCAGTGCAGCGAACCTAAAAGCAATCAAAGAGTGCAGTGGAAGGCAGGCGATGTTAACATAAGAGCAACTTTGCTTGGTAAGCACCTTTACTCTAACCGGACGTCATTTAGATGCAACTTGTAAAGTGCCGTAGTGAGGATATAAGGCCTGTCTGTTCCCTATGCGACCAATGTCACAGTGGTGTATCAAAAGCGCGTCCAGCTCCCGTCGTCGTATCACGAGTGAACCTGGGTTCGAGTCCGAGCAGGTGTGGAACTTCTCATTGAAATGTGTTTTCATTTTTTTCAGACGTCCACTTCCGTTACGGAAGTACGCTA
Organism: Hyalomma asiaticum; assembly: GCA_013339685.2. Taxonomy (NCBI): domain Eukaryota; kingdom Metazoa; phylum Arthropoda; class Arachnida; order Ixodida; family Ixodidae; genus Hyalomma; species Hyalomma asiaticum. Next base: position 35,130,688 of record CM023481.1, on the reverse strand, counting down.
CTGATTTTTTGGTAAACCCCGGCATAAAATACCTTTGTGTAAAAAAGGAGGATGTTGCTGGCTTATGACACCAGATATTCTCGAAACTCCTGAATTTTTCTTACCCCTGGACTCCATCGTGTCAAATAATCAGCACTTTTAGTGCTCAGGCTTTGCGTGCCAACACCACAATACGATTATGAGGTGCCGCTAGAGGCGAAAATGATAGAGGCCCGTGCATTGTGCTAGGGAAGTCCACGTTTAAGAAACCCGGGTAGTCGAAATTTCTCGTAGGTATGACTTTTGCTCGTGAAACTGCAGAATGCATTATTATGATTACGACGCACGCCGGAATGGTACTTTGCACCTTAAATAACGCACCTTAACCTACAGGCATACGGATGCTTTTGCACTTCGCCTGATTTGAAATGCGGCTGCCCCAGCTATACTAATAAGTGTAGCTGCGCTTTTGTGCGCCCCATATCCCCATACCCCCATTTCCCAAGGGCCCCCGCAACAGTCCTTTGTGGTCATGTGCAGTCGAGGTTCATGCATGACTAAAGACGGGCGAGTGGGCCGTGTCCAGCTGTATTTATGAGGCCCTTGTTCATCCTCTAAAACGAAGCTTGAGCTTTCTCGCAAGAACGTCCTCGCCCTCACACACACTACTATGATGCGTCGCTATCTCGTGCTAAACGATTCGCGCAGTGCTTCGCTACGCAGTAATTCCTTCGAATTCCCTCCACGTTTCTGTCTGACCTTCTGTTACCTTTTTTTAAAACGAAAGTGTTTATGCCGGAGTCCACCAAGAAATCAGTGACGTACTTCCGTAGCGAATGTGGATATCTGAAACAAATGAACATAAATCCACAATGACAAAGTTCCACCCAGGCGGACTCGAATCCACCTTCACCCGGGATTTGACGAGAGGAACTGGAAGCTCTAGCGTACACCACCGCAACATAGCTCATACGGGGGAAGAGATGGGCCTTATATGTTCACTATTAGCGCTTTACAAGTTGAACTTCATTGTCGTCCGGTTAAAGGAAAGGCGGTTAGTATAGTGAACTGTAGTGATTAACCAGTAAAATTACCCTTAAATTAACATCGCCTCCCTTATACTGCACTCTTGGTTCGTTTAGGTTCGCTGCGGTGGCACCACCATCTAGGAACGAGAGACTGAGCGAACCAGATTGTCGTGCCAGTAATACGCGCCGGTAGTTAGCGCTTCGGTAGCATTCGCGCCTCGGCCGCCGCGTAAGCTAAGGGCGTGGCGGCGTCATGACGGTGCGTTCCTCGGCCAAAAGAAGAACGCGGCCGCTACAAAAGTTGTCTTGCGTGGCCAGGTGTGGTGAGTTGCGACGCGCACTGCTCCAGGAAGGCAAGGAAAGCCGTCGACAAGCAAGTGATTGGTATTTCGTTGCAGTGGGCTGTGTTTTCACACAACGACCCACTAGCAAACCGTTCGGTTCGCTGTACAAGTGTCACTGGACGCCCCTTGTTTATGACAGGTTTGCACAGAGCTTTAGCGCGTTCAATTCAGTGTTTCCGGAGCAATGTGACTCGAGAGCTTCCCTGCTGTGCAACTGTCGAGGATCCCTGTGCCGTGTCGAGGTTCCGCTGATGTCTACACGTAATGTGTGTTTCATGTTCACAGTACCCACGTCATCTTCCGCAACTCGATTCGCCAGATGGTCGCTTATGCATTCCACAACTTCGCGAAGTGAGGTTTCGCTTTCGTGTTATACAGATTCTTATGGCAGCGGTATCAACCACATTTCTAGATGTTTACGGCGCGGTCTGCACACACACACACACACACACACACACACACACACACACACACACACACACACACACACACACACACACACACACACACACACACACACACACACACACACACAGTGTAGGTTTCTGCGAAGATCACACAAACTGCATTACCATGTCGTACAGCATGCCGTATAAATTTAGAGCCACGTTCATACGGAGAACAAGGCACACCTTCGCATCATCCTTCTGCCGAATTGTATTCCTCTAACAAACACACGTTGAGCCAGAGTGACAGGGAAATGGAGGTGGTACCAAGGCGAACACTTATGAACTGATGGGGTTTTGTGTGCGAAAACCACGATATGATTATGACGCACGTCGTCATAATGCAGGGCTCCGGGATAATTTTGGCCAGCTGGGGTGTCGTAACAAACTACTAAACCTAAGCACACGGGTGCTCTTTGCATTTCGCCCCGAACGAAATGCGGCCGCCGCGGCTGCTATCCAACACCGCGACCTCGAAATTAGAAAGCCAACACCCCGGCCTCTAAGTGACCTCGGCGAGCCAAAGGGAAACATGAATAGGTTGAGAAGTGGTGTGTGCTTAGCTACTCAGCGTAGAAATCCCCGCCACGGTGGTGTAGTGGCTGTGGTACTCGGCTGCTGATCCGAGGTTCACGGGATCGAATGCCGGTCGCGGCGACGGTATTTCCATGGAGGCGAAATGTCGAGGTCCGTGTACTGTGCGGTGTCAGTGCACGTTAAAGAACCCCAGGTGGTCGAAATTTCTGGAGTCCTCCACTACGGCGTCTCTCATAATCAAATCGTGGCTTTGGGATGCAAGATCCCAGAAATCAGTCAGTTGCTCAGCATAGAAGGGGACTTGAGTGGGTGGAATGAAACATGAACGATGAAATTGAATTTGGTGCTCATAAAATTAAGCCTCCAACGGTAACTTTTCGTCTTGCTTGCAACTTCCGACTGACTGAAAGTGAGTGAGGTCTATCGTGCCTCCAGCTGCCGCACTGTAGCGTGTCGTAGGTTGCAACGATCGATGGTGCATGGTTTTAAAAGAGAATTGCGTAAAATTCATCCAACGGCCTGGCGTCCGGAAAAACAGGCTCGCCGGCAGCAGCCGGACGTTGTGAAACACTGGGCATTGAGAGAATATTGTGTACGTTGTCGCAGGCTACCGCTTCCGACACTTGAACAGCGTTCACCTGTCGCTTGTCGTGCCATCGGCCCCGACAGTCAAAGACAAAACACCGAAAGTTCTTGCGAGAACATTGCGACTTCGCTTTCTTGAGAACTGGGAACGCTTTGGCGCCTCTAGAGCGTAAGATTCGCGCATAAAATGTAAGAAGCGAATGGAGGGAGGGAGGGCCCCTACAGGTTCCTTAATTGCGCCCGTTTTCCCAAATTTTATGATGTATAGAAATTCCTGCAAATCGGCCTTTCGTGACTCTCCTCCAGCTTTCTCGTCTTTCTTGTATTGGAGATCTCATTCGGCCACGTTCCACATCCTATAATGTCACCTGTCAAGCACTGCGCTCCCCACCTTCGTGACACTTGATAGGTTCGCTGTACTTCATGTGCGCTCTAGCTGTTTAACGGCTCTCTCAGATAGCTGTTCAGTGACTCTAACGTAGCACACAGCACTATCGCTCCGTAGCACAAAATGGGAAGATGCACAGAGATTATGAATTGTTTACTATCTGCCGCGAGCATCAGAGGTAGAAGGGTCGTTGAGCCATGTGATGAAAAACATGTATTACCTCATAAACATGAACTGAAATATCGGCCGGCACAACACTCTGCGCGCCGAAAAAAAAAAGAGGCGTGTAGTGTTAATGCGCTGCAGTGTCCCATAGATCGGGGACAGACGCTTCAGTTTCGGTATGCTAGTGCGTTATATTAATATAATGGGCCGGAATCTGCTATGCACTGCCACCATATTAGTGCACACGCGGCTATGCAATAAGCGGCCGGTAATCTACGATTCCGTTTTCGTAAGATCATAATAGGTGCAGAGACCACACTGCGCGTCTGCTTTGTTGTGTATGCACACTCAGCTGACGCGTTGACACGGCAGCACTCATCAACGTAAGCGAAATTGTTTAAGTGTATAAAAGCGGGTACCGCCCATCCCGCCTCCGAGGCACCGCGCACAGCTTGTAGCTGGAATCAGTGCCCGCGTATCGTGTTAGTCCTATAGGTACTATGCACGTTTTCACAACAGGCTCTCTAGGCACCGCCATGACCTCCTCTGACAGTGACTTAGGCAGTAATCGCTATCCGTGCCTTTGCCCTCAAGCTTAACGCTAGATGAGAGTGATAATAATGCTACATGACAGTGACGTGAAGACAAAGAAAGAAAGAAAGAAAGAAAGAAGAAAGAAAGAAAGAAAGAAAGAAAGAAAGAAAGAAAGAAAGAAAGAAAGAAAGAAATCTCGAGTACCGCAGAAGGCAACCGCAGACCCACTACCCACATCCTTGACCTCACCGCACTGCTACATGATAGTGAATTTGACAACCTTGCCCCAGCTCAGCTGTTTACTCAAACTTCAAAGAGCGTCTTTATAACACCACAGTAAAGCTTTTGGTATCTCCAGATGGTAAATTAACGAAAATAAATCGCCTCCATTCCACCCTGTGGAAGTGGACGTACGGCGACTTTTCGAGACCCTATCTGCCCCGGCGCGCCTGAAGTGCCCTCTGAATGTTCTCCCCCGCGGGTGTGTGTGCGTGGTGGGAAAGGTGTTGGTTGGCGTAACGAGACACCACAGTGTCCACAAGACGGGAAGGTAAGGGAGTACTAGTGGAAGAGGCGGGAAGGGCGAGGGAGGAGCAGGTCCAAGTTTTTTGCACGCCCCTGTCGACGCGGTTCTCTGTTGTGTGCCGGGCGTAGGAGCCCAGTTTCATGGAATTGGCGATCGCCTCCTTCCACCACGTCGCCAGACACGGCACGAAGAGTGGAATTGGCACGCCGCCGGCTGCCGTCAGGCCACCGCTGAGGTTTTCTTGTGAGGATGATATTGACGTGAAAAATCCCCACCGACTACAGGCTAACAGCTTCACTGTAAAGTCCTTCTTGTTTTCCTCTCTCTTTTCCGTTGCTTGAAAGAAGCAAGAAGCAAGCAATTCCGTTTGATCGATTCTGTTTGCGCTGTTAATCACACCAACTATGCAACAGCCATTTTTAGGGGGTCATGGAGCAAAACATTTTCGCGCTTGTCTGTGTTCAGGCACACCACACTCATTGATGGAATTCATGCGCGAATGTTTCTTGCGGTATGTTCTAGAATCTGCCGGCAAAATTCGGTGGCGTGCGGTGTCTCTCGTTACCCGCAGTGGATATTATCGCATGTAGGTACTGCTGCAAATGAACAGCTGATCGCATCGCACCAAGTTTCGCCTACAGCGGCTGTAATTGTGCTGACATTTCTTGTAAGCCTGACAACTTTCGCCTACTGATTAGCCGACACCTCATAAAGAAGCACCAGGACCAGCGTGCCGCAGTTGGATCATTACCCCAACGTTACAACCCTTTAATTATGTGAGCATGACGAGGTACGCCTCGTCCAAGTGAAGGGTTGCATCGGTGTTGGTGCGCTATTAAGGACGTGCGGACAGTCCATCGTATGTTTTGCGGCTGATGTGAGACACATGAAAATATTTCTCATTATGACGCGCGCCGCTAATTATGGAATATTAGTCTAGAGTGTGTGATCCTTGACAACTGTCTGCTCCCAAGGGGGTACGTTTCTCTGCACGACCAGGCACACCGACCCTGCTAACGTGTCTGGACAACACTGACTCTGCATCCCGTTTACAGGCATATATTTTTTCTTCTTTTTTTTCCTTTTCTGTGTCTTTATCACTTTCTTTTTTCTTACTTCCGACCATCATCCTGTCTTTCCTCCTCCAGAAAGAGTAGGCGGGCGTTGTGTCCCTCATCTTTCTCCCTTCCTATTTCCTTCGTGTTCCTGTGTCTTATGTATAAATATCAACGAAGACTAATAATAAGAATAAAAATAAGAATACTGCCGATAAAGCTACGAGCACTTTGTAGCTGTTACATGAATGTGTGCGCGGAAGTAAACAATCACGAGAAATACACCACGAAGCGAAACGAAACACTTTTATTAACTATTCCGCCGATAACCTACCACAGCGGGTGCTCGACAGACATAGCTCGTTCGCTAAATTACATATGCTCGGCGGGCTACCACGTGATTTTTGCTTCTTACAAAGCCAGGTTCAGAGACCAAGGATTTTGCCCTTCCTATTAAACTGAAGTTGTCAGCTGCTCAACGCAGCGCGAACAGGAAACGCCGGCGAGTAAAATATCCAAAAATATTGCTGTAAAAAGAAGCGAAGGAATAATCCGATATCGTAGCGGCCCACGTGGAAAATTGCCGACACGCTTGTACATGCTGAATATTCCCGTCGAGGCCAGAGCGTTGCACATGAGCGGATATGCGAGCGTCAGTGCCTGACAGGATGAGAGAGATGCCAGTGAAGCAGCAGCAGAAGTTCAAGCTGTGGGTGCGCAGTAACAGTCGATACGACTAGTTGGGCATCGTTGTAACGCACCCTCATCATCATCATCTCAGCAGCAGCAGCACCCCATTTTAAGTCAACTGCACGGTGAAAGCCTCAACCAACGACCTCCAATTTGTCAATTTTAACACTTTCCTCGTTTGGTTCCTCCCTCATGTTTTGTAGTTCGTCACTGTCATTGACGAAAATCGCAATGTCGTCTGCAAACCTTAAATTGCTGAGATATTCTCTGTCAATTATAATTCCATTTTCTTCCCAGTCTAGACGTTTAAACACTTCTTCTAAACGTGCAGTGAATAACATCGGGGAGATCGTATCTCCTTGTCTGACCCCTCTCTTGATTGGGATTTTTCCGCTACTCTTATGTAGGAGTAGCGTGGATGTGCAATCTTTGCAGATGTTACTAATAGTTTGCACGTATACCTCAGGTATCCCGTGTCGACATAAAGCCTCTAGAAATGCGTGTATTTCTAAGGAGTCGAATGCTTTCTCATCGTCTATAAAGGCCATTTAAACACGTTTGTTATACTCGGTGAGTTTCAGAATTGTTAGAGTGACTGCATGGCCGTGGTCCATTGTTGAGTGCTCTTTCCTGAGACCAGCTTGCTCTCTTCGTTGGTTAAAGTCGAGTGTTTCTCTTGTCCTTGCAGAGATCACTTTCGCAACTAATTTATGCATTAGTGGAAGTCGGCTCATAGTTCTCTAATTCTTTAAATCTTTTATGTCATCTGTCTTGTATATTAGAATTAGCATTTTTTCACCTGAGCGGTACTCTAGATGTCTTGATAGATTTCGTGAAGAGCGACACAAGTTTTTGAAATCGAATATTTCCTCCGTCTTTGACCAGATGAGTTGTTATGCCGTCTTCACCTGTTCTTTTTCTGCGCGATATACCTTCCATGGCTTTTTTGATTCCGTCTGTAGTCACAAATGGAACCTTAATGTTCTCCGTTTTGATTTCTACTACGGTTGCATAGTCTCTAATGTACAGTGCAGAGCAGAAATTTTATGCTACCTTTACTATTTCATAATTGTTGTTGATAACGTTCCCCTGCTTACTTTATAAGGCGGGAATATTATTTTGTCCTATCATTGTTTCTTTCTGACACGACGTCTAGGATTCAACCCTAGCGCTCAGACTCCTGCGGCTACGGCATATCTGATCACAGCGGCGGTGAGCCCTGTAAAGCAGCGCACTAATAATCACTGGATGCGGACAGACCGCCACTGGAAACTGGATCTTGCAAGATTCGTCTCAAGCGAAGCTAGGCTAGCGGAGCTACGTCAGGAGCTAGAAGGTGTTAGTTGGTACATCATTGGCCTTAGTTACGTTAGGAGAACAGGTGAAGTATATACAGCATCGAACACGACCATGTCCTGTGCAGTAGAGGCTTGATAAAACTGACATATAAACTGACACATAGAAACGCCGTGATAAAACTGACATATAAACTTAAAATCATCTGCGGATTTGGTATAGCAATCAGCCATGATGATGAGCCAGTAGAACTGGTCTGCGAGGATACTGAAGCAGCAACCAAAAAAAAAACGGACATAATACACAGTAGTCATGGGCGATTTTAACGCAAAAGTGGGAACAAAATAAAGTGGAGAACAAGCCATTGGAAAGTACGGTGTGGGCAATAGGAATTTTGCACGAAGAAACCCACTCCGAACAGTGAATACGTTCATTACCAAGCATACGAAGTGGACATGTAAATAATCTAAGGGGAAAATAAAAAACGAAATTGTTTTAATAATGTGGGAGCATCCCGGCATAGTTGAAGGCGCAGAAATAGTAGCCAAGGTAAAATGCAGCGATTACAGATTACTCAGGGCGAAGATGTTACTTAACCTTAATACAACAAGAACTAAATTAGTTACTGACAGAAGCGCAAACCTAGACTAATCAAAGCTAAGAACAAAGAATCTAAATTGCCCTGAAAAACAAATTCTAAGCCTTAGACCAAAACGATGAAAATTTAAAAAAGTAAAAAAAACATAACGAAAATTATCCTCGCAACAGCGATGGAAGCCGAAGGTAAAAAAGAAGGCATGATGGAAGCAAGCTCTCGCAAACACTAACGGCAGATGGAAGTGGCTTTGGCAAAATATGAAATAGCATTTGCAGAGCTATCAAAGCTCATCAGTAGAGCTGGTAAGAGAGGTTCAAGGAACTTTAACGTGAAAAAACATAGACAGCAGTACAGAATGAAGGGCTGACACCTCGAATATCGCCAAGGACTGAAAAAGATCGAAAAAGTGGTTATGGCACTCGACTGCTGATCCGAAGGTCGCGGGATCGAATTCCGGCCGCGGCGGCTGCATTTCGATTGAGGCGAAATGTTGCGGCCCGTGTGCCGTGCGATGTCCGTGCACGTTAAGGAACCCCGGGTGCTCGAAATGTCCGGAGACTTCCACTACAGCCCCTCGCATAATCAGAGCTGGTTTAGGGACGTTAAACCCCACAAATCATCATCCAGGAAAAAGATCGCCTTTGAATTCTGCCACTTCATCAAGATAACTTTCTGCGTTATATTGATCCAGAAGTGAGACCTAGATTTCCACGAACACTTTCTCGACACTCACAGACTTTGTACCAACGTCTTCGACTGAACGTGGCGTACACGAACAGTTATTCATGGCGCATAGGGCGCACCACCGACCCCTATTGTAATAACTGTGGCAGCATAGACACAGTGGAGCACGTATTACTGGAATGCCCCGCGTACCGCGACGAGATGCAACGTACCGCGACGAGAGACGATATGCCAGGATCAATTGATGCTACGCAACATATTAGGTCCCTTGCCCGGAGCTTCAAAACAGCTAAGGGTTTAAGGTTTATTGTTTCAGTACATATGAGAAATTGGCCTGTATGGAAAAATTTAAAGACTGGCCCTTTCATATAGAGAAGCCCATTCTCAACCGCCAATCGCGCCTGTAAATATTCGCATCAGGCTTATCTGTCCTATTCATTCTTTATTTCGTTTTTTAAATTATTTCATTCCACTCTCCTCTGGGCTCTTTTTTATCCCCTTCCCCGTCGCTAAACAGAGTAGCATGCCAGCGGTTATATACATGCCGGGAAACATCTGTCTTTTTTTTCCAATAAAGAGCCTCTCTCTCTCTCTCTCTAAAAGCACCAGTATTAAATCGGCTAGAAAGAAAAGCACCCTGTATAGCATGAAATAGCAGTATATAGCCGTGAGAACGAACACGGGCGTCGCCGGTGTGGCGTTTCGGTGTGACGCCTGTGTGACGCCGGTGTGACGCCTGTGTGACGCCGGTGTGACGTCGCCGGTATGACGGCGGTCACGCCGATGTGACGTTACGGTAAGAACTCTCCGCTCTCGCTTGCTCGGCCGCCGACGACCGCCTCTTACACGCTGCCTGAGCAGCAGTGCCTGCCAGGCGAGGAGCCGTGCCCTCGGATGGTGAAAACAGCTCTTTCGTATCTTTCTGAACCACTATGTCTGTCTGACTGCTTGAACCACTATATTTGAAGCACAACCTTTATTTGTTGGTTACAATATCCCGGTCTTTTTACAATACCCGGTTTCTTTGCGATGTGATGGATAATTATTACACAACTCAGTCTCGCAATAAAGACCTCAGCAAGGTAGAAGGTGCAAGTTTTGAATAATGCTCAAAACCAACTAACCTGACGAAAGGCATAATAATAAAATTTGGGAAGGGCAAACTGTCGCCGAAATAAAAAACTACAGCTTCAGAAAGATGCTGCTTATAATCAGAACGGCAAAATTTCTCCCACGTTGAAATGCTGAGATCTCAGCGCGTATTTCGAGAAATCGGTGCTAGGAAAATATTTCTGCTAAATCGTTAAATATTCACCACGGAACACGCTTGGACTGTGCAGTTGATGTATGTCCGAAAACATCACGAACATACTTGGCGAATTTTCGGTACTGAGTACATAACTGCAGACTATCGTGCGATTTATATGTGTCCTGCAAGTAATCTAAGAGATCTGACAAAATCTCTATGTGACGCAGGAGACCAGCCTGAATACGTGCATCCTAAACTATCCCATACAATATATGAATAATTGCGGAAATTACTAACGTCTTCTCAAGTACTGAAATGTTGGTATTTGAGCCTGTGCAGGTTTCCTCGCGACCGTCGCCAGCGATTGTGTAGTCGTACCTGTTTGCACGAGTTTGATCTACCACCGCGTTGCAAACAGTAATCTAGCTCCCACTCCATGTGGAATGCTGCTAATGGCAGCCATTAAAAAGAACGCCATAAAGTTGAAATGCGTGTTCGGAACTATTTCGACGGCGCATTGAACGATGTGGCCTGCGTAATAAACGTTCTCCACAGGTGCATCCACTCCTGTCCTGCCTTTTGTCCGCATACCGGTTGATACAGCTCAGGGGTAGCCACAAGCAAGTATAATATACTTCTCAATTTATGTGAACTGGCACATGTGAGCCTGACAGCACCGCTGTTATGATGCTGCACGAAGAGGCAAGCTGACGGCAAGAATGATGACTTGTAGAGTTTAACGTCCCAAAACCAGTTCTGATTATGAGAGACGCCGTAGTGGAGGTCTCCGGAAATTTCGACCACCTGGGGTTCTTTACGACGTGCACTGACATCGCACAGTACACGGGCCTCAACATTTCGCCTCCATCGAAATGCAGCCGCCGCTGCCGGGATTCGATCCCGCGACCCTCCATAGCCACTAGACCACCGTGGCGGGGCACTGACGGCAAGAAAGCTAAGCAATTAATTAACGTCACTCTTGTTTAAATAAACAGAGAGACGATGAACGCTATTGAGGTCCTTAGGAGCGATTGCGAAACCCCCTTGCGAAGAAGGAGCCCCCCCCCCCCCCCCCCTCTGGTCCGCTGCTCACGTCGGGACGGTCAGGCCGAATCCATGAATATTATATTTCAAACAAAAAAGTGAAAATAACGTGAAACCAAACAATACGGTGAGTGAACGCGCACCCAGGGCATGCAGTGCAACAGCTGGTACGATACTGTAAAGCGAGCACTTAAGAGATATTTTGCGAGACTCGACTCTGCATGATGCTTCTGTGACTTTGGCACAGGCAATGGCTTGGCAGAAACGTTGTCTGCAGATACGTGGATGCATCAAATGCATTGAAAGCTTCAGGCGGCGAAACCATTCTCTGATGTGTTATGGTGTTTTACGTGTCAAAGTCGTGACACAATTACGAGGAACGCCGTGGTGGCGGATCACGCATAAATTTTGCTGCCTGGAGTTCCTTACTCCACCTTTATTCAAAACGCACGTGTGTTCTTTCATTTCGCCCCAGTTATAAATGTGCAGCGACCAGTGATCTTGTCCACGTTCTCGAGCTTAGCAGCGCGACACAGTAATACAACGTGCATGATAACGGTTCCGAACCATATGAACGACGGAGCTCGCGCTTGGCTCACGATTGTATACACAGATATCACTGTTTTTACGCCTAGTCATTTCCGCTGCTGTTCTCGCTGTTCATCAGGATCTTTAGACAAGCACACGAAAATGGAGCATAAAACATGGTATCCCTTACAAAAATGCTAAATGTGGCCATATCAGGAATTGGGCAAATGTGGCTATATATGGCAGGTGCCCGTACGTGGCCGTATTTGCCCAAATTGTTTTAGAAACATGTGTGCCAATGAAAGACACACACGAAGGAATGTCATGTAAGACTCTGATGCGTACTGGGCAAATACGGACACGTACGGACACGTGCCATATATAGCCAGATATACATATATGGCCATACATACATATCTGGCTATATATGGCACGTGTCCGTACGTGGCCGTATTTTCCCAATATGTATACCAGGGCCTTACATGGCATTCCTCGTGTGTTTTTCATTGCCACATATGTTTCTAAAACGATTTGGACAAATTCGGCCACGTACGGGCACGTGCCATATACAGCCACATTTGCCCAATTCCTGATATGGCCACATATAGCATTTTTGTAAGGGATACCAAGCAAATGCGACGACGCGAGTAACGCGAGCACGTGTTTCCTAGGCGCGCCGCGGCGGGAGGAGAAAGCCGTTGCGCGGATCCTTGCCGTGACGTCAAATGCGCTCTCCCGCCAGGCGACGCCACCCCAGCTTCTCGGGGCTAATAGAGCCCACCGCGCCCGTCGGTCAGTAGTAGCGAGCAGTGATAACTCTGTAATGATAACGTTGCGTAGATGGGAGTTTGCTTGCCAGAAAGCACTATCATGAAGTACGCCGTAGTAGAGGGCTCCAGAAATTTTGACCACCTGGTGTTCTTTGACAAGCATTGATGTCGCACAATACATAGGTCTCTATCATTTTCGCCTCCAATGAAAATGCCACCGCCGTGGCAGAGGTCGCACCGGCGTCTTTTGGTTAGCAGCAAGCACCAAAACCACTAGAGCCCTACGACAGACATGGTGATTGAACCGAGGTGCTTATTAGAGGAAGTGTGAAGTAGCTGGGGAACCTTTGTAGGCGGCCGCTATTGTTTCTACGTATTTTTCGAGTGCTCTTTCACGACGCATATTCCCAGAAGTGCTGGCATCTCTATGGAATTTAATCCCTCTTCGTAGTCTGTGGAAACCACGGAAAAAGGTTTGATACATTCGGCACATTTCTCGATTTGGTTGGTGACCTTATCGTCAGTACTGTTTCGTGAAGTCAGCCTTTTCTCTTGATTGGTTCAACTTAATCCTTCTTGAGATTAGCTTTGCGAAGGTTTTGTATAACGTTGAAAGCAAGCTTATCAGCCTGTGGTCCTCCAATTCTTTACGCCTCCACTTTTACGTATGTTTAGAATACTGGTATTTATGCAACTCGTTGGCACAATTGGTCTTTCCAGCCATTGTGCGTGGAGGGTCAGAATCTTCCTAAACATGAAATCTCCCCTCCGCCATTTTTGATCTAGTCTACTATAATATCTCCTTCACCGACAGCTTTTCCGCGAGACATATGCCTTGTGCCCCCTCCAAATCTCATCAACGAATAATTCTTTGGTGTCCTTAATGATTTTAGTTTTATTCGCGGTAGAATTACTTGTATTAGCATTGCGACATATGTAACATAAATTTATTTACCACGTACAAGTCAAAATATCTCACGACATGGCATAACACGACAGAAAACAGTGACATTAGGATCAGAAACCATATATACACCAACTTCATAAAGCTACTGTAAGGTTATAAATTCAGTAATAATTAACTCCCAAGAACTCCATTCTGTTTTTGTTAATGAGGAGATCAGTGTCTTTTATTGACTGATCTACAGGAAAGAACGTCAAAGCCAATTAACTTTTCCTTTTATAGTATTTCGCGTGTCGCTCTCTCTCCATATATATATATATATATATATATATATATATACGAGGGAGGCAGTGAAAAAAAAGCGCACAGGCCCCTTTGATACACAGAATAAGCGTGGAAGCAAGACGTACATGAAACACTTTTTAATGGTCGTCAAACGTTTCGGCTGGTACATCTCATGGCATCTCCACGAAGTGAACCATGACAAATGAGCTAAGCACTGGGGAGTGTTCGGTATTACCGTAAATCACCCATGACATTGCCCACTCATGCATGAAAATGAGTGACAACGCGTGTGTATGTTTACACACGCGTTGTCATTTATGCTTCTGGTGTTTATGAGGTTCCTGTGCTCCCACGTTGTAGATCGTGCCGAGTTCTGGACTACTTTAGTTAACGCGCATGCTCCGAATCCTTATGGTTCAACTACGCACAAGAGAAATCTGCCAACAGCACTACATTGCAGGTCAAGATCCAGTGCCTATATATACGGGGTGGCCGGTGAACGGTTGTGCAGCGCGAGCAGTCTTTTTTTTTTAATCAACAAACTCGCTAGCAGACGCTGCATGCGTCAACGTTGTCTCTCGCGGGCGAGGGCGCGTTCTCGTTCCTTGCGAGGTGGTAAAGCGTTCATCGCAGAAAGAGCGTTTCCATAGTCAACGCGCACCGTTCCCTCTCTGTCACGACAGCAGACGACACTGTCTGGGTGCACTGCCTCTGGGATCGGTCCACACATACACACACAGTCTGACTTCACTGCCTCCAGGATCGGCCCACAACCACACACGGTCACGCCGCCGCAAGCTCGGCCCTAAGGTGCTTCTTCGCCCCTAAAAAAGTGTCAATAACGTTATTCCGGCTCTACAGATAGGAACGTAATTTCTTAGAAGCTCGTATCCTAACCTCGCTCAGCACGACGCATCGGTCGCGACGATCGCACGGCCACTACGTAGCTAGGAGCCTCAAGCGACTCGCACGCTTTTATTTCAGTAAAGGAGGACACTTGGCTCGCCGATAGTACCAATATAATTCGCGATGCCAGCATGCGCTGTTACCGGTAGCAGGTCGACGTTCATCGTCGTATCGGTCGCGACGCACAACGTGAACGGATCGACGCCGTCTCACAACGCCGGCGTCTCACAACATCGGCGTTTGCTTCGCAACGAGCACGCCTCAGAGACACTAGCTCGGGAAAATGAGACGCGCAGAATTCCTTACGCACGCCCGTCGTCATTGTTTCAATCATCGGTAGATCTCAAATCTCAAAACCAACAGCAACAGACAGCCGAGACAGTGCACCACCATCCGCACGCCTCGGTTGCAAATACTCCAACATGGAGGACGATCCCTAGCAGATGACGGCGTGACGTCACGTGAAAACTATGTATATGCAATTAACTAGGGAATTTTAACGTGTCCTGTATTCCGCCATAGGCACAGGCGTAGCGAAGTACCCGATAGCGCTGATAAGCCTGCACAGAAGAATAGACTGTTGGGCTAGTTGATATTCCATTATCTGGGAAATTGTGCAATAAACTTGGACAGAGAGAAAAACTGGACGTGTGCTGTTCTCTCCTCTCGCTGTCCACGTTTTTCGTGCAGTTGCAGTTTCCCAGATAAAGATTGCGCATGATTTTTAGCCCGCATATATAGAGCTTTGTCGCCGTCAAGTGGCGCCAGCTATATAGTTGATAAGCAGAACATGAAGAGTCGTAATCTATGTCCTCCGATATTTCGGCAGCCACTCACTAAGCCTACAGCATCGATAATTTGAGTGCGGCTCTCAAAAATGGTGTCAAATTGTCACGAATACCATACTGTCGAAACTTCGTAATACAAAGCTTAAGCAAATACAACCACCAGTTGGGAAATTAGTGGCTACAGGGCAGCGCTACTTAAAGGGTCCCTGAAACATTTTTTTGACAGTGTCACTGACTAGGCAACACAATTTTGAAATAATTTACACCATAAATAAAGTAAAGCACCTTGCGCTAAGGCGGCTATGAGCTTATTTCTGTCGCCTTCCTCCTTACCACTGCTGTTCCTCCCCAACTCGATCAGCTGCGGAGTGCGCGCTAGCGACGACTGCGCCTCCCACGTCAGCCGGTGTGCCGAGCCCTCCGTAGCGACAGAGCGCCGCGATGTCTTTACTGAGGTCGCCGGCCTCGGCAGTGCTAGCCGCTGCAATAGTGCGCCGGCAACTCGTGTGTACGCCGTCAGATGCCGCGGCGATACCGTTGGCTGGCCCTTCGGTGCTCGTGACGTCACGTGGCTTGCGCTTCGTAGCACCCATCGCAAGTCCCGCGGGAGGGGCGGTTGAAAACGCTTCGAGTAGGGTCGCATCGACCTTTCACGATGTGCTTATTTAAAACTTTGTTGTAAATTACACGCTTAACGCAGAGCGCTGATATTGTTATGCTAATTATCAGAAGGACTCGGGCTATTGGTGCAACGCATCTGTACAAAATCACCAAAACCGTTTCGGGGTCTCTTTAAAGGAATCGAAGCGGACGCAAAGTTCGGATCAAGCGGACGCAATTGAGGAGTGTACAGTAAAGCATGAGCATGCGCTGTTTACACCCCGTATTCCGTTATACGCAAGGTGCTCTGCGTAGAGCGGTTTACCGGACACGCTAAGTTTCCCTATTATTGCGCAAGCGTATGGTCCGTGCGGTCGGCCAATGTGCGTCATCGTTGTTGCCACGGGCGAACAGCGAGCCTGGAAAATATATTTCAGTACGACTGCGTCTGGACATGGACAGCGAAATTTTACCCAAGGCAGTTCTGCGCCATCTTCCTGCGCGTCATTCCGAAAGCAAAACATTGTCATCTGTCTCTGCTGTCGCGCTGAACGAACATACTTTCTCGGCAAATCACAGAAAGCAGATTTGACAGGAGCAAAGCGGGAATTCTGTGACAGCACTACACGGAAAATGAAGTGTCAGCTAAATGTAGACGAACTTTTGAATCTATCAAACAAAGAAATATTGTTAGCTGTAGCAGAGGGGAAAACAAAGCTAAATGAGTGCCTTAACCTCAGGGCTCGAAGTTTCGTAATTAAAGCTAGGCAGAATACGGGTGGCAGTCTTTATAAAGCTAGTAGAAAGAGTGACCCAGGGGTTCAGGACAACTGAAAAGTTCCAGCGCGGATCATTTTCACAACATAACTTGGCTCGACAAATGTGTCTACTTCGACTCCATTTTGCCACTGATGTTAATGGCCGGAGGTCAAAAACGTCTCAGTGATAATAATGTCCCACAAAGAAGCACTGACCTCCAGTGTAAACTACAGGTATGCGAACATCAAGATCTTCGTATACGAATCGACTACGAATATCCAGCTTCGAATATATCAAGCCCCGCCACGGTTGTATAGCGGCTATGGCACTCTGCTGCTGGTACGAAGGTCACGGTAACGAAACTTGGTGCGCGGTGTTAGCTCAATTTGACCAGGGCCACGCCTAGGTAGATCCTTTGTAGAACTCGGTATAACTTAGTAGAACTTGGCTATACTTGGCATTATCTCAATTCGACCGGGGGATACGCCTAGGTAGATCATTTTGTAGCACAAGGTAGAACTCGGTAGAACTTGGCTATGCTTGGTTTTTTTAGGGGCGAAGCTCCTCTTAGTCTAACCTTGTCACGCGTCAGGCATCAGTCGTCAGGCGTAACCCGCGTGCCGGGAGGCACGCGCTCGCCCTCGGCGTTCGCCTCGGCGCGTGCCTCTCTCTCTCTCTCCCGGCGCGTGCCTCTGCTGTCTTGTGAGTGAGAAAGAGAGAGAGAGAGAGACAGAGAGAGAGCGAAAGGCGCGCGTTGGCTATGGAAACGCTCTTTCTTAGAGGAACGCTGTACCAGCTCGCAAGGAAGGCGAACGCGCCCTCACCAGCGATAGACAACGTTGGCGCAGGCAGCGTCTCCTAGCGAGTTTCTTGATTAAGAAATACCGACTGCTCGATATATATATATATATATATATATATATATATATATATATATATATATATATATATATATATAGGCACTGGATCTTGACTTGCAATGAAGTACCTGTGGGAGATTTCACTTGTGCATAGTTGAACCATGAGGATTCGTAGCGTGCGCGTTAACTAAATTAATCCGGAACTCGGCACGATCCACGATGAACCTCCCGAGCTTCGCCCACTCATCATCATTCACTCCGTGGATATGCTGTAATTTTTTTCGTTTGTTTTTCATCCCGGTTCGACCAGGGCACTTCGTCGTGGTTCGAAGCTTCAGGAAACACCTCGCAAAGCACTGCGAGGCCCAGCGAACGCTTCTCAACGTTTCGCACCGAGCTCAACGTCTAGGCGTTCGCGTCGAACCACAGCGAAATGTTGAGGCCCGTGCACCGTTCGATGTCAGTGCGCGTTAAGTAATCCCAGGTCCTCGAAATTTCCGGAGCCCTCTACTACAGCATCATGTCGTGGTTTTTGGACGTAAAACCCCAGAAATCAATCAGTTAGTTATAATGATAGTCCTACATTAGAGTGGCATGATGATGTCATGAGTGATAATGGTCGTACAGCTCGAGTACGAAGAGAGTAAAGAACGTAAAGATGACTCCGATACACGGCGACGCATGCCGTGCCGTGCGTAGACGATACTATCCTCCCCGCTTGTTAAGAGAGCCGAATCCGAGCACTCGCTTCGGCGAGTGTCATTTACTCGCATCGGAAAACTGACGTGGCTCAGCGTTTGCTTTTATGAGCAATGGCGAGGAATACCGTCAGTTACACGGCTCCGTTAGTCATGGGTGTTTGCGATAGCAAAGGCCACGCAATATCTTTTATTTTTTTGCAGCTCATTTTAAATAAATAAAATATCGTCGCCTTCCTTACAAACCGAGCAACTCGCAGGGGATTGTATGGCGTGCGCTATGACGTCGCCGCAGCGGATGTCCCCTTATATAGTAGTAATTTCAGATAAACCTTAAAAAAAAGCGTTGGTTTAGTCGGCGCTAAAGCGGTGCTATATATACGCGTTCCCATAAATTGGCCGCTACACGTGCGACGAATACACGTTTACGCTTGAGAAGCATGAACTACATGCATAATTCTAGCGCTTATTTGGAAGGGCACTTCCCCTCGTTCCTGTGCACGCATTCATGGTACAGATTTGTTTCTCCCGATGGCGCTGTAAGATTAACGAGCATTCCGTGAAGTCTCGTGGAGCACGAACACATGAATCGTACCCCTTGGCTAACACTCGGCAGGGGAAAAAAAAGGTGAAGAAAGTGGCCATGTTATGGTTACACAACATCTTTAACGGTCGCGGTAGCACAGAAGCGAGTGACAATTCGATCAGATATTTTCTTCCGTTTGTTTACGCAGTTTTACGAACATCTGCAAGGTCATACCTGACGTGGCCTAATGGAAAAGCGAAGCACGTTCTGCTGTGCGCGTTTGTTTGAGAAGCAGCTGTGTCTATGAGTCTACGTGAGTGGGAGCGTCCATCAAACCCACGCATTCCTCGGCGCACTCCAGGAATGAAGTTTGTGTCGAGTTATCGCACATGTACGCGCGCGCCGCTTTTGTGTCTTGACAAATGGCCGCCGTTCATTGCTCTTTCTCCTCGTAGTTTGTCATCTGCAGCACTTTGAGGATATGACGCCTCTGCGCCCATACGCTAATAAATTTCCTCTTAGTCCGGAATTCGACGAAAGCTCGTCTGGTCAAGTAACGTGTTGTGTTAGTGAAATTTACAGTCACTGACCCTGTCAGAAGAGTTCTTTTGACGGTTCGGAGCCTGTACAGGTTCCTTGTTCAGAATGCAGCGAACGTAGCGCCATTGTCCAGTTAAATATGCAGTATGTGACGTAATGAACGGGCATAAATTTGAGGCATGTTTCCATCTGTCCTGTTAACGGTGTCTGGCGTTGTCTGTATCAGAGTCTCGTCGTCAAATCTGACCACGAGACTCTGATACAGACGATGCCCGACAGGAGCATTTCCCCAAACGATAGAGTGATGACTCTTGTGCACATGCTCCGCCAGTGCTTTGTACACATGGCGGTGGTTTTGAACATCGCGCCCGTGCTCTTTCAGTCGTCGAATGAAGTTTCCTGTTTCACCAATATAACAGAAATTGCAGTCGTGGCGCGGGATCTTATATATTACCCCGGGAACTTTTCTTCTGGCAAGCGGTCCTCGACTTTGACGACTTTGCTGCGGAGCTTGTTAGATGGCACACGCGCAACGCGTAAATCATATTTTGAAAATATCCTGATACCAGGTATGTAGAGAATGCTGGCCCGTTTGTCATAAGTTCGTTCCTCGGCCGGCTCAGGATTAAGCACCCGTTTTTCGATTCTGCGAACAAAAGCAGCCGAATAGCCGTTATTGGGCAGTTCTTGGCGTACCATAAGAAGTTGTCGTTACAGTTCGTCTGAGCTGGAGCATAAGGGGGTGGCCCGATGAAGCAAAGACGACACGACAGAAGTCTTGTGCCTAGTCGGGTGGTGGCAGGACGCAAAGTACATGGAGGTAGTGACCGGTATGGGTCATTTTCCGATAAACGGAAAAAGAGAGGCCGCCGTCCAAACGACGTACGAGTACGTCTAGGAAAAGCAGCTTGCCGTTTTCTTCTCGCTCCAGAGTAAATTGTATGGTCGGTTGTACGGCGTTGAGGCCTTGTAGCAACCGATCGACGTCGTTTTTGAGCAAGGTACTAAAGCAGTCTTCCACATAGCGTAGAAAAACTTTCGGTGCAGGTCTCAACTCTGTAAGAACCTTTTTCTCCAGTGCTTCCATCATAAGGTTTGCGGTTGTAGCGGATATTGATGCCCCCATAGCAGTCCCCTGTGCCTGCTTGTCGATTTTAGAGTTTTAAGTAAAGTACGTGTTACTTAAACACCGACGAAGCAGCTCACACAGCTCTGAGGGATCCAGGGGTGTCCGGTCAGCGAGGCTGGCGTCTCTGGAAAGGCTTCTTTGCAGGTCTGGACTGCCAAGTCGATAGGAACACTGGTAAATAGCGAGGTCACGTCAAACGACACCATGACATCGCCATCACTGAGATGAGGATCACGCACAGTTTCCACGAATGCTTAAGCGTTCTCAACTTGTGTTGTGGTGTGGCCGGCTAGAGGGCTGGGCAATTGATGCAAATACCCAGATAGCCTGTAGAGCAGTGAACGAGTGAAGTCGACTATTGGCCGAACAGGTACGCCTGCCTTGTGCACTTTCGAGAGATCATAGATCGCAGGCGCTCAACCATTGGTGCACAATAACCGATATTATAACTTCTTGTGTTGAGAGCAGGCCGGTGGGAAGACAGTGGACAGCGTTTTTTTTTTTGCAGTTTGTTTTGAATGCTTCTTGTGGGCCCTTAGTTAATATGGAATATGTTCCTCCGTTTTCGAGCAAGTCAAGCATTGTTTCCTCTTGCAGTTGCAAAACAGCGCTGCAGTCGAGCTTGCACAAAGCCACCTCGATGACTCCGTTGGTTGGGAGAAAAGTCGACCTTCCTTGGTTTCAAATACTTCTTGTGCGAAAGCCTCTGTGCCGGTGTTTGCACTGATGCAAAATGGCGACGCTTGCTCAGTTTGCGGACACAGCGCGCAGTCATTTCATAAACACCCGGAGAACGTAAAACGCGATGTCGGCATAGTTCGCAGCAGAAAAAACTTCGATGCAGCGATAATCCGGAACATCACGCCATGGTGTTACGTATAATTTGAATTCTCCCTTTTTGAGTGTCGACATTAATTAAAAACATACTTAGGGCCCCCTGCAGAGCGACACCGGATATGGGCAAAGTGTACTGAACTGCGCCACATAGTTTACGTTATTTATTTATTTGTTCATTGACAACACAGTAAGGTAATGCACAGAGGTGACCGCTAAAGAATGAGCACAGATGCCACTGGTGTTCTGTGAGCTAGAGTAATTCTAGACAAGAATTTAATTTGTTTTAAATTTGTGGCTTCACACTTCGTAACCGAGATAGACTATGAGGCACGCGGTAGTGTGCAACTCCGTATTGGATTATACCACCTAGGTTTCTTTAGCGTGCCCCTAAATGTAAGCACTCGGGCGTTTTGGAATTTTGCCTGTGTTGAAATAAGCTTGCCATGGCCGGCAAGAGCCCGAGTCCCCGTGCTTATCAGAGCAATAGCATAACCGTTAAGCTAGCGCACACAATGAACCACTTTGCTGCAAGAGCCACGGAGAAAGTGGACGGACCTCTTAGCGACCACCTCCCGCCTTCCTGCTGGGACATACTTCTGCACAAATTACCCTTAACATAACCCTTGAGTGCTTAACGCTTCAGTGAATAAGACTTCGAGTTAGAGAAAATATCTTCCAAAGATCTCCCGATTTCCAGGGATTTTCCGATATAGGAAATCTGAAGTACACGAAGTGTATAGGACTTCGTGATACCCTCTCTTAGAATTGCCACCTCATGCAGAAAGATCGACAAATATGTTTAACCGGGAAACCAGAGACTACTTGCCTTGTCGAGAAGCCAGCGTGGTTTCTCGAAACGACAACGCGCCATACAAAGAAAAACCATTTCGCAGGAACACGGCATTCCTCACCCTCAGTTTAATTCTATCGGACTACGGATGCAGGACACGCTGACCGTATACAGATTACGCGTATGTAATACCGTGAAATTTGTGTGAGTTCCAAGTTAAACAAATATGAGTGCTTAGGACTATGTTACCCAGCACATATTGGCCTGTTACATTATGGCAGCGACCCTTATATCGCCGAAGTTCACCAAAGACCTCCACAGCTTCCACGATGCAGCTTCCCCATTCACCACCTCCTCTTCCTTGGCGGCCAGCGGGCTTCAGATCTATCTATATCTACCGCAACCTCCAGACCGGAGCTCGTTCATCTGGTTGGTCTATCTTGGTGTGCCATTGTGAAAGTACGGCAAACATACACAAACGGTTGTAGTGGGCGAGAAACGTAATACAGAATACGGCAAAAAATATGAAGCAGCTTCACTGACTTAACGTCCCCAGGACTGGTTAAACAGCTGAGCTGTGACAAGAGTGCCACGTTCGCTCTCACTAGCATGCAGCACTGTCATTATCATTAGTTCGTGTTAATCGCCTGCGAATGATCATGGTCCTCGTGCGTTGGCTGCTATGGTTATGTGTTGTCGAGCTACTGGTTCGAAAAAACGTCGTGCACCCCAAGGCGTCATACGTGATTGCTCGCCCTTAGCAGTGGGCTGAGGGCGAGGAATTCGTCAGTGTGGGCCGAAGGCAAGCGTAGTTCCGCTTTTCACTTCTGTGCAACCCGAGACTTTCTCTCTTTCTGGTCGCGGTCACGGTGTAAGATATAGTCAAACCTCGATGTATCGAACAGCGCGGGGATAGCAATATAGTTCGATATAGCCAGAATTCGATATATAAGATCGCACTAAATAAAATGCGTCAAACTCGAGCGAAATCAATCAATCAACCACTGGTCGAGCAGTAAATCTTCTTGTATTGCATTACTTGAAAGTAAGTAGCGTGACCTGCTCCTGACTGACAACCGCGGCTTCGACCGCATCCACTCACGCACAGATTGCACGGAGAGAACTAGCTAGCTATAGGCACCGGCGACGACAACCGTCTTCGCTGACAGCGTCAAGAAAGAGGAGGCAGATGAAGTAGATACCATCGCACAAGCACGAAAGACAGAGGATGGTTACCACTTCAGAAAGACAAGCCAGAGCGAGGCGATATTGCGGGAGAGCTTGGCGCCTGTCAACAGGGCGCACGTGTTCTGTGCCCGTGGCGTTCGATGTATCCAGCTTACACTCGACCAGATTAGAAATACAAGATTAAAAATCCATGTGATTTTTGGGGCGATGTGTGGAGGGTTCGATATAGCCAATAATTCGATGTATCTGTGTTCGACATAGCGAGGTTTGACTATACTGTCTACGCGAGGACACTCGTGCGACGCGATCGACCGGATAAAGTAGCAGCGGTGAGCACCCGTTCGCCCAGTGACGACAGCGGCTCCCTATCGCAGGTGGGACGAAACTTCACGAAATTACTGGTTTCATCTCGCGTTTCAATAGCAACCCGTATTTCGCGGGAAACCAGACTTCAGTGACAGACGCTCGCCTGCACGAATACTCGGCGCGTCTCACCAGTTTTGGTACGCGCGTGAGACGGGTGCTTCCCTTCTCCGCCGCTGGCCTACTTTCGCCGTTTCCGATTTGTCGCAAAGAGTCGTTTGCTACGGCAACCTTAGCCGAAAATCTTTTCTGTCTTTAAGTTTCATCACAATGCCGATGGGTATGCGCTGCCGTCAATGGGCTTACGCGTGCGTTGTTGCTACTTCATTTGGTCGACCGCGTCTTGCATGTAAGCCGTGAAGTGTCCCCACCTAAAGAGCAAATCTTACACCGTGGTAGAAGGCAAGTGCGGGCCCCTTCTGCCCAACCCGAGACTTGTGTTTCTTTCTTTACCTCTCTCTGCGTCTATCTTCCTCGTCCTCATTTTCTCCGTCTCTCCCACATACTAAGTTGCGTTAAAATTGTCCGTACGACGCAAATATATGGTTCCCATAAAAGCATGTCCCTACACGAGCGTGAACGTGTATAGACTATAGTGGTTATGTTCTCGCCTTCATACCGTGAGTGCACGAGTTTCAAGTCCTGCCTTGCGAAGAAAGTTTCTTTCGTTTTCTTTATATCTATCTATCTATCTATCTATCTATCTATCTATCTATCTATCTATCTATCTATCTATCTATCTATCTCTTTCTCTGCACATCCTCTCCTCATTTCACACTCCCTGCACTTCCCTCGAAACTGCAAACGATGGCGACGGCTACTACTGCGAATCAACGTCGACAATAAAACGAGCTCATCAGTTAAAATTCGGCTTGTGTCACACCTCTTTAACGCTAATTTTAGGGGCGAAGCTCCTCTTAGTCTAACCTTGTCACGCGTCAGGCGTCAGTCGCCAGGCGTAACCCGCGTGCCTCCAGGCACGCGCTCGCCCTCGGCGTTCGCCTCGGTGCGTGCCTCTCTCTCTCTCTCCCGGCGCGTGCCTCTGCTGTCTTGTGTGTGAGAGAGAGAGAGAGAGAGACAGAGAGAGAGCGAAAGGCGCGCGTTGGCTATGGAAACGCTCTTTCTTAGAGGAACGCTGTACCAGTTCGCAAAGAAGGAGAACGCGCCCTCACCAGCGAGAGACAACGTTGGCGCAGGCAGCGGCTTCTAGCGAGTTTCTTGATTGAGAAATACCGGCTGCACGCGTTGGAGAAGCGGTCACCGGCAACCCATATATATATATATATATATATATATATATATATATATATATATATATATATATATATATATATATATATATATATATATATGCACTGGATCTTGACTTGCAATGAAGTGCCTGTGGGAGATTTCACTTGTGCATAGTTGAACCATGAGGATTCGTAGCGTGCGCGTTAACTAAATTAATCCGGAACTCGGCACGATCTACGATGAACCTCCCGAGCTTCGCCCACTCATCATCATTCACTCCGTGGATATGCTGTAATTTTTTTTAACCAAATCTTCCTGCCCATTTTCCGATACATTAAGTCGTACATCTCGAACATGCATTTTGTTGCGCGAGGTTCACAATAGCCTTAGTGAGAAAATACACGCGTTAGCATTTAGATCTCCATTCACAACGGCATGTGAAACGACTTGCACCTTTCTTGTATTAGCAAAGGTGGAACAGGCGTTCGCTTTCCGTTACATGAAGTGCGGCACATACCCGCATATACAGGCATGGGGCATGCGAGTATGCGCCACACTTGAAAGCTTATAGGCATTCAAATCGTGACTATCGCCGCCGCGTTTCCCCTTAACGCCAACGCTTCGTTGTATGTTAAGGCTTTCGCCTTAATAAAATTCATCAATTGAACCCTGCTGGCTGCACCAGGGTATTGCAGGCTGCCTAACCAGAATTTTTTAAAAGTGACCGTTGTGAAGTAATTGTGTGTGTGTGTGTGTGTGTGTGTGTGTGTGTGTGTGTGTGTGTGTGTGTGTGTGTGTGTGTGTGTGTGTGTGTGTGTGTGTGTGTGTGTGTGTGTGTGTGTGTGTGTGTGTGTGTGTGTGTGTTGGAAAAGCAATTGACCTAAAAAATAAACCAAGGATTCCGGTCCGTGGAATCCTTGGTTGATGCACGCAGCGGGCTACGTGTACAATAGGAAGCATGGAGACTAAGAAATAGTATTTTAATCTGTATGTTCAACAAGCAGCTTAATCTATGCAAGGATTGAACAGGATTCGCCAGCTTATTCAGCGCGGTAATCAAAGCGGTATTCAGAATAATGAATACCGCTTTTGACGGAGCAATATTCCCACAGTATATCGCAAAGGTATTCGCTCAGGATTACGCCTGCCGTGGCAAATCTGCGTGCACGACAGCTCTCGTTTCGGGATACCACATATTACAAAATGCTCCAGGGAATGAAAACTGCCTTATATAGACCCTATAAAACAAGTGAGGAGCGAAGCAATGAAAACCCTGCTTCACTGAGAGGAATTCATGTTCCAAACGGAAATGGCGGGGGAACAGTGCGCGTGTGGCTTTCACAAGCACAAGGTTACAGGTGGAAAGTGAATTTCATTATTTTTTGTGCAATGTGTTTCGTTTCAGCATCGGTGCTAAAGAAGAGAAGTAAAAACAAAAAGCTCTTGGAAACAACACACGCCCCATTGGCAGCGTGGCTGCGTTCACCGTATTAGTATGAAGAACGACATAACGCGGGGATTACGTTTATACACTTGCGAAGGCGGCTAACAACTGTGCGTGGAAGTTCATTTTCTCGTTTTGGTTGTCATTTGAATGGTTAGGCACGTTAAAGCCTATGGCATAGGGCGTGATGGATGCCAGGTGGGAGGGCAAGATTGCGGTCGACTAGTCTACCTGCGTGTGCCGTAGTGTCCGACGTCATTCGATGGCGGCGCTTCTGGCAGCTATCACACCGGGCCAACATCAAGGCAACATCGAGGCACCACGCCAGATTTCAGTTACAGGGTCGCCTTTGTCTCGTGGATGTCCTGGAAACGCCGCTGAATTTGCGACGTCATGGTGCGTTGTTTGCACTTGGTGCTGGTACATTGCTGGACACGATACTTCGAGGATTCTGCCATTTGGGAACCCAGTGGGAATTCATAGCAGCACCAGGGGAAAGTATGGCTACAAAACATAGGAGGACGCCACAGTAAGGTGACGTGACATAATTTCTGTTATTACGCGCAGCGTTTCGGATAGTCATAGCGAAATAGAGTGTTCGTCTCCCCCTCGAGAACGAATGAGCATAAGCAGCATCCTTTCCCAACCCCATCCTCATCTCCCTCTGCACTCTAAACACTGTAACAGTTATGTTTTCCTTGTTCGTTTTCTCCTTGATGTGGATTGAAGTCCCGTCAAGGAGATGATCGACGTCGATGAAGCAGGAGGCAGGTTGGAGTTAATGAACTTGAAGGTATATTGCAGCAAATATTTACAGTCATATGTACATCTTGCCGAAGCACACTGATGATAACATAGACATCAACAGCGTCTTACTCTTCTACTTAACTTTTCTTAAGTTAGAGCCTAGAACACTGTTACTACGTACAACGAAGCTAGTCTCACTGTTCGACCACCGAGTGGTTACGGCCCAGACAGAAGTTGCATCGTACGGAGTCTTACTGATCGATCAGTTAAGTGATTACAGCCTAGACTGAAGGGAAACGAATCCCGTCCAGTCTTTAGTACCTTGCGGTGACAAAGAAAAAGGGGAGGTGGCCACTGCTGGTCCGCCTCAACCTTCTGTCATCCAATCTGTTTATCCTCAGATTAAGCCACTCCCTAGTGGGCTGTCCCTAATCCCGACAGCAGCGTCTTTGCAGTTTAAACAGGCATTTTGGCATTCTTTCCCATCATGGCTCTCCCTCTCCTTATCCCACGCTCTCAGATATTCTCACAATCGAAATATCGGTATCGTAGCAGCCCTGCGGCATTCGGGC
Organism: Hyalomma asiaticum; assembly: GCA_013339685.2. Classification (NCBI taxonomy): domain Eukaryota; kingdom Metazoa; phylum Arthropoda; class Arachnida; order Ixodida; family Ixodidae; genus Hyalomma; species Hyalomma asiaticum. Next base: position 35,103,073 of record CM023481.1, on the reverse strand, counting down.
CATCTCCCACGCTCATCCAGTCGAACCCTGTCGTTCCAGGAAACACAGCGTGTCTTCGCCTTTCCCGCAGTTCGGATCCTGCACTGCTGCGACTCAACCCTTTGTTCCAGTCGGCGCGCCGAGAGCGCATGCCGGTCGTTAAAGAATTGGTTGGGCCAAGCGCATTGTCGCTTCAAGCGAGGGCGCACTTCTCATGCATTCTTTTCCTACGCGTCCGAGCTGCTCTTCCCCGAAACGGCCACTGGGGGGCAAGTACGGTCGCGCAGCCGCGACCCCCCCGAGCGACGTTCAGCGAAAGGGAAGGGTCTCGTACCAGAAACCCCTGGGGGCCAGCGTGGGAGACCAGCCGCTCAATGGGAGCAGTTTGCTTTCCATTGATAATTGCTGTCAAAGACCATGCAGAGAGAGAGCCGAGAAAGAAGCTTTGTATAGCGTACGGTGCTACGCCGTCTCTTCTGCACGATCGCCTTATGAGCGGCAACATAACACGTCCCCCCTTAAGAGTACGCTGGGCTGTTCTACGCTCAGTGGTACGATAAATCACTGCCGCGATTAGGTCACTGGACTTTCTAAGCATACAACAGTATACACAAACATCAAACACAATTGCGAGACAACACGACAGGAGAATACAAGAAACGAAAACAAATACATGCTAAACGATCAAGCACACCATTGCTGCTTCAAGCAGTAAGATCACTAGTGTCTGTTTCTTGGATTGTCAATCACACAGTCCACAATATACAGCAGCGAGTGGGCAGGAACATTCACGTCCCCCCCTCAGTTGGCATGGCACTGTTATTCTGATGGCTTCCACAAACTATTCTGGAGCCTCGATAATGCATCCGCATTCCCGTTACATATACCCTTCCGATGTTGTACCGAGACATGATATCGCTGTAAAGCCAGCGCCCATCTTGTCAATTTCGCCCCGTGCAGAGTAGAAGTTGTAAGGTACGACAGCGGATTGTGGTCGGAAACGACGTTTACTATGGCACCGAAAAGCCAGTAGTCAAACTTCTTTAAGGCCCATATTATTACGAACGCTTCCCTCTCAATTGTCGACCAACGCATCTGGGTCGGTGAGAAGCGGTGGCTTGCAAAGGCGATAGGCCTCTCTTCTCCCTCAGCTGACATTTGCGCCAAACATGCTCCCGCCGCCGTAGCTGAGGCGTCTGTGAAAAGCCAGTAGGGCTGAGATGGCTCTGGGGTGTTTAGCGCCACGGCCTCGCACAAAGATTGTTTGAGCATCTCAAATGCTGCCTGAGCTTCCTCCGGCCAGGGCATCTTATTAGGTACCGCTTTCTTTGTTAACAGCGTGAGCGGGCTCGTCACCTCTGCATATCCTCGGACGTACTCGCGATAGTAACCGCATAGTCCTAACAGGCTGCGTAGTTCCTTTTTGGTGCGCGGTGGTACCAGGTTCTTAATCGCTGCTATTTTTTCAGGGTCTGGTGCGTGTGTCCCTGAACCGACAATATGCCCCAGGTAATGTATATGGGATCGCGCAATCTGACACTTCTCCGGACTGGCTTTCAGTCCCGCCTTCTCTAAGACATTAAGAATAATGTCGAGATGCTTTAAGTGCTCCTCCCAAGTGCTTGAAAAAATGGCAATATCATCAAGGTATGCCGTGGCATACATTTGATGTTGCGACAAGAGTTTATTCATCATTCTTTGAAAGGTTGCCGGGGAATTTTTTAGCCCGAAAGGCATCACTTTCCATGCGTACTGACCCTCGTGCGTTACAAACGCGGTGAATTTCTGACTCTTCTCTTCCATCGGTACCTGCCAGTACCCGCGTCTAAGGTCCACTACCGTAATGAACTGCGCTCTGCCTACTCGGAAAATCAATTCCTGAGGATTCATCATAGGGAACGCATCCGCTTTGGTGACGGCATTTAACGCCCTGTAGTCCACACACATGCGGATAGTCCCATCCTTTTTTCCGACGCATACTACCGGGTGTGCAAACTCACTCTCCGTGGGGTAGATCAACTTCCAAGTCAAAAGTTCGTCAACTTGCCGGCTGACTTCCTTCTTTAATAGTTCCGGCACCCGATAAGGAAACACCTTTTTTGGCTGGTGGCCCGGTTCTATTTCTATCCTATGTTCGTCTACCTTCGCTATACCCGGGGTGCCGTCAAAGAGTGTGCAATGTCTTTGGAACACCGCCTGTATTTCCGCCTGCGCGTCAGCATCAAGGTGAGCAACCTTCTCGCTCGTTAGCACTAGCTCTTCCCGCTTTATAGTGGTTGGTTGTGGAGCATATTCCACCTCCCCAAAATCATGGTCCTCATCAAAGACTACCCCAATATGACTGACCCTTGTATAGTAAGGTCGAATGTTGTTGGCGTGGACACTTTTCACCTTTCCCTCAGATGTTTCAACGCGGTAAGAGTGTTCGCGCTCACGTCCAACCACTGTGAATGGGCCTAGCCATTTAGGTGACATCTTACAATTCCGATCATTGTCGAAAACCACAACCTGGTCGCCAACGTTAAAAGCTTTGAGCCTGGTGCTGCGATTATAGGCACTGGCGTAACTCTCCTGATGAGTTGCACTAGTTAGCTCAGCAATATTAGCGGCCGTCTCGAGCTGCTCCTTGAGTTGCTGTAAATACTTAGCGGGGCTTTCTCTCTGGCCTAATGATGCCTCCCTTTCTTCATCAATTTGCGCATCTTCGCCGGAAACGTCTTTCTTCTCCAAAGTAAGATTGCATGCCACGACCTTTGGTTTCTCTACTGCTTGTTCTGCCTCGGGAGCAGGCTCGGCCGGTGCTCGACAGGGTGCCAGAGGGCTGCTGGCCTTCGACAAAAGTTTCCAATCTTCCTCGGTCAACAAACAATCTGTGCCCTCGACGAGCTCATCAGTTAACGCGCAGAGTAGGTCGACGCTCTGAGGCTCCGTAACCTCTCGCGGGCTACTTAATTTGACCGGCAACGTAACTAGCCTTGCATCGATAGTTTTACCAAAAGCAGACACCAATCTCACCTTGCCAGACAGCTCTACTAAACTTCTCGGAAGCAGACTCTCCCGAAAGACAGTTATTTCACTCCCTGTATCCAAAATTGCATCTGCGGATATACCTGCACATGATACGGGAATTAACTGCAGTTTATTTGTGCCTTCACCCTCGTGCTTTAGAGACTCCACCATTGCGCTAAGTACTCCATCAGGTATTTCAGTTTCCGTCTCGTGGGATAACGTTACCTTTTGGACCTTCCGCTTTGGCTCGGTAGCCTTCTTCGGGTTGCTCTCCTTATCACTAGACTTCGGGCACTCTTTAGCGAAATGGCCTGAGCCGTGACATAAGTGGCACTTCAGAGCCCCTTTCTCTACTCGTGTCGCCGGCTTCTGCCCCATTTCTACAGTTGGTTGCTTTGAAGCACGCCCTTTTCCTTTCGCTTGTTCGAAAGTTTGCTGCACTTTAGCGATCTCAGTTGGCCTAAGCCATCCCTCGCCTTCTCTTAGTCTCACATACTCAAGACCCTCCGTGCTAGGCCCGATTTTATACGGTCAGCAACCATGAGTTCTGCCATCACTTCTACCGTGTCGGCCTCTCTCACTTGGAGGTAGTAGGAGAAATAAGTTTTCACGCGGGACGCGAACTGCGCCCACGTCTCTTCCTTCCGCTTTACCGCTGTTTCGAACCTCTGCAGGTACTCTGCCGGAGAAAGCTTCAGTTCCGTCAGTACTGCTGCTTTAACTGCCTCGTAATCTGCACTCTCTTCAGAGTTGAGGTTACGCAGTAAGTAACGAACTCGTTCCGTTAGTGCTGGTATAACCAAATGCACGCGACTCTCATACGGTACTTGGTAAGTAGCAAATAGTTTTTCTACTTCCTCAAACCATAATGGCACATCCGCGTCACTCGGCAGGCGGAACCCTTTCAGCACTTTTGCACATTGCTGGACAGAATCGAAACACCGTCGCCCCCGATCGCCCGTCTCCGACCCAGAGTTGGACAACGTGCCATTGAGACGTTCCGCGTTCATTCTAGTTTGCAATAGCTTTTCGTACTCAATCTGGAGATTGAGCCTTTGAATTTCAAGTTCGAGCGTTCTCGTTTCACTTGAATTCGGCAAAACCTGAGATGCCAGCTGCATCGATTCTTGCCTCTGAGTAGGCACTCTCGCCTCATTTGACTGATCAGAATTTAGAATACCATGGTTTGATGGCTCTCGACTCCGATCCATTGCTACCGCACTCGCACCTTCATCTCCATTAGACTCCATTGTTTCAGCACCCCCGCGTGTTCTCACCATGTGCTCTACACATAAACTGCCATGCCAACTAGAGAAAAACGCAAGAAATCCTGCTCACCCCTTCCTGTATGCACTGTCGTTCCTGGATCTCTTCCACGGTGCCGGAGTTGGCTGCTGTGGGATCGTCTCGACGTTGCCGCTGGTGGCTGACGGATGCCTTGCCCCTCGGTCTCCTCGGCACTGGTCCGGTGTATGGTGCTGTAGAGCTTCGCCGATCCCTGTCCGACTGCGCCAGTTATGTTTTTCTTGTTCGTTTTCTCCTTGATGTGGATTGAAGTCCCGTCAAGGAGATGATCGACGTCGATGAAGCAGGAGGCAGGTTGGAGTTAATGAACTTGAAGGTATATTGCAGCAAATATTTACAGTCATATGTACATCTTGCCGAAGCACACTGATGATAACATAGACATCAACAGCGTCTTACTCTTCTACTTAACTTTTCTTAAGTTAGAGCCTAGAACACTGTTACTACGTACAACGAACCTAGTCTCACTGTTCGACCACCGAGTGGTTACGGCCCAGACAGAAGTTGCATCGTACGGAGTCTTACTGATCGATCAGTTAAGTGATTACAGCCTAGACTGAAGGGAAACGAATCCCTTCCAGTCTTTAGTACCTTGCGGTGACAAAGAAAAAGGGGAGGTGGCCACTGCTGGTCCGCCTCAACCTTCTGTCATCCAATCTGTTTATCCTCAGATTAAGCCACTCCCTAGTGGGCTGTCCCTAATCCCGACAGCAGCGTCTTTGCAGTTTAAACAGGCATTTTGGCATTCTTTCCCATCATGGCTCTCCCTCTCCTTATCCCACGCTCTCAGATATTCTCACAATCGAAATATCGGTATCGTAGCAGCCCTGCGGCATTCGGGCCATCTCCCACGCTCATCCAGTCGAACCCTGTCGTTCCAGGAAACACAGCGTGTCTTCGCCTTTCCCGCAGTTCGGATCCTGCACTGCTGCGACTCAACCCTTTGTTCCAGTCGGCGCGCCGAGAGCGCATGCCGGTCGTTAAAGAATTGGTTGGGCCAAGCGCATTGTCGCTTCAAGCGAGGGCGCACTTCTCATGCATTCTTTTCCTACGCGTCCGAGCTGCTCTTCCCCGAAACGGCCACTGGGGGGCAAGTACGGTCGCGCAGCCGCGACCCCCCCGAGCGACGTTCAGCGAAAGGGAAGGGTCTCGTACCAGGAACCCCTGGGGGCCAGCGTGGGAGACCAGCCGCTCAATGGGAGCAGTTTGCTTTCCATTGATAATTGCTGTCAAAGACCATGCAGAGAGAGAGCCGAGAAAGAAGCTTTGTATAGCGTACGGTGCTACGCCGTCTCTTCTGCACGATCGCCTTATGAGCGGCAACATAACAGTAACCCTTAGTTTATATTATAGGTACACAAAAATTTAAAAAATATGCTCCTTTACTAAAGGCTAAAGCGCTTTAACATTTAGTAAATGAGCATATTTTCACATTTTTGTGCACCTATAAAATAAACTAAAGGTTACCGTGTTTAGAGTGTACGCATGCGTGGTTATGCCAACGCCCAGCCATCGAGGATGGGCGGAGATGCCCGGTGGCCTCATGTGCCCTGTGATCCAAGGGTCTTGCTATGCAAGCTTCGAGGACGTGGTGCGTATGAGATTGTGAATCTACACCTGGAAAATGCGTTCACCGTGGGCAAGAAAGCGTCAGTCGATGGATTGTTTGCCGGTTAGCAGCTGCCCCTAACCTCACCTGTTACGCTCCCACTGAAACAGTTGAGAGAACCAACCGCCCTCGCTGCCTTGACCTTGAGTGACGTTAATTGACATTCCGAGAACTAACCTCGCAAAGGTACACGAAAGTTACAGGCAGAGGGAACGCCTGTGTGTAGCCGAAGTGATACTGTCATTCCTGTGTCCGTCAGCGGGCGCAATGCCCGAGGTGTAGGATTCATGGGTGGGTGTAAATGAGGCGAGGAAAATCCCACCTCACAGCGAAGTGCCGTTTTGTTCACCCTGATTTTCTCTTACCTTAAAGGGGCCCTAAACCACCCAGAGGTCAAAATTTAGTTGTAGTGTTGCTTTTGTGCCGGTGTCCGCACGGAACATGTAGCCGCAAGAATTTTTCGAAACGGTGCCGAAATAGCGTAGTTACATGCGTTTCATTATTAAGACGCGGCGCTTGTTTGTTTGGCTCTCTCCTGCGCCGCACCGGCCGCTTCCCGGTGCCACCTCCTCGCCGAGTGCTCCTCCGAATGTCACGTGACATACATCGCCGATGACGCGCAATTCTAAAGACTGTCCACTTCCGGTTGACGCGCCTCCGCCGGGCTCCCGCGTTCGCGCAAGTGTTTTGTTGGTGCTGTGCCAACGCTCTATGCTAGCGTAATCCAGTTTCTAGTCGGTTGTACCTGACTTGTGCTCGTGCAAAGTGTGCCGCTATGGACCCTGCGTTGCCTTCTCGTCTCGAAAGACGAGCCCATACATGAATGAACCCATACGGTGACACGCCGTGCCGAAGCACCTGCGTGGTCGTCATTTAGCCATCGCAAACAACGTCAACTTGCGAGCAACTGAACGGACAGCTGTGTACGGCTGTGTTGGAACGCGAGCGATTTTGCTCTTGCCTAGCGTAGCGCAGTTACGAATTCACAGACGTGCATACGCGAACACCACACGACGAGGAAAAACAAACAGGCAAGGAGCGCGTGCATTTGCTAGCAGACTAACGGGAAGTTCTCCTTCGACCAATCAGCGGATCTCGGACTCTTCTAACGTCACCAAAAACCACAATGTCGTCGCAGCTAACTTTGGTGTGCCGGAAATGGCCGGCGAGGCGCACGGGATTGTTTTTCGAGTTTCAAATGTCGGGAGTGGTTTAGGGGCCCTTTAATCACCAGCTAGCTTTATATTTATTTATTTATTTATTTATTTATTTCAACCCCAGCAAATGCTGTTTCCGAAGTCATATGTTTCGTTAATTAAGTAATGATACAACCAGTCATGGGCACGTTACCAGTACCTAAGCCATAAAAGTAACTATGTTACAGTTACAGTTACTCAGCTTCCAAGAGTAACTTGTTACAGTTAGTTACTGTTAAAAAGTAACGTCGTTACTTTTCCATTACTGTACAAGGTTAATACACCGCAAACGAAATTATGTAGTGCTTTCAACAGAAACGTATCAAGGCGTGCGGTTAGTTGAAGTTGCTCGTAGCAAAGCGCCAGATAAAGGGAATGGAACGAGGCTCACTCAATAGCCCAACACCAGCAATCGCTGCGTACGCCTCATTTTATGTAACAACTTTTTTATTGATTGTCGGTAATTTAATTACAAAATACGTTGGGACAGCCTGGTGCCACGAAGGACTGCTGCACGTTCTTAAATGAATGGGAGCTCATCCTGAGACGCGACAAAAGGGATAGGCCCCTTCGAGCCATTGCTGCCGGCACTTTACGAAGTGCTTTTTGGCAGTACCGCCGCTTTGAGAACTGAACGTGTGCGAGGAATTACGAGGCGTGTGTTTCTAGGTGGTTTCCGCGCGTGTGGTCATGAAGAAATGGCTGGCCACACGAAAAAAATTAAGGATGCTGCACCGGCCTCTGAACGACCGTGTCGCGCACCTTTCTCTGCATAGGGGAGTGAGAGAACCCTTCACCGCCCTTTTTTGTCGCCGACCTTGCTTTCCTTGCTTTCGTATAAAAAGTCTTCATTTCCATCCTGGAAACAGGTCAGCCCATTTACAAAAGAAGAAGAAGAAGAAGAAGAAGAAGAAGAAAAGGAAAGAAGAGCCATGAGATGTCAGTGTCATGTACAGCGTTGCGATACAAGCGATACATCGTAAATGTATTCCACTAGTGAAATACAAATACGTTTTGCAAATTTATCTAGATATAAAGATACAGAAGGTCATAAATATTTAAGAGAAACATCGCGATAGTCTTGTATCGCGATACTACCGAGCCCTGCTTTTATGAAGTCTTGCCACATTGGATATTTTTTTAAAAGGAAGTAATTGTAGCGGTATTTACAGTTAGTTACTGTGCAAAAAGTAACAGTGTTACAGTTACAAGTTCCTCTAAACTAAAACTAACTAGTTACAGTTATAAGTTACTGAAGAAGGTAGCTAGTTACCCGTGACGCGATATTAGTAACTGGTTACTGCCCAAGACTGGATACAACAAAGAGGAATTTCGACTCTTTAGACTGTGTATACGTTCGCACAGTTAAGTTGCACTTGCACTGTTCCGGAACAAGAAAGAAGACAGAAAAGATTTTGCTCGAACTGGAACCGACAACACGCGAGTGTCATTCTTGCTGATGATTTTCCCGCGATACATCTTCATTATCACTGCTAGAAAATTTTATACGTGGAGTTTAAAACGCTTAGTGGTGTTTAAAAGCAGTGGAGTTTAAAAAGCGTAGGTGCCTGTGGTTTAGAAGCAGTGTTGTACGGAGCGTCGTTCCAAGGAACGGCGTTCCTGGAACCAGTTCCTTTTTAGAGGAACGAAGGAGCGCCATCGTTCCTTTAAGGGTTGGTGGAACTGTAACGGTAACGCGTTGCATTGAAAGGTAACGGCAAAAGGAACGACGTTCCTTCTGTAAACGTTCCACAGGCGTTCCACATGCTGGGCGGATAGGCCAGGCTGCAACCGCCAAGGGGGTGGTGGTAGTGATTGTGATAAGGAAAGAGACGCTCTTTTCTGCAGCCCAAATTGGGAGCACGGCGCAGTGTCTTGGGGAGGGGATAATAGGAAATAGAGAACAGGAATGGTTATAAAAGATGTGGAGGTTCGTTCAGCGCGGCAGAGGCACGCCGGCGGCAAGGGGTGGGGCGGGAAGGTGACACGAGCTCAGCGGTAGGCTGCGATGCCAGTCTCGTCTAGAATTCCACCACACTCTGCAGCGCTTGAAGATGGGGCCGAAACGGGAAGAGTAAGTGGTGGAGTGTGGTGGCTGGAAGTCCCTGCCTTGGGTAGGCTGTGACGAGCTTCGAACGTTCCTGCGCCAGTCCGGGACAGGCACAGAGGAGGTCTTCAAGAGTCTCAGGATCCCCTCAGCGGCTGCAGGCAGGGGAGTCGTAGAGGCCCTTGGCGTGTCCGCTGGCTGCCGTCCAGATAGATGCAGCCGTCTGCAGTCGCATGAGGCCGAGCCTCGAGTCAACACTTTCCTGTTAGCAGTATCCCTTACTCAAAAGAAAACTACACGCAAAATGTCATTCCTTTACTCTCCCGCCTCAAGGCTTCGACGAGGGCGAAGCTCTTTCGCCAATGCAGCCATACGATGTAAGTCTATCTCGTTACTCCCTTACGGTGGCAGCACCCTGTGGCTAGAGAAAAAGTCTCCAGCTGTCAACCAGCCTTGCACGGCTACGCAGGCCGAACAACAGCCAACCGCGAAATCGTCCCTCCAGATCCTGCCGCCAAGGCTCCCTTCGAACTAAGACACTGTCAACGCGCGCTTTACTATTGCCGCTCAGCGCATTTGTTCTGAGAATGTGGTTACGGCCACCATGTGTGGGCCTCGGCGTCAGTGGCATTTTTTACGCAGGAAACAGCTCGACAAAGCAAGCGAGCAGCGTCAAATGTTACGCTGCGGAGGCAAGGTACAGTCTGTTGTGAAGTCAAGGTAGCGTGATATTGATAACGGGCAGGCAGGAACGTAGCTGTGCGCGGGCTAGCAACACTTAGCAGCCGGAAAGGTAAACCACGAGCGTTTGGAGAACAAGACAGTTTTATAGCGAAGGGTTATAGCGGGTGTATTCAGGGCTAGCTAGCACTGAAGAGTCGGCTGGGGCCTGTTGAAGATTGCCGGGAAGACATCGACCGCTGTGTTTCCACGGACGCTCCCGGTTTGCGTGGGTGGTGGATTGCAGGATTCCCCGAAAGCCGTGCAGCAAGCTACTTTTCCCACCCGGCGTCTTCTGCTCAACACGCTGCCAGCCTCCGCTGATGTAGCGACAACGTCCGCCGAAAACGGGAAAACTTGACCCTTCCGCTGTGACGAAGGGGGCGACGAAAGGGACGTAGTTATGGCGCAACAATTCCCCGGCACCCGCAGGGGCGCACGGAAGCGCGTGGGGCGAGACCGACGACATGGAGAGGGATGGCAGTCTTTCGCTTTGTCGAAGCCAGTCTTAACAGCAAGCAAGGATCGTTCTGGAGGGTGCACACGCTAGAGATAGTTAACTTGACATTCGAAAATCACGGAACACCATCTTGCCTCCTGTGGCATCTAGATTCTGTTGCAATGAGTTCCGATGCGGAATTTTAGGTTGCTTCCTGGCCATGGCTACCCCCGATGTTTAAACCGATTGAATACAAGGTACATTGAAACATCGCATGCCTGTGTTTAGTGAAATGTTTGACTTGTGCCCCATCAAACAATACGATTAGAGTGTCGGAAAGATCGGTGGTAAACTTGAAGAAGCACGCGGAGGTAAGGTTTATTTATTGTTCTTTCTTATTCGCATAAGGAAAAGAAAGCTTTGTGTTCTAATCGATCAGTTTGTTACACACATCAGGCAAGTGGGCGAGAAAAAAGGAAATTGGCAGATCCCACGTGCAGTGGGAATCAAGGAAATACGATGCACGCATCAGGAACGTAAATGGATTTGCATTGTTGTCTCGCTATACCGAGTTTGGTACATATGAAGTTAACGAAGCGGCCGCATGAGCATCAAGACTGTGGCATGTAAACCATGCCGCTCACCCACGCATGTCATGATTCTGATGTTATGGCCTGTCATTTACGTTCGTCATGAAGTCGTGTTGTGCCGTAGCAATTTTGGTATACATCCCATTAACGAAACGCGTGGCATGTAAATCTTGTCGCTCATGACATTCATGTCGCGATTTTCATGTTATGACCTGTCATTTATGTTCGTAATGCAGTCATGTTGTGGTATACCAATTTTCGCGTACATCCCATTAGCGAAACGGCCAGGAGAGCACCAAGACCGTGGCATGTAAATCATGCCGCTCATGACATGCATGTCATGATTTTCATGTTATGACCTGTCATTTATGTTCTTCATGCAATCATGTTGTGGCATACCAATTTTCGTAAACATCCCATTAGCGAAACGGCCAGGAGAGCACAAAATCGTAGGCGGCTAGATAGATAGATAGATAGATAGATAGATAGATAGATAGATAGATAGATAGATAGATAGATAGATAGATAGATAGATAGATAGATACGCTTAAACTCGCTGAAGTTCGCTAAGAAATGCTTCGCATTTAATATAATTTCCGCGTGTAGTCCCGGGCACAAAAACATACGTATAACAAGGGCCCTGATAAACCGTTTCATGACAGCGTAGTGTTAAGTAATAGCGTGTTTTTGGGCGTTTATTTTTCATTCTTGTAGCTCTCATCTGTCAGCTTTCATGCCTTTATTGCGTTTTCTCTTGTCCTTCGCCGCAATGCTAACGTACGAAAGTTTGGTGACGACGTCGTTTTGCTTTATGGTGCTATAGGGGTCACATGTAACGTCCATATAACGCCTAACGCGTGAACTTACGCAAGCTGATTCTTGTTTGAGTGCTTTGGGAGAAAGACTCATTTCACTGAAAGGGAACCAAATATTTTTATTTAGATGTGCGTGCTAGCATAAAAGATTGTGTGAAGGCGGGCAATAGCTTACACTTCTCAATGTGTTTATAAGTTGTCTTTTTTATACATTTAAAATTCTTTAGACGTGCATGAAATACTAGGACTTCTTATACCTTCGAATATGAACTCCAGGTACATACGTTAAGTACAATGACTTGAGTTCGTTATAGCCGTTACACAACGTACACGATATGTGCTTCTTGTGACAGGACAGCAGTAATCTTATGCGGAATAGAACTGTTGGAGTTAAACGTGTAAGAGGCGTATGCTATAATTCGGAGACTGATCTAATGCCGTAAATATACAGCATTCATTTGGGAATCACCTTAACCTAAGCATTTAAACGCACATTATCGCGAATAACCAAAGAAAAAAATTCCAGGGCGGCGCAAACGACGCAACGCAGTGAAAGCGTAGGGTCTATTTCGCTTCGCGCCCTCTCATTATTCGTTATCAGTATTCCACTCCTGCTTCTCCTCCCCCGTTTCTTCCTCCTCCACTGTCTCCTTTTTCTGCTTCCCGTCCTTCTTCGTTATCCGCTTCCTTTTTTTTTCCTTTGTTCTCATCGCATTCCTCCTCTTCGTCGTCATCTTGCTCGTCATTATCTTCTTCCTCTTCAGTCTTTTGACGCATTCTTAATCTTCTTTCTCGTAGTCGTCATGTTGTTGTTCTTCTTTCTGTTTTTATTCGAAGTTTTCTGCACCTTCTTCGTCCTCTTCATCGTCTTCATCGCTTTTTCTTTCTGTCCCCGTAGCCAGTTAAATATCAAATATCTCAACATCTTATCGAGAGAGACTGCTACCGAGCGAGCGACTTGCAAGCCATCCGCAAAGGCGGGCGGTGTGGGCGCGTTACCCAAAAGCTGGGCGCGACGTCAGCAGTGTTTAATTACTGCCAGCGTATTGCCGGGCAAGTTAATTTATTTGTACAAGAAACATTCTCTCCTTAACGTAACGGTAGAAATGGTGAACGGCATGCATGCCCCCCACGATACCGTAGATATTGGTGTGCTGACGTCTACGCGTATCACACGAATAGACAAGACAGTCAATTGTGGCCGCACTGGACTTCGCGCGTCCTTTGTTCAATATGAAGAGCTCGGGAGAAACCACCTCGCTGGCGCAAACGGCGTACGCTGTCCTGTCGTTCAGAATAAAGGCACATTTAGTACGGTTACTTACCTAGGCTGGCTCAATCTGCGTAGTGTTAGTGCTTCCTTAGAGAGGAATGTTGACCACGTTAGGAGTTTCCGTTGTGCGTGGCTCTCTCGCCAAGTTCTATAATGAAGAAAGCGCTCGTCGGCGTAAACGTGTCAAAGAAGCTGCGACACCTTCGTGTGCGAACACTCTACAACGTTTTCGCTCGTATAAGGGTAGCGAGAGATGCCAATATGTCACGTGGCAGCTTTTCATCAATGCCAATCTGAAGACTGCTAGGCGAAAGAAACAGCCAGTGGTAATGCGCCACAGGTATTAAAGAATGTTCGTTTGTCTGCCACGCCGTCTGGGTTTTGAAGCTACGTAGAAGACATCCACAGTGCCCTATCCTTCGCGTGTTCTTTCGTCGATGGAAATCGGAAGAAGCTCGAGTTTCTTTTTCCATAGCAAATAGTGCGTGCTCCCGAAAGTGACGCGATTACAATGAGCACTCATAAAATTCACGTGCAACCAGCAGTTTCCACAGCGACTCTTGTTAACTGTGCCACTCCGTCCGGAGTAGCCGCGTCGCGGCGTCGGGCAGCGCTCTTTTCGAACAAAACCTAGTTGGGTTGAATCACCGCAAGGGATGCTCACTTCGCGCCGGTTCGGCGCATGCGCCGTGGGATTTTCGTAGAATCAATCGATTAGTGCTAATTCAGCCAGTGGTAACGAACCGCTTTCATAAGCTGCGAAAGATGAAGCGATATCCTGTTTACGGTTGCAATAAAACGCACACAAAACCATTTTATTTCCTCAATCACCATTTCATAGCCGAGTGCGGAAACCCCGCTGTGAATTTTGTTCATTGCTTAGACCTCCCCATTAAAAACGAACAGGAACAGCCCAGCGTTGTTTGACAATGCGGCAGGCATACAGTCAGCCCTAACTCGAGTTCATAATTGCAAAACATAGACCACGGAGGTTGTCAAAGAGGACCGTCAAATAGGCAGCGCGACACAGACGAGTAACGAGCAGTGAAGACGGTCGAGACGGGGGCTGCTTCACAGGAAGTTTCATTACTCAGCTTGCCGTTTCTGTCAGAGCGTACGCCACGTATATAGCTTGCGTAATTCGCGGAACAACATACGATCCGCATGAAATTATCCTCCTCACTGATTAAACCGGGAGCAAAACGAAACGCCGCAGGAACGTTGCATACATGCATTGTACAGACTTGTAGTGAAATAAAAGAATCTTAAAAATAATCAATCGCACAAAGTACGACGAGGCTATATGTCCCGACGCTTGACTTCAAGCATCCTTGTAGTCGTATACTTCCAAGAAGTTACTGCAAAGCTCTGTGTAGATTCCAAGTGACAGAGTATGCTGCGTGAATGTGTTTCGATTGTTTGAGAGTCTGTAGAGTTATTTTGTGCTCATACGCTTAGCGACCAGGCCTACGACACGACGCACAACTCATGCTATCACGAGGGCTGGGCTGTTCCTTGTTACGTCTTTAACTAAAGCCGACACACCCTTTAACTACTAATAACTGCATTCCACTGAGGGAATTATAAAAAGATATAAGGTACAACTTCTTTTCTGGACAATCCGCAATGAGGCTGGTACACTTGGAGCCGTTCGAAACGCCCTCGCGAAGCGTTTCGTCCCGTTACCAGTGTGACGGGCGAAACAGTCGCTGTAGCGTTCCGAGCGATACCGGACGCATCACGTTCGCAGCACGGGCTCCCATTGACGGTTTCGGGTGCCGAGAAGGCGTACCGTGTACCCACCTCGAATACCGACGTTACGCGCAGCTTGTAGAGCACTGGAATGACGACGAGCGTGAACGATGGGCACGAGAAGCGGCGCCGACACCAGGCTCCAGGCGTAGTGGAATCCGTGCGCGTAGAAGTGCGCCCCGAAGCCGATGACGCCGATGGCCGAGATCATGGAGGCGAGCACGGACATGGCCAGCGGCAGCGTGCCCATGGTGCGGCTCCCGAGGAACACCTCGTCGGCCGTGGACGCCTTGCGGGCCCGGCGAGAGAAGGCGAAATACAGGCCCAGCCCCAGGTTGGCGGCCATCAGGACGCCGAAAGTGACGTGCTCCACGTTCACGGCCGACATTGCTCTCTTCCGTTGTGCGGCGATGATCCCTGCGTTGATGTCGAATGGCGTCGCGTTTGAGCGGACGACAGCGATCGAGTTCACAGTCGGCCCGGCCGCTCAGTCCCCGCTGCGTCTTTGGCCAGCTGCGGCTCGCATTTCGCTCCATTTATGCCCCGCGCTGACGAGCGAACACTGGCGCTGCACGCAGTGTGCGTACGTCGCACGGGAGGGAGAGAATAAGTAAAAAAAAAATAAAACGGAAAACACGCTGCAACGCACATGGGTGCAAAGTGCATGCGCGATTCCCTCGGCTCTGAGTGTCGTTATGTTTACATTCCCGCTGCAAGTCAAGGGCGGTGGAACGTAAGACAGCTGCTCTGCACTTAACCGTGCCAAACACGTGACCGCAGCAAGGTTACACTATACATATCCAGTATACGATCCCAGTATATACAGCTTAGCATAAACAGCGCGCCTTCCGGGACTGGTGGTCCCGGAAGCCGCGCGGTCCTGTTTTTATTCATTTCTGTTTTTTTTTTACGGGAAGTGGGCGGGAGAAGGCGGGAGAAGCCAGGCATAAGAGAGGGAAAATTTGCAGAAAGGCAGGAAGGCGAACCAGGCACGTGTTTGTACCGTATACATGTAGGAGCGGCAAAGACGGGGAACAAAATTAAAATGGGAGCCATTCCACGCTGTAAGGGTGGATGACATTGTTGCGCAACTCTCGGTTACGCAAGGTTCGTCAAAGCTCGCACAAAACGGCCGTTTTAGGAGGTCGATTTTTTTAGGCGTTCGACGTAGTTCTGCACCGTGATTTGATCAGAAAACTATCGGCTTTCCTGCCTTCCTGCTTTCTTTCTTTCTTTCTTTCTTTCTTTCTTTCTTTCTTTCTTTCTTTCTTCTACGGGCGGCGAACTCGTTCGCTGGCTATAGGTTCGCTTGCTACAGGCCCCTTTCAAACTGCCTGTACCACCAAAACTTCGTTATATAACGGGCTGTAGAAACACGCCTTGATCACCGCCAAGAAGAAAGTAATCTGATAAAAAAGGAAAAGAAAAACTTGCTGCAGGAATTCATGGACTTTAGTCTGCAACGTCAGGCGTCTTTTTGGAAGAAATAAGAAGCACAAAGGACAAACTTAAAAACTATTGACACAGAAAACCTACCATGGGACACTTGTTCGTGCATGAACGGAGTAAGATCTTCGCTGATGAAACGCCAACAACGCGTGCATCCGCAACTGAGGAAGGGTAGGCTAGGAGAAACGAAACGATTGACCGATCTCACCTCACAGTCTGCGCCCGGAAGTACTGCTGCCGCCATCTTATAGTTGGAGTACTCCGAACACAGCTGCATGATGCGGCCGCTCGCTGCGTGCTCAGAATAAACCAACGCGTCGCCCAAATCGTCATCGTGAACGGCGATAAAACGCGGCGGAGAACTGTGCGAACGTGAACGCTTTATTTCAGCTGGCCCAGCATTCTAGCATGTGGCCGAGTCGTTCGTAGTTAGCTGATGCGCTTGCGTCCTTTCTCATTGCTGTTTACCACATGCTGAATGAATAGTAATGAAGAACGCGAAAGTACGTTCCTGTCGTCATGAGAGGAAAATCTGCTTCGGTGGATGTCACGCAAGTCATACAAGCTGCACTATGCACGGAAAGCAACTTGGCCAAACTGCGCAGAGCTGTGTGCGACTTTCAAAGGGGCGTCATGGACGGGAAATAACCGAAGGGTCTCGCCTTTTGTTTGCTTACTACGAATGCTCGCGGGCATTCACGGAAAAAGAAAGTGAATTTATTATTGATTTGTGGGGCTTAAGGTCCCAAAATCAGCTCTGATTATGAGAGACGCGGTAGTGGAGGTCTCCGGAAATTTCGACCACCCGGGGTTCTTTACCGTGCACTGACATCGCACAGCACACGGGCCTCAACATTTCGCCTCCATCGAAATGCAGCCGTCGCGGCCGGGATTCGATCCCGCGACCTTCGGATCTGCAGCCGGGTGCCATAACCACTAGACCACCGTGGCGGTTCACAAACAAAGTGAAGCAGGCGTCGAAATTATACGTACCGATGTGTACCTCCTGCAAGGTCCCCTTTCAAACTGCCTGTACCACCAAAACTTCTTTATATAACGGGCTGTAGAAACACGCCTTGATCACCGCCAAGAAGAAAGTAATCTGATAAAAAGGAAAAGAAAAACTTGCTGCAGGAATTCATGGACTTTAGTCTGCAACGTCAGGCGTCTTTTTGGAAGAAATAAGAAGCACAAAGGACAAACTTAAAAACTATTGACACAGAAAACCTACCATGGGACACTTGTTCGTGCATGAACGGAGTAAGATCTTCGCTGATGAAACGCCAACAACGCGTGCATCCGCAACTGAGGAAGGGTACGCTAGGAGAAACGAAACGATTGACCGATCTCACCTCACAGTCTGCGCCCGGAAGTACTGCTGCCGCCATCTTAGTTGGAGTACTCCGAACACAGCTGCATGATGCGGCCGCTCGCTGCGTGCTCAGAATAAACCAGCGCATCGCCCAAATCGTCATCGTGAACGGCGATAAAACACGGCGGAGAACTGTGCGAACGTGAACGCTTTATTTCAGCTGGCCCAGCATTCTAGCATGTGGCCGAGTCGTTCGTAGTTAGCTGACGCGCTTGCGTCCTTTCTCATTGCTGTTTACCACATGCTGAATGAATAGTAATGAAGAACGCGAGAGCACGTTCCTGTCGTCATGAGAGGAAAATCTGCTTCGGTGGATGTCACGCAAGTCATACAAGCTGCACTATGCACGGAAAGCAACTTGGCCAAACTGCGCAGAGCTGTGTGCGACTTTCAAAGGGGCGTCATGGACGGGAAATAACCGAAGGGTCTCGCCTTTTGTTTGCTTACTACGAATGCTCGCGGGCATTCACGGAAAAAGAAAGTGAATTTATTATTGATTTGTGGGGCTCAAGGTCCCAAAATCAGCTCTGATTATGAGAGACGCGGTAGTGGAGGTCTCCGGAAATTTCGACCACCTGGGGTTCTTTACCGTGCACTGACATCGCACAGCACACGGGCCTCAACATTTCGCCTCCATCGAAATGCAGCCGTCGCGGCCGGGATTCGATCCCGCGACCTTCGGATCTGTAGCCGGGTGCCATAACCACTAGACCACCGTGGCGGTTCAGAAACAAAGTGAAGCAGGCGTCGAAATTATACGTACCGATGTGTACCTCCTGCAGTGAGAACGTCACGTACATGCCTGACACAGCACTGTTGTTTCTGAAGCTTCATGTTCCCTTCAAGGATTTGTAGACGAGGCTGCGGGAACCTTCTGATTGGTTTACGAAACCTTTTAAATTGTATTTTGCTTAGGATATGTCCGAAGCTTCATGGCGTCGCCTGCTCCTTTTTACAAAAAAAATACACATGAATGTCACATAAATACAGACAAAAACACTGATTGCACTTGTGTTCTTCAGTACAGGGCGCATAAATTGGGCATACGAGGGATGGATAAGTGGCGGCCCACTTTGGCCGCCCGCGGCGGTCAGCCGATGGCTCCCCGCCAAAATCGTCGCTACTAGCATTTACCACCTGGAAAGCAGCGGGCCAACCCTCAAATGACGCTAGGTTTCGTTGCCATTGTACCTTCCGCTCATAATAATATCCAAGGTCCAAGGGAACAGCGAGTCAATGGCAGTACAGCTGGCTGCGACGTAGGTATACGATTGATCTTTAGCAGGTTTTTGACCGGCCAACTGAATATATGAACAAAAGGAACACATTCATATACATGCACCGAAAGCACAAACACGAGTGCATGCTGTCGAAAAGTTCCTTCTTGACAATGACAAACTTAGTCTCTTGTGTAAAAGTTAAGAAACGCGTGCATGACAATCTGCCCACTGCAAGAATGGTAGCTCCTTAGGAGAGGCCCTGTCGAAGGTTTACTGATTACCGCCGCTGCTTCGATGATGACAGTAAAGACTGTTGAGGCCCGTGTGCTGTGCGATGGCAGTTCACTTTAAGAACCCCACCCAGGTGGTCGAAATTTCAGGAGGCCTTCCACAACGGCGTCTCTCACAGTCACGGCTGGATTTGGGACGTTAAACCCCACAAATCCTTCAATCACGATCGCTTATACACATAGCGCGCAGATCCAGTAGCTACGCAGCTGCACGAATCGATATTGAATACAAAGGAAAAATGCATCAAGCGACGCAGAACATATCGAATGTGCCTTTGAGGAGTACTACAGATAGCTGTTAAAGGGACTGTCTACCGCTCGGAAAGTTTTTTAAGATTGTGGTAAAAATGGGCATATCGTGCGTCACATTTACGGGAACGAGCACGCTTTCACCCAACAAAAAAGGAATTATATTTTTAATTTTGCTCTGAAAGTGGTGCAAAAAACGCCGCTAGCGACACCCAACAGCGTGTTTGTCATTTTCCAAGTGTACGAGAACCAGCCCACGCAGGCATACATGCTCTGCTGAAAAGCTATTATCTATATCTTACAAGCGTACTTCACCCTATGAGGCACCTTTTTATAGCGTGCAAGATCAATTCGTTCTTCTTTTCGCTGCTTTCGGGGTGGCGCGGGTGGCGCTGCCTTCGAATTCGTCTGCTTGCACAGGCGCGTAGTGCTGCGCTTGTCATGCATGCGGCACTGCATGTCCGAGGCGCACCCCACGCGCCGACTTTCCCTCGCTTCTCCTTCTCGGCACCTCTGGAATGTCGACCTTGGAACCGGTTCTTGTTGAGAAGAAGCCTCCCGTTCCCCAAAGGGTTGCCAGGGAGACGACGACGCATCGCGCCCAGTACCAGTGTTGTCGGCGTCTGTGCACGTAGGAAAGGAGCGACTCCGTAGATAAAAAAGATCCTGTTTTTAAAAATTTCTAATCAGTTTCTGGAGAAACAACTTCACGCTGAGACACTTCGAAAGGTACGCTTTCTATTGAGCCAAAAAACGGGAGAGCGATGAAGGACGGTAGACAGTCCCTCTAAGTACCGAACCAGCCTTGTTGAGAACCAACTCTTGACAACTTTCCGCTGAATAATCAGAAAGAATATCAGCGAATATCACATGTAAGCAGACTGAACTTGCTATACAATCCATTAACTCTGGGAAATCGCCAGGGCCTGACAGCCTGCAGCCTTTTACAAAAACTTCGGCTCGCTGATAGACACGGCGCTGGATCTTGTACTGAAGGAGGCTTATCAAGTAGCACATTTTCCACTGTCATTCAAGAGCGCGTTTCTTTTTCGTGAGCTTAAACTCGTGACCTACAGAGAAAACGTGGTTATGCAAAAATGTGGCCGCGCCTTGCGGTTTACGAGGTAAGCACGGCCCCGGCCAATGACACGCAGTGAAAGCGACCTAAACCACCCGCGTTTGCGCACAACCATCTACGATCTCGCCCCAGCTAGGCACTGAAACTTAATTGAAGAAGTTATTTCCACAGGGAATCGAAGTCCGTTGTAATATTCGCAAAAAGGCGACGCTAATAGGCAGGCAGGCACAGAACTTTATTTAGGTCCTGAGAAACTGCAATTCGACGTCCCCTTCTAGGGGAATCCTGTAGCAGTTGCGGGCTGCTCCCACGCAGGGACAGGAAGACGGTGGCCCTCCGCCCTCTCGCAGGCTCTCTGGACAGCCCGAAGTTGAACCGAAAGGTCGCCGCTTCTCAGGACTTCCTCCCAGTCATCTTCTTTGCTGAACTGTATGTCACGTAACGCAGGACATTGCCAGAGCATGTGAGCTGGTGAGCAGTAAGCCCCTCCGCAGTTCGGACAGTGCGGTTCAATGTTGGGCGAGATGTGACTAAGCCTGCCTTTCGAATCGAAAGAGCCCGTTTGTAGCATCTTGAAGGCCTCGGGCTGCTGTCGAGTGAGTTTAGGGTGAGGAAGTGGAAAGACCCCCCGAGAGAGATGATAATGAGTCACGATCTCGTGAAAAGTGAGTAGCAGGTCCCCGCACCTTCCGGCGTCCCCGCCTGCGAAATCGTCGGGAACGCCACGGTGAGTGAAACGTCGCGCACGGTCATGGGCAAACTCATTGGCGTTGGGAACATCGGGGTGTACGTTGGCCCCCGTGTGGTCCGGGAACCATTTTGTGGTGTGAAACCCGGCAGCCCCCTCGCTGCCGAGAATAGCTGCTGCATCCCGCCTGATCGAGCCCTAGGTGAAAACTCTAGCAGCGGACCGCGAGTCCGTGAATACATATGGACGCGATGGGTCCTTCACTGCTACAGCAATTGCGATTTGCTTAGCAACCGCTGCTGATTTCTACATATCGAAGAAAGCCCTATAGTTTCACCCATGAAAACGAAGCAGGGAGGTCGTTGAGCTACCTTCGGTGGTGGCCTGTGTGACACAGTTGTTCCCCTCGCATTGGGGTCATTGCACGCCAAACTACCCATCCATTTTGGCGACCATCTAAAATGTATTCGAAAAATGTCTAACTTGTCTACTACATCGGATATAGTCAAGTGCCAAAATATTTCCGGGCAAAAAAAGAACTTTTTTGGTCCCGTGGGAGGCGCTCGAATTGTGCAGAATGTTGCCTGAGTGGCCATCAAGAGAATTTCTTTTGAGGGCTTCATTCACTGGGCCAATACCAAAGTTTGTCACCAGGTTAAGGAAGGACATTAGTTTAACATGTTTTAGGTCCAAGGAAATGATTCAATTTTTGTGCCACATACGCCTCCAGAAACTGCCAAAATGCACTCTAAGAGAACTTGTTGTTGGGCTAGTTGGTAGAACATATCCAAAACTTATTTTGAGCGCAACCACACGACACATCCACCCACACACACACCCAAACATAGCGAAAGCTTCCACCATCAGTTTTAAGACCGACCACCCGACGACATCGACAGCTGCGGAACTTGCTGCTCTGCGTGCTGCCCTTTGTGTAGTAAATGAGGAACCACCCCGACAATGGTCAATCTTTAGCGACTCAAAGGCGGCCTTACAGTCCTTGCTGGCAGCCCTGCGGCGCGGACCATACGAGCAACTGGTGTTGGAGATCAGATCTCTTCTCCATGCATCACATGAGAAGGGACACCACGTGACGTTTCAGTGGCTCCCCAGTCACTGCGGCGTCATTGGAAATGAATATGCTGACAAGGCCGCCAAGTCCGCACTTGAAGGCACAAAAGTTGAGCCCATACCTCTCTCAAGGTCCGACGCTGCCAGGCAACTTCAAGCGATTGCACAGGAGATTACGCTCTCGGTGTGGAGTGCCTCAAGCAGCCAAACAACTCATAACAGTCGACAACACCACCTTCCGTCTTTGCGACATTTTCGATTGCCACCAAAACTCCGCCGAGCAGAGGCCACCCTGCTTTATCGTTTGTGGTTAAGAGTGGCTTTTACGAACTCTTATTCTTTATGATCGGAATGGCCGACAGCCCTCTTTGTGACACCTGTCGACGTGAAGAGACGCTTCAACACATCATATGCGACTGTCCTCGCTATGACATACAGAGGCAAACATTGGCGTCCACTCTTGCTCCCCTTGGCCTGCGACAGATGTCGGTTGATGCCATTTTGCAGTGTCGGCCACACAAGACATTGCAACTGAAGTTGACAAAGGCGCTGCTGCACTTTTTAAAGACGACGGACTTGCACAAACGACTTTAACAGCGATGTGTGATGTCACGTACCATGCAGGTGCCACTGACTCTGACAATGTGCTATATGTGCACCCTCTCTCTCTATCTTCCTCTTTCCTTTCACCTTTCAATCTCCCCCGTCCCCTTCCCCTCGTGCAGGGTAGCATACCGGTTGTCCTACACTGGTTAACCTCCCTGCCTTTCCCTCTCTATTTTTTCCTTCCTTCCTTCCCAAACATCAACCACGTACAGCGCTGGTTGATTTGTGGGTGTGTGGGTGTGTGTGTGGGTGGATGTGTCGTGTGGTTGCGCTCAAAATAAGTTTTGGATATGCCAAAATGCACTGTGTTTGAATATTTTTTTTCCAATAAGCTCTATGTTTCAGAAATTTTTATATTGCGGTGTACTTTACGCAAGCCATATTTTGACTGAAAAATATCATGTGCATGTTGGTCCACAATGAGAGGCAATTTACGCCATGTGGTGCTCCTGTTCGAAATCCGGCTTATATTTAAACTAAAAGGGAATAATGCGTTCTTTTAACGCGGGAAGTTTACCATTACAGTTCTTTTAAGAAAGAAAATAAGTTTTAAATTGGGCCTTCATGCCCATGGAAATTTTTCCATTTTTCAGTGTGTGAGTTTTACCGCATGACACATCGGTACACTGCGCTCTAAGCGGTCTTTGCGCAATATTTTCGATGCTTCTCACAACTTACACTGCTATCAGACACTTTAAAAGTTCACACAGACACACAATAGAGACGAGGCAGACAGGACAGGAGGCTATGGTCAGGCAAGCCCACGCATAGCCCTCGTTGCGCACACAACTACTCAATGAGCACAAGTACACTTGTCGTAGTCGTGACGCTTGGCTGAATGCCAGACAATTCGGCATAGGCAATTTCCTTGTTGGCTGCTTCGCAAGACATCGATTCCCACAATGCGTAGGATATACCGGATTATTTTTTTAAATCTGAATAGCGATATCTTGCCTGCTAAAACGTGGTTCGCGAAAAAAGGGCACCATTTACCATGGGTACACATTGTCTACTTAGCAAGCAACCGTACAGCATGCCTTTGTATACAGCTGGAGTGCATTTTTGTTTCTTTTGGGATATTGTCCAACGGAGCATTTAAAATAAAAGAATTACCGCTAATGCAACCTGGCATTCGTTACCGAGCTACAGGCGGCGGAAAGCTTTTCATAAACAAGGAAGTGAGGTGTAGACTCAAGCAAGCGCCCTGCGCAATGGGTAGAACCTCTCTCCGGTGCTCCATAGGTCGAAGCTACCAGCCTGGCCCTCTTGACCAAGGCCTTTTGGGCTTGAAGGTCAGAGCAATACAGCGGGGCCAGTTCCCATTCGTCTCGGGTAGCGCTGGAGTGGACCCGCACCATGTGATCGGCGTCAAACACCTGTTCACAGTTTTGGCCCCTTCCAGTGGCAGTAGGATTGCTGCCAGGCACTGCATTGTGTTTAGTGAATAAGCGAAGTGGGATGCGTTCGTTCGCTTTCCCCATCTCTTAGATGACGTTGAGTTCAGGCGATGGCTCTCCTTACAATAGGTAGCAACGTCTTTGAAAGTTTAGAAAGTTCAGCCCTTGTTCCATATCCTCATGGGTCAAAGGAGACGCCCCGGTAAGTGAGTGCTCGGGCTGCCGCATCGGCAGGTTTATTCCCTTGGAGGCCCTGGTGGCCAGGAGGCCAAATTATACAATGGGGTGCGGAATCCACATACCTGCTCCAGTTCCGCAGTGTTCGTTCGGCCAGTAGGGCGACCCAACCAGCCTCGTAGTTACGGCATGCCCCACGTGGTTCCGTAATGATATATTTCACACCACTGAACTTAAAGTTGGTGGGACAGTGGAAAATGTGAGCTGATGGCAGCAGGTTCTACACTCATATGTCCCCAATGTCTAGAAGAATGGAAAATAAAGATGGCCTTCGTGGCTCTTTAGGTAGCACACTCGTGTCATACGCGGATTGTGGTATGAATTCCCACGCCGCCTCAATTTTACGGTTTCTTTTTCGCCTCAATTACTTTTCTCTGTTTACCTGCGGTCCTCTGAGAAATATGGCGTCAATGTGAGTGCTTCTTAAACTATTCATTCTGAGCGCGCCGACGGCCAACCCTTTTCTGCCAGAGTTGGCATGCAACGGTTCCTCCTTGCACTTGTTTGCATTTCCTTTCGACGGAAAAAAAATCCTCCGTACGAGTCATGCACAGCTTCACTGCTAAATGAAAGTAGGAAAGAGGGAAGGAAAAAGGGAAAACAGAAAGGCAGGGAGATTAATCAAAAAGGCATCCGGTTGGCTACCCTACACTGGACGAATGGGAAGGGGGATTGGAACGATGGAAGAGAAAGGAAGAAGGGGAACAACGAAAGAGACGTTGATAGCTCCATCAGTCTGAGGCCTTCGCTCAAACCCGTCGTCTTCAAGAAGCGCAAAAGTGCTTTCATGCCTTGCGGGCCGACGAACGATGAGGGCGGTGTTCAAGTAGCATGTGCCCGGAAAGTGGCCGATCGCCGAGTTGTCTTAACGTGTGAGCCAGTGCTTTCCTTTCCGCGTCGAATCGCGGACAGCAAGAAAATTTTGGCATAAGAAAGCAACTCGGGCGACCTTGGGAAAGTAATGGGACTGCAGTACAGTGAATGATCGTCAGTACTGAACACCTACGCAAAATGATCGGTTGTTTAAAACTTTCGGAGGTGCACAGCGCAAAAGCGGAACAAAGAACGAGTAACGACGAAGACAACTAGCGCTTACTGCCAACTGAATTTATAACATGTTGGGGTAGTACAGATGGCATAAATAACAAGATTTATTTTTATACTTATGCGGGATGTGACATAAATTGACCGCTGCATCATGCCGCGCGCGCCAGCAATCTCAATAAGTTAGAGCTTGTTTTCAATAATAATAATAATAATAATAATAATGGAATATTTACTTACGCTTGCGTCTCTGTCACCCGAAATGTTGGCAGCCTCGACAACGATGCGACCTTGTTCATCCCGTATCGATAGATAATGGTTGTAGGTGCGAAACGAACCACTCTCAGCGCTCTTTTTTTTTGTTTATCCGTTTCTTCATGGAGCGCATCTAGTTGCATTTTTTGAACAGATTGACGCACATCCTGGGTAGCTCGCTTAAGAAAGCTTACGCTGCAACAAAAAGGGATGTTAAGCAAAACGTTCGCTGTGGTGCGTTCAGAACCTACAACCACACCACACATACTCAGAAAGCGAGCCTTCTGCCCAGCCTGCTAAACATCCACACGAGCAGCAGGTGAATATAATAAATCCATTTGTTCCCGCGAGGGCGGTGTCTATGTGACAAGCACATCTGCTCACGTGACGGCGAGGAGCGCCCTGTCTATGATGCGCGGCGTGTTGTGCGCTCGGTGCTGAGATTCCACACTCAAAACGCAAGAGCTGCGCCGTAGGAACGCTGGACGGCGCAGTGCGTGTGCCTACTACGGCGGAAACAATAACTAGGGCCATGAATAAACGTGCCTCAGCCAGTCAGCTTTCTATATGTGAAGTATTTCTGGCTCGCTCTAAAGTGGACCACGTATCACAAAACTGTCGTCAACATTAGTTTTGCTCCCCAAGAGTTCGCGTGCACTTCTATGCATTTGCCCCCAATGTGCGACGTTCATGGGCGCGCTTCTTTGTTCTCTTGCGCTCATGCCCTCAGCCCAGTACTATACTCCATTTCACACATCGCGTGCAACGCTGTCAAAGCTAGGGCACGTGTTTGCCCTATGTACTTCTGCGACCAAAATGTTGTGCCTAGCTTGCGGTGATCGAAAAAAGAGCCAGGCCTGCGCAAAACCACAGGACAGTGACAGCGTAAGCTGGAGGAGCGACCTTCTTAGAGGCCATTTTAAACGCTTAAGGAAACTAGTGCAGGTAGAGGTGGTAGGTATCCCCTGCGCCATAACTCATCATTTCTCCAAGTAGGGAAGTACCCACTAGGCCACAATTACTGCGGTATTGTAACGCGCAAATCTGTATATCTGCACATGTTAGAGAGTCTCTTGGCGTCGTTTTCCCGAGAATGAACCGAACTCTCGGCCCCGCGTCGACGGCGAGCTGAGGTTTGGGCTTCTCTCTGCACAGCTGTCTGTGGTGCCCGACGCTGCCTTGCTGCAGCCGCGCGCGTAGCTCTGCGATTCGCTTCTTCAGCAGCGGTCCGCACCTTACGAGGAGGCGCTATCAGGTATATCGAAGAGCCAAGTCAGGTTGCTGTCGGGGCTGCGCACGTCGCCTGCCGCGTGACGCATGGCACGATACGACAAAACTGTTTCACGAGGCTGCGCTCCGTAATAATGATGACGGAAGAGTTGAAAGAGATTCTTTCATAATGAAGATATTGATGATGCCTCTTTAATGGGTTCAGAACTGCAAAGCATGCAGCCCTGTGTTCTTTCAAAGGATTCCTCGAACTCGTTATGCAGTCGACTTTCCGCGACGTGTAGTGGCGTATTATTATTCTGCCACGTAACATTACATTTGTAAGTGCGATTCCTTGGCAGACGTTTTACAAGTTTAGGTCCTTTAGCGTCGATTATTTCAAGCACAGGCATAGCTCAATGCTAGAATGCTCGACTGTTACGCGAAGGGTGTGGGTTCGAATCCGTGCAGAGGACGTGGGTCTGAATACTCCTCGGTCCTGGTTATTTTTTCTAAAATTTGCGCGATAGCGGTTACGGACACCGGCGGCTGCGGCGGCGGTGGACAACTACGACGCCAAAAACGGCCCTTGTTGTGATCTCATAACAGCTTACGCTGTAAAACACTAAATGCCTCTCTGGCAGCCTTCAATCATAATGCATTTCAAGCTAGACGAAACATACTAGTTTTGCTGGGGAAGCAATTGAAATACACGAGTTTGAAACTTACGTTTGTCGTTTGTTCATCGGAGCGATACCGCTCCCCTATTCTTTTTCTTTACGGACTACCTGCGTAGCCTTCACAGCGTTGCACCTGATGTATGAAACGGAGTATACACTATCAGAAATACGGCTGGCGGGCGCACGTGTTGCACGTTCAAGCAGAAGAAAAAGAAAACGAAGACAAAGACAGTGTTGGTCGATTTGCCCGGTACACAGCGTCTCGCAAAGCTTAGCGTTTGTGCATAGCTTCGCGCCACGAGAGGTGTAGCATGGTGTGAAGGTGGGATGGTGCCAAGCCGAGACCACGCGTGCTGCGTCTGCAACCGTCTGTGGTACGACGCCAACGTCTTTACGCAGAGCCCGGTGCGAAAGTTTAGGCAGCGTTTGCTGGGCCTCGCAATGCATCGCAGGCCATTTCCCCAAGCCTCGGACCACGGCGTGTTCCGGAGACAAAACCCGGACCAGCCAAGTGCACATCAGCTTCGCTACTTGGCTAGCCTCCACCAGTGCAAGCTTCGCTTTTTTTTTGACGTTGCAAATATCGCAAGGGGTAGAAGAGGGACAGGGAGACACGCCATGGCGCAAACTCCCAACAACAATATTCTTTTCGCAAAATAGTCCGCTTTCATATGCGTTCCTTTTTTTTTTCTTTTCGCGGCGCGTGCATATTGACAAACAAACAAAAATTTATATTGGTAGTAATAAAGGGAAACGAAATTGTTCTTCGACGTTAGCTCTCTGCGTATGTCCCTGTTCTCCTGTGTTCTTGCGTTATTTGCACTCCGTGAAAAAAAACCCATAAATGTTAGACCAACAAGCCAAAGTGTCTAAGCATATCCGTACACTCTTAGCACTGTAACCTTTAGTTTATCTTATAGGTACATAAAAATGTGAAAATGTGCCCCTTTACTAAAGGTTATAGCACTTTAACCTTTAGTAAAGGAGCATATTTCCTCATTTTTGTGTACCTATAAAATAAAGGTTACCGTGTTTAGAGTGTATGCTTTCTGCCACTCGTGGTATAAGTATACATCTCCGCACAGCCGTCACATCATTTCGTCAAGCAAAAACATACAGCAGCGCCACAGACGACAGAGGTGAGTAAGAAGTCCCCGCAGTGGGTTCGGTCCTGGGCTACTGATCCAAAAGATGCGGGTTCGATCCTGGCCGCAGCGATCACATTACGATGGAGGCGAAATGCTAGAGGCCCGTGTACTGCGCGATGACACTGTAGGTTATAAAACTAAGATGGTAGAAATTTCTGCATGGAACCTTCCATTACAGCGTCCCTAACAACCATTTCGGGGCTTTAGAACGTAGAACCCGAGAAGTTGTTGTTCCCAGTTACTATTACAGCGACGAGTGGACGCACTGCGCACCAGGCACCGCTGCAGGCACGCTGCCGTTAATGTCGCTGGAGCCTGGATTTCTTGTGACGCTATAGCTGCTACTGAGCGTCTTCTAATGATAGTTATCTTCGGTATTCCCAGAAATATGAAAGAAAGTGGGACCTTCCAATAGCGTGCGAATCTCTGGTTTGGGTGTTGCGCAAGGACCGAAACTGACATGATGATGATTATGATGATTGTGGTTCGGTTAAGGAACGGACGCTAATTTCTGTAGCCCATGTCGGGAGTACGGCTAAGCGTCCATGAGGGGGGGGGGGGGGGGGGAGGTAGTGAAAGAGATAGAAGAGGAACGCCGCAGTGGAGGGCTCCGGAAATTTTTACCACCTGGGGTACTTTAACGTGCACTGACAACGCACAGTACACGGGTCTCTGTCATTTTCGCCTCCATCACAAATGCGACCGCCACGCCGAAATCGAACCTGCGTATTTTTGGGTGGCAGCAGAGTACCGAAGCTGGAGGCCACCGCCGTAGCTGTTGCTGCAGGCTCGCCTTACCTCTCGCCGGTCCTGGAGTTTCCGTTCGGGCGAAGTGCACGAGCGCGCGTGTTACTATGGCCCTTGAGAGCTCCGCTTATTATGCTACACAGTTACTGGGATATAGGTGTATGAGTACCTTTGGAACTTCTGCAGGAACGAGATATACCTGTTGACAACTTTCTGTGGCAGTGCAGTGAAGGCTACGGAGCCGAAGCGCGCACTTTCTTGCTACGCTCCTGCATGTAGTGCACGAACGCTAACTGTTGCAGACTATATGGCGTAACCTAAAACACAGCACTTAATTCCTTTCTTTTTTGTTCTAGTATATTTCATTGGAAGTTAGGAAGGTTATCTTACAAACGATTTTCGTTTTATGCTGTTTCTGGTTTTCGGGCTCTTGGCGTCAATGTCACGTTTTCCTCCATCTCAAAAACAACGATGTCGTCCCCCGGTTCAAGCATGCAGGTGCACGTCGATGCATATAACGGAGCCTTAGCGAGTGTTCGTCAGCTGGGCCATATTCAACGCTGAGAATGAAACGAATGCTACAGTGCGTTGCAAAATATTTGTTGTTGCTGCGGCCGTCGTTTCATCTGTCTGGATAGAATTGCGAAGAAGTTGCGCTGCCTGCAAGTGATTGTTCAAGCGCAAGTTGGTCCGTCATCGCTATAGCCACCTGCACGCCGTTTACCCGAACAGAATCAGCGAGCCTACAAACCTGAAAGAAACTGCTATTACAAACAGCACGTAATAAAATGACCCGTTTCATTAGTTCCGTTGCATATGCATGGTGAGCATTTTTCGTTGTTTAATGCAAGTGATCATTCACAATATGCATCTTGCACTGTAAGTAGCAGAGTATGCGTTAGCGTCTGCGATGGGAAGTGTTTTTGGCGCTTTACGATGAGCACGTTCGATTTCGGTGATAAAGTTCCCTAATCTGACATTGACAGTGAGCTTTTCTCTACTTAAAAACTACGTTTTTGGCCACGGTCACTTAAGGAACGCGTCTCTCGCGCTTGGAATTGTAATGTCGAGACGCGTTCAGCCGTGGCAAGCATTCTGCTAACCGTTGACGCCGACGCGTGCTCTGCCAAATTAATTTGAGGGCCTCGTGAAAGTTTTTTGAACTATTGCGTTCCTCAAAGCAGAGAAATTACAATAGTGACTTTGTATGCAAGCGAATTGAGGAAATAGATAGGTGCCTTCACATATGGGATTTATAATTATACAGCTCTTTTGCATCCACAGAACATTTCCCAAAATAATACTGTATGGTTGAACAAAAATGATTCTTTGGCTTTCCTACGCTCCACCGAAGCACAAAATCTTCCAAAAAAAAAAGAAGATTACAAATTCAGTGCATGTACGCATGCAGATTTGAGTGGCTGGCAGATCAGGGTGCATTACATTGCGGTCGCTTTGCATTAAAGTTATAGATAATAAATATTCCACCGATATCCCACTGGTGAAGTCAAGTAGGGGGCGAGGTTTGCACTGAAACTTGCACCTCAAAAACGCATGCTGGATGCGCTTGCAAAACATAAATCAAGTTTTCCCGCGAACGGACTACTTGGCGCATTAACACATGTGCAGAAGCTCCGCCCACGTAGCCTTGCCTGTGCTGCCACCGAAAGTTGTCGCGAGGTATAGGTATTGTGTTTTTCCAATATTTACAACGTCCTTGGAATATACCTGTGTATTTCTGCATCGAATTGCGAGAACGCGACGGTAATTTTTGAAATAGGGCTTGACGAAGAACTGCCTTCGCTCCTGTCTCAGCGATGAAAAGTTAAAATTCAGAGCTGTCATGTCTATAAAATGGTGTACATCTCGGGAGATATCGCTCGACGAGACGACACCTGAGTCTTTAGTCTCCAAAAGTCGCAATAAGCCGACGTTATGAAAATAAAGTTATTTATCGTGCTACTTTTGTTGGTTGTGTTAATATTTATTATATTGAAGACGCCCGTGGCGTACACTATTGTTTATTCCCTCTTCCAGTTCATTGCACGTATAGGCATGTAAAACGATCTGGCATGATTGGCCTATTTCATTTGCAATTTAGAGAAACTGACAAATCACAAACATATTTGTATGCTGCATAATATATGTATGCAACGTACAGCTAAAATTTGCATTGCAAATATTGTCAACACTCGTATACTTGCGGCATACGTTTGCACGCTCATGCAATATCGAGAGCGGCTGTGGAATAAAATATATTTCTCATGCTATAGAAGTGTCACCACTCTAGGGCCGCATTCACAAAACTTCTCTTTCGTAAGTGCGTTTTGCCATTGGCTGTACAGCCTCTCTAATGATATGTAAAGCATCAGGATTGGCTGAAATTTTCTCTTACGAACATTTTTTTTATCGTAAGTTGTTTCTGTGAATACAGACCGTGGTTTACGTTTACGTGACAAAACAGTCATTGTTTAATGTTTAAGAACACCAAGTTATTTCTTAAACTATACAATCAAGTGCGAGCCGTAATGAATCTGTAGATGCAACTGAACACCTAGGCATGGCTCTGCTATTGCAAACACCAATGACCAGCGGAGCTGTGGGGTCTTAGCAAATCGGCTTCTTCCCGGGCGGTCCTGACGATGGTCTCTCTCCCTCAGCTTCTCTTTCCGTTGCCCATAGCAGGCTGTGTTATCGCTCGTTTGTTCTTTCTCTCTTTCCCTCTCCCTCTCTCAGCTTCCCTTTCTGTCTATCATAGCCGTTGTGTTACAATCGTACTCTCTATCTCTTTCTTTCAGTGGGTGTATATCACTTTCTCTCTCGCACGCACGCGCTTTCCTTCTTCTTTTTCTCTCGCTCTCAGTTTTGTTTCACCGCCCATAGCAAGTTGTGTTGCAATCGTCGGTGGAACGCAATTATATTGTTGCCATAAAGGCATGTTCCCCTAGCTTGGGTGTGTAGCCTCGCGGTTAATTATTATGCTGGCCTTCGGACCGTGGGTGTACCGGGGTTCAAATCCTTCCTCTCCAAGGAAGTTTACTTTCGTTTACTTTCTTTTATTTATTTCTTATGACTCTCGAACTTTCTCTGCCTCTCTTTATTGCTCTATGCACCTGCTCTCTTCATTTCATTTTCTCTCCACTGAGTTATGAGCGCTCGTCCCCCACGGCTATGATTGAAGCTTAAACAGCTCCGCTGCTGAAATATAAACTGCATCTTCTATACATTAAGCACGTAAAGGAAACCGCAGTATGTCAGAGATTCATTGTTTTAACTCGACATCAGTGTCATGATTATCGTCATTGTCATGATCATCATCATCATTAGGGCCTCTCAAGCGTCCTTAGCCAAGGGCGCGAAATTTCTCAGTTTGGTTTAGACTAGAAATACAAGAATGGTCTTGACAACAGCGCAAAGTTTCTCTAGTAACTTCTTATTTTCAAAAAGGTCAAACTGTACGTGGTTAATCAAATCTGCACTCATTTCTGTGAAAGCGGAAAGACGGGTGCCTTTCGCAGTTGGTGAGGCGGGCTAACGGCATCGCGATCACTTCTAAAAGGCGGACTCTACCGTTTTTTAGAGGCTTCTGAGATTAAAAAAGAACTGTGCTTGCAAAAGATCCAGCATTTTGGAAGCAAATAATAATTGTGGTTCGGTCCAGGAAAGGACGCTGTTTTCTGCAGCTCATGTCGGAAGCACGGCTCAGCGTCCTTCGGGGTACACGAAAGAGAATGAAAGAGATAGAAGAGTAACGCCGTAGTGCAGGGCACCGGCAAATTTGACAACGCAGGTTTCTTTAACGGGCACCGTGGCAACGCACAGTACACGGGCCTCTGGCATTTTCGCCTCCATCGAAAATGCGACCGCCGCGGCCGGGGTTGTACGTAGAGAAATAAGGTTTGCCAATTTTCAACCCGGCTTCAGGAAGCAGCGATCCACAGAGACAGCTCTTTTGGCTAAAAAAGGAACAATCTAACAGGCGTTCAGCAATGAAAAAATAATTGTGGGAATCTATGTAGATTTTTCCAAAGCATATCATCTTGTGAATCGCGAAATTGTAGTCGGTAAGCTGGAAGGCTATGGTACCCGGGGATAACCTTCGAGTTCTTTGAATCCTACTTATCACATCGAACATAGTATGCAGATAAATAAAAAATCAAAGTCTAGTCTTCAGGCTGTAAGAGTCGGTATGCCGGAGGGCAGTATCTGCGCCACCCCTTTTTCTAATCTATATAAGGAACATACCAAAGAGCTCGGAACGGGCAAAATTTATTTCCTATCCTGATGAAACAGTGATGGTTATCACGGCCACATCAGTGGGTGAAATTGAGCTTCAGGGTAATAGAACGCTCAGAGAGCTTAACAAGTGGGCTGATGCGAACTCTTTGCGAATAACTGCCAGCAAGACTAAATTGATGGCTGATGTCAAAGAGGCGAGAAATGCAAAGTTCAGTAGGAATGAAAGTCCGTACGGATGATTTAGAAATTATAAACATGGTCTCTACATCAGACGCAACTTTCTCTGAAAAGCTGATAATTGGAACGATCATACGGAACAATTTTCTTAAAAAATCTCCTCTGCTGTGGGAACATTCGTTCCCTTGAATTCTTGCTACATTTTACTTTATAGTCTCGTATATTCTTTTCACTTCTGCAATACTGCAATCCTCTCTGGGACAGAACAAGATAGGCAAATCTTTTAATTGTACTTGCTCCAAAACAGAACCTTGTGATGTATTGCGAATGCTCTTTAGTCATTTTCTACGAAAGATCTCTTCGCAAATATTCAAATATAACCTGTATATTTTGAAAAACTCTCGTTTAATATTAACCTGCAAGCCATATTTGAACTGTATTCATTTTATTGTGTTTTTCTGGCAGACATTAGTGTACACTGTAGCATTCGTGATACTTGGCACGAACAAGAATGGCATGTCCACACACTGAATCAATGCACTATCATCAACATATGAACTGTGCTCATTTTACTTAAGGAACTCGCGAAGGCAGGATATGCCTCTTTGTGGAATTCTAATCATGCAATAAAATTACTTTGGCAGTTATGCCAGATAGAGCACTGAAGTTAGATACAACTTTTGCTTCATTTATGTTGCAATTGCCTATAGTTGACAAAGAACGTGCACATATGCGTGTATACACATGTGTGCATACGATTTGTATATATATGTGTGTGTGTAGCGTATATTTATGTTTAGAGGTATATGTCCTCGCGCCTTCTATTTATTTATTTATTTATTTATTTATTGTTTACCGTCAGGGTACAGAGTGCATTGCACAAGGAATGGGCAAACGTAAGTCAGCATAAAAACTGAAAAACAGGCAAGAACTTTTGGAAAATGCGTTGGCTATAACCAATACAGCACGAATAGAAAAGACAACTGAACGTATAAGCATTGTTACAATAAATATGGCACAATGTCCCGCAACAACAAGAAGGAAGGAAAGCACGCAATAGTTTTGAAAATAGCTATAATCATATACGTGATAACGCGTTTATGGATATATATACATATATATACATATATATATATATATATATATATATATATATATATATATATATATATATATATATATATATATATATATATATATATATATATATATATATATATATATATATATTATATATATATATGAAGAAGGAAGTGTCCTTGGATCCAGCAGAATCAAAACACTTCGAAGCGGAGGACGTGCGAAACGAAAACTTTTTATTTTTCCAACGTTTCAGCCGGGGACCGGCCTTCATCAGGGAAAACCGCTAATTGTTGTTTTCCCTGATGAAGGCCGGTCCCCGGCTGAAACGTTGGAAAAATAAAAAGTTTTCGTTTCGCACGTCCTC
Organism: Hyalomma asiaticum; assembly: GCA_013339685.2. NCBI lineage: Eukaryota > Metazoa > Arthropoda > Arachnida > Ixodida > Ixodidae > Hyalomma > Hyalomma asiaticum. The sequence goes on along the minus strand of CM023481.1, from coordinate 35,067,736 downwards.
CGCTTCGAAGTGTTTATATATATATATATATATATATATATATATATATATATATATATATATGAACTCCTTTAGTTGCTTGAATGTGCTCTTTGTCGCAAGTATTCTGTTGTTTCCTGAGATGCTTTCTTTTTCTGTGCGTTTTTTTCCTCTATCCTTTTCCTTTCTCTTGTCGTGTCTCCTTTCTATTATCTTTCATTCCCCTCACCCCTCTTCCCCCGCACAAGGTAGCCAGCCGGTCTCAGCACTGGCTAACCTCCCTGTCTTTCCTCCCTCCTTTCTCCTCCTCCTCCTCCTGAGATGCTTTTTAGCAGTGGACAGCTGTCGAACGTACACAGGTGTAGGACCGTTGTCAAGCGCGGCACCTTAGCTTATAGTGCTGGCTCTTTTCTTTTCGTGGTGTGAAGGAAATAAATTGATTAATTGATTGATTGATCCATCGAATGATCAATCAACTGACGAATACTGGCCAGTTGTCGCGCGTGGACAGAAAGTACGACGGCATCGCGGGCATATTCGCTCCTCAACGTCGCGTCCAACGTTAACACAGGGTCGCGATCGAACGACGTGTAAAACGGAGAGTGTACGGCAGTGTCGTGTCATAAAGGATTGTATGCGAATTTGACTCAGCGTAGCGCAATACCCAAGTGGCGCTGACCAGACGAAAGACGTATCTTGACAGCACGTCGATAATGGTCATATTAAGTCGCCCAGTAAGGCCGTTGGTATGTGTTCTGCTTGGTGGAGCAGGAGCGGATGATATCGGTGATGGCTTGGCGAAGGAAGGTGCGACTGCGGTCTGTGAGACGCTGTCGTACGGCGCCATGCACCATTATGGTATCGCGTAGAAGTCTGCGAGGTCGGTCGCAGAGTATGTTGGGAGCGCTTGTGTGACGGCGTAGCACGTGGCATAATCAGTAGCGATAGCGATCCACTTGGTGCCGGAGCTGTACCCGGGAAAAGGGCCAAGAAGACCCAAACCTACCCGAAAAAATGGCTCGGTTGGAACGTCGAGGTGCTGTAGGTACCCGGCGGGAAACGTCGCTGGCTTCTTCCGAAGTTGGCGAAGCATGCGAGCCGTAGCGTTCGTCGTACAAACCATGCGAGGGGAGGCCAGTAGAAGCGACGCCGTACGAGGTCTAGGTACGAGCGACGCCAAGGTTTGCGCAGTTGGTGCGTCATGAAGCTGACAAAGGACGCTAAAGCGATGTTGTCGAACAACACAGAAAAAGGGTGGGGCTGTCAGGATACAAATTAGGGCGAATCGCCATAACGGCGTGTCAGTGGGAGTGCCTTCTGGTTTGTCAATGAGTTTCTATAAGGTAGTGATGATGTTGTCCTTTGGCCATGTCCCTGAGTTGGCAGGCTCACGGGTCAGTATTGGTGTTGTCGGGCTTGTCAGCAGGATAAAGGGACAAGCAGCCGTCGAAGCATCCCTGTGGGATCTTTTAAGGAAAAAAAATTACACCATCTCCCGCTAAAAGGAACCATGTGTGGGTGCGAAGCAGCGGGGAGATGGTTAGCTTGAGCAGGAGATGGTGTAATCTTTCGCGGCAGCGGCCCGAGCGCTCATCGCGGCGCTGCACAGGAGAGAGAATGAGGCGCGCGCGCTCCGTCATTTTCGTACCGCGAAAGTACCGTGGCGCCCCCAGTGGAGTATACAGCTGTCGCACCACCTGTCGTGAGTGACGCTTAGAAGTAGAGGATTCCTAGAGCAGAGAAAAAGGGGGGAGCGTAGGAGAGGAGAGAGAGGGGGAGGAGACACGCATGCGCTGTGGGGGTGTGGGACGCGGGACGCGGGCGCCACTCCGTAGAGTAGAGGATTCCTAGAGGAGAGAAAGGGGGGGAGCTTGCAGACGCTGCTGCGTCAGCGTTGTCTCTCGCGGGAGAGGGCGCATTCTCGTTCGTTGCCAGCTTGGGCCAGCTGTTGCGGATGCGCAGTGGGGGTGTGGACGGCGCAGGGACGGAACAGGCTCGACAATAAGCTGCTCGGCATCTAAAAAGCCAACTCGGGTCGAAACTTCGGAAGCGCCCATACAAGAGCAAGACATCAGGGAATTTAAGCGTGTCCGGTATACCGCATACGCAAAGGCGTACCGGATACCCCGGGTAGCGTACAGGGTGTATATATATATATATATATATATATATATATATATATATATATATATATATATATATATATATGCACCCTGTACGCTACCCGGGGTATCCATATATATATATATATATATAATATATATATATATATATATATATATATATATATATATATATATATACACCCTGTACGCTACCCGGGGTATCCGGTACGCCTTTGCGTATGCGGTATACCGGACACGCTTAAATTCCCTGATATATATATATATATATATATATATATATATATATATATATATATATATATATTACTCTGACGAAGGCAGGCCCACCTGCCGAAACGTTAGTAAAAGTTGTGTTTCGAACGTTTGTTACCCTCTTCCTCAAGCACACACACACACACACACACACACACATATATATATATATATATATATATATATATATAAATATATATATATATATATATAGCAGTAAAAAGAAGACACACGTCGAAAAACAGAATGTATTCTTTACGTTTCGGCCGCGGGACCGGCCTTCGTCAGAATAACAAAATGACAGTGGAGCTACAGCATACGCACATACGTTTCGGTTACAATGGTCACGTGAGCATAAACATCATAAAAGCAAGTACAACAATCAGAAACGAAATATTTCTATTGGGGCCCCATATCACATCCTACTTACAAACAATCAATTCGCAAGTCGCGACACGTGCACAAGGATTACAGGTGGAACAAGCAATAAGAGCGGCAGCAGTCACTGATGTAATACACTCAGTTTTCCCGCACTTTCATTCAAACCGCCTGCGATTGCATTGACCTTAAAGATGAAAAATGATTCGCGTACTTCTCTGTCGTGATGCGTTCGGAAACCAGACTCGAGAATCGTGGCTGTGATGTTGTCAAACGAGTGGCCCATTACGTTAGCATGTTTTAATATTGGAAGGTGAGGAAGTGAAGATATATGAGCCTTATGGCTGTTAAACCGATATCGGAAGGGTGTTTCGGTCTCTCCTACATATTGCATTTTGCAGATTGAGCATTCAAGAAGGCAAACTACATTACTCGTGTCACAGTTATAGCTACCATTGATTTTTCGGCTGAAGTTAGATGCGGAGCTGTTTGCGATAAGTGAAGTGGTCATATGGTGGCACACTTTGCAACGAGGCTTGTGGCAAGGACGGCAGCCAATCGGTCTATTGCGCGCGCTTTTTGACGACGTGAGTAGGTCGCGCAGATTTTGGGCTCTTCTGTACGTAACACGCGGTGGTTCTGGGAAAATTGATTTCAGTCGTTCGCTTTGTAAAAGTATGTTATGGTGTTTTCTTAAAACGGCATTTACGTGCTGCGCAGGAGCGGAAAACGTCAAAACAAGGTTAGTGTAGGAGAAAACCGACTTCTTATTTTTGGTGCTTAAAAGTGCTTTGCGGTCCTGATTATTTGCCCTTTTGATGGCGTCATCAATAATATTAGAAGGGTATTTCTGTTTTGATAAAGCGCTCCGAAGCTGCGCGCAGTTGGAATTGAAATCAGTTTGTTGCGAGCATATTCTTTTAAAACGAAGGGCCTGACTATAGGGTATGCTGGTTTTAGAGTGCTTGACATGGTTGCTATTGAAATGAAGGTACTGCTGGGTATCAGTTGGCTTTCTGTAAACTTTAGTGGCAAGTTGGCCGTCACACATAGTCACTGTTACGTCCAGAAAGTTGATAGCTTGTTCCGAGTATGTATGAGAGAAGGAAATGGACTGATGAGCGTTGTTGAAATCGTGAATGAACGATAAGAGATGAGGTTCACCATATTCACCGCCTCATCATATTCTATTGTGCATTCTAGATCATGTGAATCTTGGTAAAATAATTAGAGAAGGGGCTGCCATGGCGTACGGAGACTGTTCAACGCGGCTAATTGCTAACGAGGCGGTGGGGGAACGCATCCAAGTCAAGCGATCTGTGCGTCAGGGCTGCCCGCTCTCGCCACTGTTGTTTTGTCTGTTTTGGAAGACCGAGGAAGACCGGACCAGACAACGCCAGCAGATACGTTTATTTCCCAGGCACTCGCCAGCCTCAAGCATGAAGTAGAAGATGAGTAGGGATGATGATGGTTATGTAGAGATGAGAACGATGAAGTACGTTAAAAGTGCTCACAGTATGTAGAGCCTGTTTTGTTTGAGTGTCATTAAGCACGGTTGTGTACAGGGGTTTAAACTGCATGAGACTGAAGTCCGTTTGCTGGCTTACGCAGATGATATTGCCGTGTTTTGTGCCGACTCTGACAGTATAACAGAGGCTGTGAAATGTGTCAAACGCTTGTGTGCTATGAGTGGCAGCGTGGTAAACTCGGGCAAGTGTTTGGGGTTCTGGCATGCAGAGGGGCCAGAAATGCCTCACACCTATCAAAATGTGAATTTCGTTACGACCCCGGTAAATACTTGGGCGCTCCTATCCAATGCTACAAAGACAGTGAAGCGCACTGGAGTCGCGAGGCGTACAAAGCGCGGGACAGAGTAAACAAATGGAACGGCTGGAGTTGGTCTATCCTTTCCAGAGCAACTATTTGTAATATTTTTTAGTGAGCAAACTATGGTACGTTCTGCAAGCTTTGCACTGCTCTAGGGTGAGCATCCAGAAAATCCATCGGGTGTTCGCAGTGATCGTGCGGGCATCGACTTGGGAGAAGTCAGGTCGAACCAATTTGTTCCTTCGAGTGCGAAAGGGAAAACTTGGTTTATCGCACTTGTTTTTGAGACAGGTAATTAAACGGTTTTTTTCTAGAGGGACGTGAAAAACCCGTTCCTACACACTGCCTGTCATATTCGCTTGGGGCAACACTTGCCGAACATGGTTGTCTCAACTAAAAGTGTGCATGGTGGTGTTCACGGTTATCTACCCGAAGTTGTCGATGCTTGCAGGTATCTGTCAGCGCGGTTTTCACTAGAGTACTTGAGCGAAGTCCACCGGAAAAAACTGTACAAGGACCTATGCGATATGTTTCTACCTGTGCCTTTATATCGTTCCCTTTGTAACGCAGGTCACGGGCACAATGTTTTAAAGCGCATGAAGGCGATGCTAATACCGCCAGGTGCTAAGACCTTTTTCTTTGAATTGCACACCAGTACGTTGACTGTCAAACCATGGATGGCTGACAGGGGTTTTTTTCGTTCTTTGAGGCACCCAATGTATAATATGCAATAAGAAAAGACAGATGAGCATGTATTTCTGCATTGTGGGGACGCAGTCTTCCTTTGGGATGTTCTCCAGTGCGCAATCAAAAAAAAAAGAAAAATAAAGAAAGAAAAAGGAAGGCAAATAACTGATAGTCAGTTAGAGCGACATAATGGGTACCAAAAATCACGTAACGCAATGTCACGTGACGTGTTCACGTGACCACCCCTACAAAAACGCACTTTGCGTTTCAGTTGAATGCGTATCTAGTTCCTTTTGAGTCTATCGAAAATCATTTAAACGACAATTTCTTTTGAGCGCCCTCAATGAAGATTTAATTGACACAATAATAGAAATTGCCAATTGACTCTCAGTCGATATCAATTCAACAGGCAACATTTAAGCAAGGTTTAACGGAATCGCGCTCAGTACAAATTTTATTGACCCTATATTGAACACTGCCAAAATTATTTCATTTTAGTAACACCTACATTTTATTTAGGATGCCGAATTCGCCTTATTTATCTCTTGTATACTGTTTTCTGCCATGGCCGACCGGGATTACGAATGACGTATGGCATCAGTGCTGTCTGAAACATTCTCTTGTGAATATTTTTGGTGGAACACTTTCGTGAATACTCGCCCTGGACGGCGCATAAACCATTCTTCTCATTATAATTATAACGCTTACTGGAGCAGCCATCTATTTCTTATATCTGCAGGCAAGCGTGTCTTTTCAGGCGTGAAATGCGTGACGTCCATGATCACAATCTACACGGAAGCTTTGAGAAAAATATTCTTGCCGATTCCGTGCGTATGGCATAAACGGCGAATTTGTTATGACTAATACCACTGCATATAAGCTGTGAGAAAAATATTCTCGCTGATTCCGTGCGTATGGCATAAACGGCTTACATTTAAGTCTGCAGAAGGAGTGTCGTCCGTTGGAGGCATGGTCGAAAGCTGGGTGAGGCGTCTGCTGCGGAGCTCCGTGGTGAAGAAGACTGGTTTAGCACCTCCCACCAGAATGTTAGGAATATAGAAAACTATACACACTGTGTAAACACACTGACAAACTAAACACACTGTTGGTACCACGCGTAGTCACGTCCACGCCACCGTATACATGTTTTTTTTTTCTTATTCGCGGTCTTTCCTTTTTTCCTTCTTCGTAACAATATCTTTCATTTGTGTTAACACCTTAATTATTATTTATACTGCTTGGCAACATGTGACTGTTGGTGCCATGCGTGGTTACGCGTCCACGTACGCTGCCTGATGCATATTTTTTCCACTCACGAGCGATTGCGTGACGTGTCAGTAACGGCAACTTGTGTACGATGCACTCCAACATCCGAAATGGCTTCGAATTGCCCTTTTTGTTCAGACTGGGAACCGTGGTCCACCGAAATGATCCGCACTTTTCTTCAAGCGCAACCGTTACCGGGTTGGAGCGTTCCATTTCGACATCACAGGGAAAACGCGCACACAAAACATGCATTGACGCCACCCGCCAACCAGGCGTCAGCTGGTTGCAGCAGCTGCGAAAGCTGGAAACGAGGCAAGAGTGAGGAAATTCCGTGATTGCCATGAGAAGTCCAAGAGCATGGTGAAAGCAACACCACCGAATAAGTAGCGCTTGCATATAGGTCTTTGTTTCGCTCCGTGCGCATTGAAGTCGAAGGCCGAGTGACTCGGGCTCTATAAAGGGCAACTCCGGCGGTTTTTTCACCATGTTCTGATATCAACGTTTTCCAATGGTACTGAAGTTGAAGTTTATTTTTACCACAATGTTATATTGTTTACGTATTTTTACAGTGATACATGAAATGAATTAAGATACAATGCGGTGTGGAATGTACACGGGAAAAAAGCTGCAGTATAAACGCATCTTGACTAGCCCCATATCCCAGCAATATGTGGCAGTGAAGGTGACAGCATTTGTAAAGCCATCTGAAACAAGTAAACAGACACATGATGTGTAGTTAAACAGGCACGATAAGAAATGTCATTACATTATACAAAAAAGAAAATGCAGATAAGATTTCACTTCTAGAAGAAATACAAAAAGAAAGTACAAATACACGAATAAGAAAATTATTTTTTGTCGCATCATGTTAGTAAAAAAAAAAGACAACATATCTTGTCGCGAAAGAAGGCGCAATCGCTCTAATGAACAAATGCGCCTTCTTTCGATTGTTAACGATTGTTAACGATTGCGAACGATTGTTACAGTCCTGTAACAGCCAGGGTAGGTCAGTTTCCTCGGAAACGCAGTAACAACGCTAAATAACCAAATGAAAGGCGTGTTCAAACCGAAACTGAAACGGGTATATAGGTGCTTCGTGCAGCGCGTGCGATGACGTCACAGCCTCTCTGCTATCGAAAATATGGAGCTGGTGCCAGAAAAATGCCAATGGCGAGGTCATTCGATAATGTATTGAGTTGTGCCAGCTTTTCTTAACTCGACAGCGACGATTTGAGTGCTTAAGTATCGCCGCTTTGCTTTTGATGGCCCGCTGGCTCGGGTATAAGTAGCGCTGAAGGTGATGACGTCAAAAACGCAGGGTGGCCCGCGTGGGAGTCCGCTAAGAATTTTTAAAGTTCATTTACAGGAAAACTAAATCACTTTCAACCACATGACTTTTCATATGTTATTACATTGCCGAGGATGATGTCATAAAATAGTGCCTATTTCGACGATAAATGCGGCGTCGAGCTGAAGGGAAAGCCAGATCAACAACAAGAAAAGCGGCGCGCACGGAAGAGGCATCCAAGGTCACGCCGAATCTCCAAAAGTGGAGATTTTTTCAGAAAGTGTCTTCGAGCGCGCGCGCAAGACAGACGTAGGGAGAGGGAGGAGGCGGAGAGTGCATACCGACGCTCCTCGCGCAGTGAGAAGGAGAAAGAGGCGCCGGCCAACGGCGAAGGACCGAAAAAGGGCGAGAAGGTTCCCAACTTTGTGCGTGCTTGTATCACGTGGGCCGCACCGAAACTTCTAGAACGGCTTTCCAAGGCTTTATAAACAGTCGACCACGGTCCGCGAGTAGTAGTAACAATCGAAGTCGTATATAACTCAGCGAGGAGAAGAAAGAAGGCTCTGCTCCACGAGCCAGCTGACGAGCCCTGCCTGTAAGCTTCGAGTCGAGAAGGCATTTCGAGTGACTTTGTAGAAGTGGCCTCTTTTTGTGTGTTATTCTTTGTTGCAATGCATGAGCTTGTTCGTGTTTATTGGGTTCGTGTAACGTTGTAACCCATCTGTGTTTATATTGTGAAAAGTAGTTCTGTGCAAGTTTTGTATAGCTGCCTGTTTGATGAGAATATATTTGTTTTGTCTTATCCCCCTTGGCTCTGACTCGGTCTTTGAACCACTGCTGGCGTTTTGCTAATGTGCTGAAGGGGCCAAAACCTAACTGTCCAAGCTTTCGTGGAACTGTTTACAGGGGATTAATACATTAGTCCTTGGGATATTCTCCGGCGGTTGCGTCGCGTACCTCACAGCTCGGGATTGGTGACAGAGAATATATAGTGAAAATTTCATTGAGATCAGTAGACACTGAAAAATCCCCAGAGTTGCCCTTTAAGGTGTATTCACACGGAGGAGTTATCCGCGGGGCCTAAAGGCGGAGCCCAGTGACGTTAGGTGGAGGGGATAAATTCCCAGTCTCTTGCTCACACGGATAGGGCAACCGGATGGGGAGGCCAGTGTTACCAGACTGCTCCTGTGACTTGCACTCACGGCACCGCGAAAGCTCCAGCGAGATTTGAGTGCGCGGAAATCTGTGCGGTCAAACGAAATGGAAGTCGACGTAAACCGTTTAGCTTTCTCCATAGTTGCTGATAGGAAATGCCAATCATGCAAACAGGCTTTACACGCGCAGCACTGCCTTTCGCGGAATGTATCGTTCACTCATGCAAGCAATGCAGATGCGGCTATGCCTTTGGGCTGGGTCGCCAGCAAAAATTCCCCGTTTTTCTCGTTTCACTGGCATGCTCGCGCAAGGAGCAATTCTTGGCGAGGTTGCTGACACCTGCTCGTTCTTCTATCCCCCCCTCTCTCTCTCTCTCTGCTCACGAAGTTGTACATAGTGTTTTGAAAGTTGAATGAAGTAGTTTTTGTGTTGGTGGTCTTTCGGTCAACTGCAAGTAGAGAGGGTTTTTTTTTTTTTTATGAGAACAGCCGAGGATGGAAGGAATCTGGCCGGTTGATATCGGACGGTGAAAGTGTACGAGCTTTCTATTATAATTTTTCAGTGCAAAGAGTATACTGCGGAACGCTGCTGTCTTAACCAGACAGGATATGTTACCAATGTCGCAAGACCCCTACCCCACCCGCACACCCCCGAGAAAAAAAAAGAAAACGAAATGCTCGGTTTTCGCAACCGTAAGAAAAACCTAGGCAGCCAATAACATTTCCGTCACTCCGTATAAAGCCCTTTCAAAATATAAAATAACTGCATACGTGGGATTGCAAGAGTCGACACTAGTGACGTATACACCAAGTTTGTGTTCAATGCCGATAATTCTGCCCGCTTTGGCAGCAAAATGTTTCCTCTTCATAGCGCTGAAATTACGTGTCATGAGGGGAATATTTCTTAATGAGATCTGTGCCGTCTGCGGGAGAAAACTGGGCCCGTATTCACAAAAACAACTTCTGATAAAAATGCTCGTAAGAGAACATTTTAGCCAATCTTGATGCTGGACATATTATAGAAGCCGACCATCCAATGGCAATAAGCTCGTGCGAAATAGAAGTTTTGCGAGTTCTGCCCCTGCGCTCAGGCATTTCCGCGATTCGTTCGAAGATTTTGTATCGCTTTTCACCGTCAGTAAAGAATAAAACACATGCCATGCATTTTTTTAGGCGTTCTCTCAATGGGAATGGCCGAAGTCCAGCTGTTCATCAGTTTCATCGCTGCAGAGATATAATCTAACGCTACCGCCTCTCGTATATTGGCCAGCGTCGCGGTAGGGCTCCGTAATTTGCTTGGAAATTATCTTCGTACGGGGTGTATAAGTGCACAAATTAAAAACGAATCTATAGTCGCTCAGCTTTGCCAACAAGCGGAACGCGTATTTGGAAAGGTCGCCGTGGCAGCAGCTACGCTGCGCCTGCAGCCAGAGCACCCACGAGGCTATTGTTGCCAAACACGGGCCGAAATTCCGCCATCTCCCCCGCAAAGCGGGGATTCTTTTTTCCTCTCGGTCGAAAGGTCCCAGTCTCCCCGAGGATTAACGGGGAGGCCAAGATAGCTCGCAAGAGCGTGACGTTGTTGTCACGTGATCCGCAAAGCGCAAGGTAGCGCTTGCGCATAACTCTTTTTCGCTCTCGGCGCGCTGAAGTCGACGGCCGAGTGACTTAACCCCATTAACGTCAACAAAGAGCTGAACTTCGGCTCGGCTCTTTGCTGACGTGACTGTCGTGGGAGGACAAACACCTTGGCGAAAGCAATCGAATAATTAGCGCTTTCGTTTATCTCTTTGTTTCGCTCTCCACGCACTGAAGTCGACGGCCGGGTGACTTAACCCCATTAGCGTCACTAAGCTCTTTGCTGACGTTAAAGTGTGAAGCCTTTCTATCAGGTTAATATCTTTCTCAGTATGCGGGTCCCAGAGCTCGCAGGTGTACTCTAGCTTCACCCTAAAGAGAGTGTAGTACACGAAAAGTTTTATATCGGAAGGTGTGTATTAACTTTGCGTCTAAGGAAGTATTGTTTCCTAAATGGCGATGAGCAAATTTTTTATATATTTGCTGTCGTTCGTTAGTGTGACGCCTAAACACTTCTATTTCGTGACAGCTGGAATCACTGACTGATTTAGGCTATAATAGTCGAAAACGTTCGGTTGCTGCTTGCGTTTGATCCGCAGAGGCACGGTTTCTGAAGCGTTTATTTTATTTTAGATTATTGACGCCACTCTTTTATGTTACACAAAGATTCTTGGAGTATTGCTTGGCCTTGATTTGAAATCACTTCTTTGAAAATAATTCAGTCATCCGCGAAGAATCTAATGGGAACTGATTCTGGTATCACTGCTGTTATGGAATATATATAAATACGAAATAGCAGCGGCCCCAGCACACCTACCTTGTGTAACGCCAGAAAAAACTGCTCAAGTGTCAGGCGAATTGCCACTGATGCCGACAAATTGCGAACGATTTCGCTGGTAAGCGGTAATCCAGTTAATTAGGCACGGAGGAAGACTAATGTTACGTAGTTTGTACAGCAATATCTCATGAGTTCGAATTCCTTGTAGAAGTCTAATAGAAGCAGATCTACCTGTCCTGATATGTCTTGTGTTGCAGCGAATTCATGCACTATTAATAGTTGTGTACTAGTTGACATTCCTCATTTAAAACCATGTTGATACAGCGACAGAATCCCTTTTTTTTTGCTATAAAATCAAGAATTTCGCCGGCTACTATGCGTTCAAGCAATTTGTAAGGCGTGCAGGTTGCAGACACTGGACGATAATTAGATACAGTACATTTATCACCTTTCTTGTGTACAGGCACCACTCTGGCTTTGCTCGAATCGTCAGGTATATCCTGAGACTTTATCGAAACATGAAATAGCGTGGCTACGTGTTCTGATATCTGATGGGCATATCACTTCAGGAATGCGTGCCATCCGTACCAGAAATCTTTCTGATTTGCAATGTACACAGCGTGGAAAAACGTGTCTATAGCTTCGAAACTAGGTCGAACAGGCTGATTGCGCAGTATACTGAACAAGCTTCACTGATCAAACGAAAGTTGGTCCGATATGTGCCTGGCATTCTTCAAACTGTTGCACCGCTGCAAACACACACGGTGTGCGCACGTTTAAAAAAAAAAGCGCCCTCACTGCCGTTAACACCGCGGTTCATAGAAACGTTGCCCTCTGAAACACGTTAGCTCATCTAATGCAACCTCCATGATAGTGCACGGGCGGAGGTAAAAAGTTTAATTATTTTCGCTATCAAAATGTGCTATGGGCCATTCACAATGGGGTCATTCCACGCCAAACGTCCCAAACATTGCGCTCGACCCTCTCCAATTGCATTGTAAAAAATTGTGGACGTTCATATCAGTGCACTATTTGCCCTCGGAAAGTATTTTTGGAAAAGAAATTTTTTTCGTCTATTACAGTGATTTGAATTTCGGCGTAGTGGGTGAAACCTAGGTTGCCAAAAAATATTCTAAAAAATACAATACTTCACGGAACGCTTTAAATATGTGCTATTTGCTTGAAAAGGAATGGCTCTATCTTATTATCACCCATTGACGACCACTACTATGTCTCACGATGTGCTTTGTGGTGAACTAAGGCTGCAATTCTGCCCATTTTGATGATTTTTTAAAAATTCTACAAATATTACAGACACAATAGGACTACGTCACATGGCTGGATAGTTGACAGTAAGCGTGTAAAAAAGTAGTGAAGTCGATGACCGAGTAGTTTCGAAGTGGAAGGGGCGCAAACATAGAAAAATGTGTGAAATGCCCCATGTTCAGGCACATGTAGAGTAGTGATGCGTTCCAAGTAAAAATGCATGCTTGGTCGCATTTGGAAGAGCAAACAAAGGAGATTTATTTGTGAAAGTTTAATCGGAGTGATATTTGTTTTAGGCGAGAAATAAAAATTTATGTTGAGTGTTCGCGGCGTGCCTGGGCGCGGGCCCGCAAGTCCGCTTCACTGCGCCGCCACACTTGCTTGGGGCAACGGAAATATTCGGCGCCCACACGGGTGGCAAGATCGTGTGCTGCTGTGAGTTTTCACGCTGCTGAAAACTTGCAAACAGTGCGTATGACTGGCAGAAGGTTTCGGAAGGGCATTAAAAGCTGCCGGGTAGTAGTCGGAGGTGAGCACTATTTCATTGCGACGGCACTACGTACGCACGTACGACAGACGCAGCACTTTGGTTGTGTGCCCGCTTTTCGATCTCTGCGGAGGTTGCAGTTCTTACTTCCGTTGCCGACGTATGGTCTTCGCCACTTGAAATGCCTGTTATGCTGAGTAGGAGGTAAGCCCGGCATTAACAGTGGTCAGTGATGATGGCACGAAATGGTGAAACGTGCGCGTACCTTTGAGGGAGAGTGTAGACTCAAACCTTGCTGAGAGCTCAACTTTCTTTTCTTCAACCCTTCTCTCTGGCACCCAGAGCACAAATATACCTTTGATATTTGTTTCTGACCAGGTAAAAAGCTCATGGGGTGTAAGGATATGTCTCTTGTATGGTCTCTGAACACTGGCCCTGGCTGCCAGCCGCTTCACGGTGCCGCCAACCCCATTGCAATGGCTCTTACCATGAGAGGTTGCGAAAAAGTTCCACTCTGCAGCTAAACTAGTCTTTTTCATGGTAGCACAAGTTTACAATTTTTTTTTTGTACTGCGACGATGCATTGTCGGAAAAGTAGTGAACTTTGTTGACATCAGGAAGTTAATGTTTTAGGAATTTGAGTACCTCATCTTGAAATGTAGCCACTGCAGCTGTAATGTGTTCGAGACAGTTCTAAATCACAACAAATGATTTTGCCCGAAGGGAGCCAGTTTCCTTGCAGCGATGGTATGGGACGAAGGGATGTAATGTGGCTTGCGTGTTTACCCAGTGGTATGATTGGGGAGCATCTTGCACAAGGAAACTATAATTCTCTGCGAAGTCCAAAATAAAAATCAATTCGTCGCCCTTGAGGTTCGTTTTCAGCTCTCTTAAATATTTTGCTTCCTGCTTGCTCACGAAGTGGTGCAACTTTAGCTCTTGATAGCATGTCTACAAACTTCTCAGAAGATTCGGCTGGAGTTAAGATAATTGTTTCGAGGCTGCAGCGGACACCACTGATCCATTGCTGGACATGAAGGTAGTCAATCTTATCGAATGGTTCGAATGGCGCGAGTCACGGTCAAGCAAGCTGCCCACAAAAAGGATCTATAAGTGTATTCCCGGTGTCTGCTAGGCACATTTGTTACATAATATTTTAAACGAGCCATCTCTCGTTTTTCCTGACACTTCGTCGGCGGCACTGCGGAAAGCCGAAGAATGCGTGTAGAAACGTGAAAACTCACAGCAGCGCGTGGGCGCCACATATTTCCGTTGCCACAAGGAAGTGTGGCGGCGCAGTGAAGCGGAGTGCGGGCCAGCGCCCAGGCACGCCGCGAACGCTCAACATAAATTTTTATTTCTCGCCTAAAACAAATATCACTCCGATTAAACTTTCGCAAATAAATCTCCTTTGTTTGCTCTTCCAAAAGCGACCAAGCATGCATTTTTACTTCGAACGCATCACCACTCTACATGTGCCTGAACACGGGGCATTTCACACATTTTTCTATGTTTGCGCCCCTTCCACTTCGAAACTAGTCGGTCATCGACTTCATTAATTTTTTGACACGCTTACTACTAACTATCCAGCCATGTGATGTAGTTCTATTGCGTCTGTAATATTTGTAGAATTTTTAAAAAATCATCACGCAGAATTGCAGCATTGCTTCACCACAAAGCACATCGTGAGACATAGTAGTGGTCGTCAATGGGTGATAATAAGATAGGGCCATTCCTTTTCAAGCAAATAACAGATATTTAAAGCGTTCCGTGAAGTATTGTATTCTTTAGAATATTTTTTCGCAACCTAGGTTTCACCGTCTACGGTAAAATTCAAATCACTGTAATACACGAAAAAAAATTTTTTTTCGGAAAATACTTTCCGAGGGCAAATAGTGCACTGATATGAATGCCCACAATTTTTTACAATACAATTGGAGAGGGTCGAGCGCAATGTTTGGGACGTTTGGCGTTGAATGACCCAATGTGTACTACACGAGAAAAATGCATAGAGCGGCTTCCATGCGAATGCTCAATGCGAGTTCGCGGCGTAGTGTTGCCGCGAAGACGAATCATGAAGGTTCTCGAGGGGAGAGAAGAATAATAAACAATATTGCGAGAATAGACTCCGTGGTTAATCCAGTGCGGAGCCCTCTTTCGAAACCCCATTCGACGCAGCGACCAGTTGGCTCCCCAGTTCCAGATCGGAAAGCCGGGCCTCCCAAGACAACGTTGAGTGCTTGTCGTCAACGCGCCAGTGTTGACAGGCACCCGACAATGACCAGAGGGCGCTAAGTAACTCTCATGGTGAAAACCCAGCGTTGCTGACATTTGCCGCTAGGGGTACGAAAACAATGAGGCGCGCAGTTGTTGCGTTCCTTTGTTAGAGCTTTTTATCGTTGGGGGCCCGCAAGGCATAGGGGCACATCTTTATCGCTTCCTTTTGTTGTCTTCCCACATTCTTCGGTTCGCCAGACGCCCCCACGGAGAACACAAAAGGACGCAAGACCGCGCACGCAGGCGTCCAGGAAAATAGGACACCTGCTAGCGTAGAAGAACTGAAGGTGGGAGAGGCGCGTGTCGCCGTCCGCGTACTTTACAGCCACAGCTGGGCCCATCCAGCACCCAAAGTTGGCTCTACCGGCCTCCAGGCTTTACATTCTGGAGCTTCTGTAGCAGACGGCAAACGTCATTGACCGTTTTCATGGAACGAGGAGGAGCGGTCTGGCAACGCTCGTGCACGCGCCTTCCTCCCCTCCTGGCACGTCCTCCCCTCCTGGCACGTCCCCTCCTGGCACTTTATTTAGTAAAAAAAAAAAATCACGGAGGTATAGCGGTCAGGCGGTGCCTTGCCGCCACCTCCTCTGCTCGTCTGATGGCCTGGAGTTGTTTCACCAGGCTTGAGTCGCGGAGAACGGCGTCGCCGTCCGCGTACTTTACAGCCACAGCTGGGCCCATCCAGCACCCAAAGTTGGCTCTACCGGCCTCCAGGCTTTACATTCTGGAGCTTCTGTAGCAGACGGCAAACGTCATTGACCGTTTTCATGGAACGAGGAGGAGCGGTCTGGCAACGCTCGTGCACGCGCCTTCCTCCCCTCCTGGCACGTCCTCCCCTCCTGGCACGTCCCCTCCTGGCACTTTATTTAGTAAAAAAAAAAATCACGGAGGTATAGCGGTCAGGCGGTGCCTTGCCGCCACCTCCTCTGCTCGTCTGATGGCCTGGAGTTGTTTCACCAGGCTTGAGTCGCGGAGAACGGCGTCCCACGCTCCAGGCGAGGGAGTGGTCAGGAGATCGGGCGGAGGTGGGTCCTCGCGGCAGTCCCAGAGTATGTGCGCGAGTGTGGCGACGGACCCGCTTGGAGTGCGCGCGCCGATGCTTGGGTGTGTGGCGTTGGCGAACATTTTTGCGTACTGTGACCTGACTTGTGGGCTTTACAGCGAAAGCTATTAATGCCTAGGCGAGACTGAAATCCCTTCGTCTCCTGTGCGCAGAAACTTCCCTATTGGCTGCGCAGTCCAGTGACGTCGTTATCTCCCTCGTACTGAAGCACGCGCCCCATTGGCTGCGCTGTCAGTATAGCGTCGCGAAGCATAGCAGGAGCGAAGTAGAGAGGAGCAGGGAAGCAAGCCATAGTGGGACGCGTACAGCTGATGGCGACACCGACCGTCTTTCCCCACGCTCGCGCCGAACGCTCCCACGCACTGACAGTGACGTCGTTCATCCCGTCGCAGCCGTGCCACTGAGCCCGCGCGCAGCATTTTCAACTTGAAACATCCACATGGGTAGGCGATGGATCGCACGAACTCCCAAACAGCAGTCAGCTTTCAAAGAACAGCACCGACAGCAGAACCGTGAGAGAATTCGTGTTCTCCGGGTCGATGCTGCAGTCCGGGCACAAAAACAGGGGAGGGTGGCCAAACTCAACCAGCAACTCTGTACCGAGGATACGGCAGCCTTTCCAGGCGCGCTAAATCCCGAAGCGGAATGCAAGCGCCAATGGCGGGCGCATGCTGCTAACCGCGATGCCAAGCTAACTCGAGATATCGAACGCAAGTGACAACGGCGAGCCGAGGAAGCGGCTTTGCGGGCAGAGCAGCGCTAACGTGGCAGTGTATAGGGAACGCGTGCGCCGGGGCCAACGCCCGCTTTCGGCGTGAGTTAAACACAGTGAACCACTCACGACACTCCTCCATGACCGTGATCATGCGAGGCAAAGTGTGCGGCATGTGATATAAACACTGTGGTAAACCCAAGCCAAACGTGCGTGCCACCTCATTAACAAATAGAAACCTGTCACGAACAATTGAGAAAGGCTTCAATACACTGTCGGGATTAAACCACCACTAAGCACCGGGGCCGCCGCACGTTTCAGCTTCGCTGTGTAACCATCTATACGGGGTGCTTGGGCAGTGTTCTATTTTTGTCTTTTCTATCGCGATATTAGCTAGCACAAGGATAAAAAATTTGCAGTGGCTTAGCTCGGCTATGCCAGGATATACGTAGCTTTTGCTAAGGTTCAGCTAATTATTGTTAGCTTCCCTGGTTGTCTAGTATTAGCTTATCATGCTTACTGCTGCTTCAATGACACACACACGATGTACGCATTATGCGACACAAGTATATTTATTTTTGCTCAACGTCAGGTTGCTTCTCTATTGCCACAAAGATAGCTCTCTCCTTCTCCATGGCTATACCACACTGGCAAACGCCAGCCAGCCGGTCTGACAACTGGCTAACCTCCCTGTACTTCCGTTTTTCTTTTCCTCGTCCCCCACTGATACTTCTCCGCCTGCGCGCAAATTGAGAGGCGATATCAAGCGGCTCCGGCGCAGTGTCAGACGACGAATGCACAATGGAGGTGCACAGCTGCGCTCGCGCCGGCGCCAGTGCGTCTGCCGCGGCTATGACGTCACTCCTCTGAAGTAAGCAGACCGGCGAGGCGCGCGCGGCGGTAGCGGCTCCGGCTGTGTGACATCACTGCTCCTCGCGCATGCGAAGCACGGATCTCGGACGTGCACGCGAAACTGCTTCGGCTCGGCCAGTGTAGCTCACGCTACAAAAACACCGTGCTGTTTTTGTTGTTTTTTTTAGTTTTTTGCACTTAGAACAGCCGCGAAATAAATGTAATCCTAGGAAGGGGTGCGACGCGCGTCGCCAGATACGTCTAGTGCTACGGTTGTGGATTCCCCTGTTCTTGTTGATTGCTGTTGTTGCGTTACAGACAGCTACACGTTGCGAATCTGCAAGTGCCGCGCAATTTCTCAAACAGCCGGCACTCCGTGCAGCCAAGTGGCAATCCGGTATAGGGCCAGATAGGTGATAAAACGAATGTCAGCGCTCAAGTACAGTTTTCGCAGTTGTTTCGAAGTTTTCCGAGAAGGTTCACGATTGGTGCTACGATGTTTCGCAGTTTTCCGGGAAGGATCCCGGAAAACTGCGAAACATCGTAGCACCAATCGTGAACTTAAACGCATATGTTAATTACCGCTATTGTGCTCCGTTCCCTATATTATTACATTTAATACGATGAAAAGATCGCAAAATACGATTTAGAACAGGAAATGTCGCAGGAGCCAACGTTTCAACAAGTGGACTTGCCTTCGTCAGGGCGGCGATTGCCTTCTCCAGCGTTCGTTTACGTACACTATTGCACTCTCCCCCGTCCTCCGAAAGAGAGGAGAAGAGCAGCACGTGAGAACAATAACAAAAAAAGGGGGGTAGGGTGTAGGGGAAGTTGGGTGACAGGTGTTAGCGTGACTAAAATAAATGGCAAGAGCGAAAGCTTCCAAAGAATCCGCTCCTTCCGCTCCTTGTACACATCTTGGAAATGCATTGTGTGCGCAGTGCTAGAAAGCAGGATGAAAAAAGGAACACACGCTCGGAACAGGAGTTGCTCCTGCGGCATGTGTTCCCCTCTCACTCCGCACCACCTGCGCCGCACCCGCAGTGCATTTCACCGAGACCTTGTTGCTAAAAATGTAACTACACTGCTTAACGCCGTTGTTCTTCTCGAACTCTTGTTTTCTTGTTTTCTTTTGGTACTTTGTTTTCAATTTTTGTTGTTTCAAATGTATGTATTGACTTCAATCCCCCCCTATGTAATGCCCAATTGGGCCTTTAGGGTATTGAAATAAATAAATAAATAAATAAATAAATAAAAAATAAACTGGATGGGGGATCCGCACCTGAAAGTACACTTTCTGGAAGAAACATCACAAGCTAACAATGTGTATGTCTGTTCTACATCGTTATAGTGATAGCTCATTGTGATTACGTTACACGTTTGATTTGTGGCGCGCATACTGCTTATGACGCATGTGTCTTTTTCTCTTACGACAGTTTATGCCGACTGCATCCTCGGCATAATTATGTCCCTGTTTTCAGCCCGTGAAAGTGAACTGTTGTGAGAAATTTTCGCATACGTAGTACAAATAACTGGTTTTAACGAAGAGAGCCTTGCAATGCGGTTCCCTACTCTGTGCTTAGAGGTCGCCTACACAACCGAGACAATGAAACAATGCGTAGCGTGCGGTCTGTGGCCAGCTGTGCTAGCCGAGTGCAAAAGTAGTAATGATAAAACAAGTTAACAATATGCTTCCTAGCGTAGAGTGCTTCAAATCCAATTGACTTTGCAAGAGTCAACATTTGCTTGGTGACGTTCCAAATATAGAAGGCCGGTGCAGCGTGTCGCGCACACCAAACGAAGTTTTGACAGTTTTGATACCTTACGCGTTACCGGCTGGAGTCTAAATGCCTGATGTTGGAAAGTACCACTTCATTCCAAAGCGTATATATGAAAAATAAGTTATCGTGTGATATCTGACAAGCATGACATGACGCCACAGTTTTTGATATGATGTGTCACTTCTGCTACATTATATATATATATATATATATATATATATATATATATATAATGTGGCAATTTTCCGAACCCATGCGCTCCTATGGACGTTTTGCCACCACGTGCGCATTCACCATGTTGTGCATACCTTGGAAATAAACAGACGAGCGCTTCGAACACGCGATATGCTATGATGAAGTAATGCCACGGTATTGTACGTCACTTGCGCTTTAAAGGTACCAAACGGGAGCCAATCGGTAGCCATGCAAAAACAGGTCTACCTCGAAAAATAGTACTTCTGCACGAAAGGACAACGAGCTCTCCACCCAAGCATTTCTTCACATGGACCGCATGCACGTAGAACGTTTTCATTTACCAAAGGCTCGATAGAGTGGCTGTACGCGTGGATGCCAGATGCGATTATTGTGTTCAGAAGGCGTAATTAAGTTTTCAATGCTGCTGTGTGGCAGATAATGAGGTCCTGTCATGGAGGAATGCTTGTGGAGTGTGCGACGATCGAAAATCTTTCGAATACGAATAAAATGCGAATGTGCAGCTTCGAATAACGAATATCAAAGCACAAGTGCGCCTTCGGTAATGGTAATTTGCGTGCCACCATGTTAGGAAAATACACTAATAAACTGTCATTCGTAAAGTATATTACCGTCAGCAACACAATGCGTAGACTACCTTTTGCGATCGGAACTGCGTTGATAATACACGGATATCACAGTATAAAGCGAGCGATAAAAAAAAACACTTAAAGGCTGCTTGAAGGAATAGTAGCTGTTGCAAGCGATCAGGCCACTGTAACGCGTGCCGATGAAATGCTGCAGAAGGAAGCGGCCGCGAATGACACGGCAGCATGTTTTGCTTGCCTGCTAAATGTTTGCACTACGTCCGAATACTTGAACACCCTTATTCAAGAATAATTATGCGGTGACCGCGTCGTGTCACCCCATTGGAAAACGGTACTGTACGCGACGCGCCAGCGCCCGCAATGCGGCGTTCGTGGAAGAAGATTGCGCTCGTTTTTCAATTCCGCCTGTTAAACACCTATGTCTCTTGGAGTGTTCATACAGCTGTCCTGTACGATTTGAATATCAATCTGACACGCGCTTGCGATCTACGTTCTTCAGCTGACACCATGCAATCGAGCTTCACATGGTGCACAGCTGCAATTTCCGTATGAAGCTCCATTGGATGGCCGTATAACACGATAAATTTGCACCAAGGATGTTATATATTACTTTTCTGGAGTGGAAGCGGCCGGCCGAACTTCTTGCTCAAGTAAACAGTAGCAGGACTACCACGCAGACGGCGGAGCGCGTAAACAGCGCGACGCTGTTTCGTGGTGTTTCGACACTGTGTCATGTTCTTCTTAAAGCATGTAAATATCTGAGAAGTCAATGGTGACTTCGTGCGTCGCTTTTCTGGCTGTACAAATCGGGTTAAGAAGACGCCCGGAAGAATATTTCACGTGTAAGTCTTTCTCGCTTTCTTCACATACGGCTGCCCATTTTCAGTGCATTTTGCGAAGCAGAGGACAATTCAAAACGTTCGCATACTTCTGTTACATCCATACGCATGTATCAGAGTTAACTGTAAGCTTTAAATACTCGTTAGTGATTCGTTTTCATATGTGTGCGTGCATGATTTGCTATGGGCTCGAGTTCTGCTGAAACACACGCAAGGTCTGGTGCACGTATTTGATCGTCTCTATTTGTATCCGAACTTTAGGGGAGGCGCATATTTCCGGTGCATAGACGCAGAATTTCTTATGCGTACGTGTTGACCAATGCGCAAATGCAGCGAACATGTATGGGTTGTTTCTCCGTGCAACTGGTTTCAAAAAGGAAGAAAAAAATCCGAAGCATATCCACGGAGCGAATGATGGTGAGTGGGCGAAGCTCCGGAGGTTCATCGTAGATCGCGCCGAGTTCCGGATTAATTTAGTTAATGCGCACGCTACGAATCCTTATGGTTCAACTGCGCACAAGTGAAATGTCCCACCGGCACTTCATGGCAAGTCAAGATCCAGTGCCGATATATATATATATATATATATATATATATATATATATATATATATATATATATATATATATATCGGTATTTTTTAATCAAGAAACTCAAGACGCTGCCTGCGCCAACGTTGTCTCTCGCGGGTGAGTGTAAGAAATGCCGTCATGTCAACTAAATAAAGTTTTCCGAACGCACCAAACGGGTCTTCGTAGACGCGTATCTGAGATGAGTACACAAACGCTAAGAGCAACGGACCAGTTTGGGAGAACGTACGCGGAATACGAAAAAAAAAATTAGTATGCCGTTAATCAAAGCAACATGCAGAGAACACGCGCTGTACTCAAATATGTACACGTGCAATTGGATTCGATGCATGTTCAAGTAAAGGGACCAAATGGGCATTCTACTTCAGCTGGCAGTCGCACAGTGCCGTATGTTTGCGCTATATCTCATGACTGCATCACAAAAAACAGTTTCTTCTAACAGATCAAGTAAGCCAGCAAGTACGATTTGCATCGAACCTCTCATTCAGCTGTGTTCTTTTGCTTTCCTCGACGCCTACAGCAGATTACGGACGCGAGAATTTTTTTTCTCTACTAGAAAACACCGCTGGCAATTGGCTTGGGCATAAAGTTGGTTTCTGTCTCAGTGTTTTATCGTGAGATTGCAAAACAAGTCGAGCGCCGCTCTTAATACATTGCCGTCTATGGTGGGCCCGCGTACTTTTTTCTCTATAGTAAACGTGGCCGCCGCTGGCTTTACTTGCCCCGTAGGCGGCTGCAGGGACTTCCACTCCGGAAGTTCACTAGAACCTCCTTGGTTTGCACGTATTCTCAAAATAACAACTGTGCGATCTCCTTCTTGCGTGTCTTATATATTCTTTAACCATGGCATTAACAGTCAGAGAAATATATAGTTGTTCTACTTATAAGGCGCGTTGACGTCTTTTCTCCTGATGGAACTTGGAAGGGAGCAGCTTCTATCATGGTTTTTTAAGCGGCCCTCGCAAGATCCCGATGAGTATTAATTTTTTATGAACGTATGAATGCTAAATATCTGCGCACGTGCATAACGATTGTGAAATATCGCGTTTCTGGCACAGTATTTCTTCATCAGTGAGCAGTTTTTGAAGTGACGTACGAAGCACAAGGAACGAAGTTTATAGGCAAATTCATGCAACTATCCACAGTTCCCAGGCTCACTGAACGCCCCTGCTTGCAGCAGTCCCACGATGCAGTTTAGTAATTATTTTAGCAAACTCCATATATCGGAAACTATATACTCAACCGACTCGCGCCGCGGAGCGAAGCGAGCCGCGCCTGAGCTTTACTCACTAATGGCCTTGCACGACGCCTTGTTCGGCGCGTTCATAATCATCATCATCATCATTTATTAGTTCTTGAAGACACCTGCTGGGGTATTACGTAAGGTGGATCATACGAAAGAAAAAGGAACGTAGAGTCAGACATCAATAATAATAATCTAACATTTAGAAAGCGACGAGGTGAAATGCAAAAAACGTTCAAAATAAACAGGTTGTTGTTGTTATGTGGGGTTTAACGTCCCAAAACCAGCTCTGATTATGAGAGACGCTGTAGTGGAGGGCTCGAGGAATTTCGACCACCTGGGGTTCTTTAACGTACACTGACATCGCACAGCACACGGGCCTCAACATTTCGCCTCCATCGAAATGCAGCCGCCGCAGAAAAATAAACAGGAACAACAAAACAGTCAAAATACACAAGGAAAATTAACGCACTCAAGGCAAGAAATATGATACGCATCAGCGCTTAAATAGTTTGTTCGTACGCTTCGAAACTACGTTGATTGATTTATTTGTGGGGTTTAACGTCCCGAAACCAGTTCTGATTATGAGAGACGCCGTAGTGGAGGTCTCCGGAAATTTCGACCACCTGGGGTTCTTTAACGCGCGCTGACATCGTACAGCACACGGGCCTCAACATTTCGCCTCCATCGAAATGCAGCCGCCGCGGCCGGGATTCGATCCCGCGACCTTCGGATCTGCAGCCGAGTGCCATAACCACTAGA
Source organism: Hyalomma asiaticum (assembly GCA_013339685.2). Taxonomy (NCBI): domain Eukaryota; kingdom Metazoa; phylum Arthropoda; class Arachnida; order Ixodida; family Ixodidae; genus Hyalomma; species Hyalomma asiaticum. The sequence continues at coordinate 35,043,751 of CM023481.1, read as the reverse complement.
CCACCGTGGCGGAGCTCGAAACTACGTTCAGCTGCTGCAATGTCAGGTATACTATTAAATTCTGCATTGGCTACTGGCAGGAAAGCCTTGTTAAAAGATGAGTATATCGCCCGACTCCGTTGGCCGCATTCTAGCTTCTTTAGCGTCTCTTTTAGATATGATGTATGGTGCATATTTGCCTCTGTTCATATGCACACTTGCATTGACTATCACCTATCAAAGCTACGTGCGCTACAGAAAGCAAGGGACACACACCATGGGGCCAACCAGTTATAATATTCGATTAAACCGACACCGCGAGGACACCTCGATTAACTTACCGAAGGCCGCGGTACAGCATTTTATTAAGGCAGGTCATAGTTCTGACGAACTCGGACTTTATATTCTTCAAATTTCTGCTCCCCCGGTGACAGGAAATAGAGTTAATCGCATCTTATCCACAAATTCAGTATACACTCTACAGCATGTACAGGTACAAACCTTTCGAAGGGTAACTGTTACTTAGCTCAAACACTCCTCACAACACTCAGAAGGGACACGGATGATCGCTAACTTTCAACAACGTTTTATTTCTGAGAGCCTATATATACATACTCTCAGAAAGCAAAAACAACAAAAACCGATCAGGAAGCACACATGTGCCATGCGCGAACATCTTACGATGTTAAGAAGTTGAGCTCTTTTTTGCACAGCCCAAGGGAGGGAGTCCTGACGCAATTTGGCCCTAATCTATTGATCCACTCTGCATCGATTGCTTCTCTTGTCATTTCATTTCTGTTTCTTCCTAAACCATGGTGGTTTGGCGAAAAAGCGGCTTGCAGCTACACGTACTGCAGTTTAAGGCGAGGAAACATTCGCGACTATATTTTTGACTTTGGAAGCATGTTCTATAGGAGCCTATAACGTTAATACAGTGGCCTGTTTGCCCGATAGAGGCATACGGTAGACAACATTTTTTGCGCATGTAACGAAGGGATCTTTTTTGTGCTTATTAGGGTAACCCTAAACTGCGTTTGAAACATGCAGTTTACTCAAGTAAGACAGTTTATTACGGGAATGGATGGGAAATGTGGATTAGAAGGACAGTGTGCCGCCTAGTCGGCAGCAATGTTGTGAGGGTTCGCAGCATGTCCTTGTACCCAGTGTACCTTGACGCACGTAGTTGTGCGATTCATGGCGTGCATGGCTTCGCAGATTTTCATTGCCTGCACGCCCACCGAGAAAGAACGGGAATGTTTCTTCTAGATCAAGTTATCAACGAGTTTATCACTAAAGCGACCGAATGCTCAGCCCGTTTGGTTCATGCTATACATGTTTCTTTTTTTTGTTGTTGTTCTTTCGTACCCTAATTATGGTTTAGTACTGAGCGTGCTATGCTTGTAATCGAGGCGCCGACACATTTGGTTATCAGTCCAATATACGCGTACCTTTAGTTTTCTTTCTCATCACGAATGTTCATGTTGGAATTTACTTGATGCACTACGTCATGGCACAGAATTTTACCTATGTATAAGGCGTATTTGCTAGTCCATTATACATTACCTTCATTGTTCGCGCTCGTACCTTTGTGCTTATCTGCATCGTTAAATTTATATTCGTTTTCACTGCATAAAGTCAACTGCCATACAGTTCGGCAATTAAATTTTTCTTGCACGTGGAAGTGCTCAGTTAAACGCATGCGTCTGTGAATATGGAGTGGGGGACTCTTGCCTATGAAAATTTTTTAGGGAAACACATCCTTTCGTTGTCCACATTGTGCATGCCGTAATTAAGCAAATTCTGTTTGAGATTGCCAAGGCTCACTTTATTGAATAAACATTGTTCGTAGTATATCTTTCTAATTTATGCACGACTGGTTTTGTTTGAGGGAGGGGAAATGACGTCTTTATAAATGTGATGCTAAAAATACGTTACAAATGCAAGCCTTTTGATCAAATAGGGTAGAATTAAACAATAACTAATGAGCGACGGTAGAGGGAACATCTCTTTGCAAGCAGCTAAGCAGCAAGTATGCATACATCCGAAGGTCGCTGGGCCGAATCCCGGCCGCAGCGGCTGCATTTCGATGGAGGCAAAATGTCGAGGCCCGTGTATGTACTATGCGATGTCAGAGCACGTTAAAGAGCCCCAGGTGATCAAAATTTCCGGAGCCCTCCACTTCGGCGTCTCTCATAATCATGTCTGGTTTTGGAACGTGAAATCCACCAATCAATCAAATCAGGCAAGTATGCATACACTTTATTGCGCAGCCTTAGCAAAATCATAGAAACAACCAGGGAATGCTGCCTTGTACGTCGTGATCTAGACCGCATACACTATCAAAAAGATTTCTTGGGGCTATTTTATTGCTCTGGAAGGGGATAAACAATAACGAAGGCTTACGTCTTCGGAAAATGCAGATTGCTACTAGACATTGGCTCCTAATTTAAGGGAGAAAGTTGGCAGAGTGAAAAGAAATAAAAACATTAAGAACAATGGTGATGGTTTAAGTGCCCCCAGTCACAATCTCACAAATATTTTCTCTAGAGCCACATGATGAATAAGCAGATCTGAAACGCGCGTGCCCGTTCGTGCTTCTGTACGCGTGCATACTTATTTGTGTGCGCGCACATTAGAATATGGTTCCAAGCGTTATCCTGGAACCAGCCGTAACGCGTGGCTTATAGCGAGTATGTGGATCCCACCCCGCTCTACCTTTTCCCAATTTCTCACAAAAAGTGTTCCCAAGCCTGTGACAGAAGGATTCGACGTCTGATCGAGCAGCCGATGGTCTGACTACGACTGCTGTTTTTATCGGGCCACGGTCGTAGTGCCCTTGCGAGAATTAACGCCAAGAAGCGCTTTGGCCGTTTCAAATTCCAGCGTAAGGAAAACGGCGGCATCAATAGAGAGGAGGATGCCTGCATAATTATACGAGTTCGTCAAGTTATTCCAGCCATTTTGCCGTTCCCTAATCATCTCCATGGGTCGAAGTGAGATTCGTGGATACCATGTGCGAGAGAATGTCCGCGACCGCGCCAACTATCCATGTTTTCCATTTGTTAACTCCAGTAGCGTGCAAATTGACCCCACCATTTGACGATCAGCCGACATTCCTATTCTTATAGCCACTAAACGCCACCCTGCGCGACGTTGCACTGCTTTCTGTCCAGCACATAAAAGAAAGCGTCCTGGAATGTTTTCTTGACCGCAATAAAATAGGGGGAGTGAGACGCTCATCACGCCACTACGACGTCTTGCTTCTTTGGTGTCTCAGGAGCTTCTGATAAATCGTTCTCGAATTCCAACGAAAGAAAGCAAAGCTAGTTGGTATGGGTTCGTAAATGAAATAAGCTAAGGCGCGAAACACAGACACGAGAAAAGAGAAGCATGCATCACAAAACGGCCGCCGCTTGTGTTGCTTCTTTTGCCCACACGCGTGTTATCACACCGTACGTTCTTTCAATAAGGAGTTCAAGCAGACAAAACCTGCACATGCTTTGCGTGGCTACCTTCGCATCACGCCGGTGTATACGTGGGACATTTATTTTTCCGTCTTTCCGTCCTATCGAAACAAACCGATGCGCGAAGAGAAGCCCGTCTGCATGGAAACTGTGCCGCGTCATTTCCAACATGCACAAATAACTCGCGACAGCGTGCCCAACGTGTCCGTTGCTATATACCTCAATTATCGTTTTGAAACCGAGTTTAAAAGCACCGCACTTACTGTCCCGTGTTCATGAGTGTAGGGTAGGACAGCGCTAGATTATGCTGTCACTATACTTGTCAGCTTGCAGGTTTGCGCGTCAGTTGACGTTGTACGTGAGCGCTCTGCCCCGAACATGAACTCAGTGCTGCGATTCCTGGCAAATCGCCGGCAGCTAGCCACGTAAGGCTGCGTGCGTTCGCTGCTGCATATTACGCTTCTTACGAAGATTACTGTAAGCGGCGACGGGCAAAGCTTTCGCAGATGACTTCGCGAGTGCGTGAGCACTTTGGTGTGTCCAGATAAGGGCAGAGCAATGGGAGGGGTCCCTATTGTTTTTGTTTAGTTTTTTTTTTCAGCGAAATTTTTATGAGGTGGGCAAATGCCTCCTCACAAAGGAACTAATCGTCGTTGTCGAACTTTTGCAGTTTTCGAAAAAAACATTGATGTTTCACTACAGGCGGATGTTATTTGAGCAGAAGTACGGGGAAAGGTGTCGTTGACGTGGTCTCCACGTCAGTAACCTTGGACCTGTCAAACGAGATGCGGTGGTCATGCACCTCGTTGCGTTCCGCGAGAGCATTCTTCTGCCTTTCAAAAATTTAGCACGTCACTTTCGTGCTGCCGCAGTTGCCCGGGGAAGTTCTTTGTTTCCCCTATGTAGGTGGCATCGTACTCTGCACACGGGATAATACAAACCACCCCTTATGCTTTCACTTTCTGCGGTCTGTCTTTCAGCCGTGGAAAGAAGGCGGCCAAGCGTGTTGGATGGTTTATGGGCCACTTTGATTCCCTGTGCCAAGAGGGCACGTCCAAGTGCTTCACTTGTGCCTTTGACATAGGGATTACTATCCTTGCACAGCTGGTCGGCGGTGGGTCGCTCCTTCTGTAAAGCTGTTGTGGGATACGGCCCTGACGACGGGCGACCTTTTCAAAGGCTTTGGAATAAGCGACTTGCATGACCACCGCATTTCGCTTGACAAGTCCAAGGTCACTGACGTGGATTCCAAACCCGCAAGCGGCTCTTTGTTGAATCCGCGCACATGGCAGGCGACACCTGCAAACATAAACCGGTCTGCGGGTGCTCTGCCTAGTGTCTATTTCAGCGGTCTTCGCCACGTGTTCCAGACACCCATACAAAAGGACTGCTCTTATATAAACCTCGCTCTCCAGCACCCACCCGTCATCCCTGAAGAAGGGGCTAAGCTAGTCTTCAAAGGTCGGAATTTTTGCGTTTGTATCTTTTCGCCCAGAGTTGAACCGCTTTGTCATGCTTGATTGTGTACCTTGAAGGAGTGCACATGCGCAGGTTTTATCTTGCCTGTATGCTTTACATCTCTTTGTTTTTTTGTGTGTGGTGTTTTATTGGACTGCTTGCCGTGATGTGGCCTAGAATTTGCATAGAAAGGTTTGGTGAAGTGCAAATAAATCTAGTTGTAAGTCGGCGCTCATCTGTGTGATTCATGTGTCTCCTGTCTTGATCGCGCTGCAATTTTAAGAGCATGAACCAACTAGCTCAAGTCAAAATTCTGCTACGTTTGTGGATTGTGTCACCTTATCTCAACTATCATTCTCCTGCCCAATCAGACAGATTTTTGTCAAGTGTTCCCGTTGTGCAGCTATCGCATTTTCGGGATTTTTTAACGAAATGAATATTTCATTTATCCACATATTTTCTATTTTAACTTGCAGGAACACCTCTGGGAGATTCGATGGAAATATCTTTAACTTCACTGCTTCAGTTTAATCTGCAAAAAAGACCTCCAAAGTCGGGGCCAGCCAGAGGCAGTTACTCCAAAATCAACGTTTGGAGATTTTCCCAATAACGCACCGTGTACGGCAAAATTCAACTTATCATGAGCCAAAGTTAAAACTGATGTATAATGAAGGGAGAAAATATTCGCCGGGTACAATGTGTTAGTTTCAGAATACTGCCCCGCCGGCGCTCCGTCGCAGGAGCTGCCGGTGGGGCAGTATGCCGGCATACGCTTGCGTATGCCGTATAGTTCGCACTGCTGCCAGTAGTACACGGACATATTGCTCGGCCACCGCTTGCGCGCTCCGTGCACTTTTTGGGCACTTGCACCTCTGCTTGCGTTGTGGCGTATGCGTGAATTAAAAAAAAAGTGTGGCTGATCTCTCTGTCATAGGAATCGGTATAAAACGAAAAGGAAATGTGTCTTCACGGAAGCAGGTGAATGTCTTCAGTGTACATCTTGAGGAACTCGAACACTGCTATCGATGTTTCGCTCGTAAGGCACAGTTTGATGTCAATGCACCGAACCTGACACTGAGTAGCACATCTCCTCGATGCCGACGACTAACGTCCAAGACTGTAGCAAACCCCTTGTGCTAGCTGAAGTAGTTTACGTAACAACTGGACAAGGTGCATGGTCAATTCCGGGCGACAACGGCACCGATACATGTCCACTTGCACGACATTCTCCCGTCAACATCTTTGCCGTACTGCGGCGCTTAACGCAGCAGTTTTTTAGTCGGTGCCATCACACTGGAAGCACTCCTGAGCGAAGGTGCGGTGCGGTGCTTCGCTTCGCTTCTCCTGGATTGCGGCGCCGCCCTTGACCAAGTGTACCTCCATGCGCGCGTTTGGAGGCCAACAAGCGCATCGAGGGGGAGGGAGAGAGGCGAGATAAGAAAGGATAAGGCGCATTCGCACTGCTTTGTGCGTGGATAGCGCAGGGGCAGAGCGCCCCCCTTCTTTCGTCGCCACCCGTGAAGGTTGGGGGTTCTATAGACCTGTCCCTGTTTGTCAACAATGTGACGTCACGCAGAGCATCGCCATCGACATCGCGGCGGACCAGTTTCGCAGTGGTTGGCAAAAAGCTCCGGCGGCTCCAGCAGTTTGCTCGGGATTTGCACGCGATGGTACTGTCCCTTCCCGAGGTTGCGCGCCGGCGGTTTGTCGAAGAGAAGCTGCAAGTTCGTGGAATGCAGTATCTATACCCCTGGACCATTTCGGAATGGAAGAACGACCTTAAAACCTTGACCAAACGTTCGGCTCTGTGTGTACCTCGCGAGCATGCCTGGCCCGTACAATGCAGAGGCCATGGAGCGTTACTGATCGCTCAAAGCGTACGGCTTAGTGAAAGGCCACGTGCACCTAGTGCTTGTCTCGAAGTAGGGCACCAACGCTTTCCGTCGACTGCTGTCATTCGGAAATCCAGAAAAAAAATATGTTACGATGCGCTGCCTTAATTTTGTTGCGCGTTTGGCACATCCTACAGCGCAAAAGCTAACCACCGTGTCAAAGAGGCCAGGTAACGCGCACAAAAACCAGTACGCACACGGTACATCCGTACAGCAGCATGGAACCACGCCGAACACTGCGACTTTTGCCAACCAGGCATGGAATGCATGTTTTTCAAAGCGAACACCATCGCGGAGAACCACCGCCATGCCTTACGAGCTGCAGGCAGCGTCCACACTGCGCACTGTACTTGCATGGCTGATTGAGATGTAGCTCACATGTGCATTTTTTTCCGTTCTTTCTGCTCAGGAACTAAACTTTTATACGGTCGAAAACAGGCGAGACTGGTACTGCTATCGCGTCCGAAAACACAAACAAAATTTTCCTTTGGTGTGCCAGCGCGACGCAAGTTACAGTGAAGTGAGCGCAAAATGAGAAAATCTGCACAGCATTCGGAACTACCGCTTACTGAAGGAATGCTTCCGTTTCAAAGCGCGTTCAAAACGCTCACACTTTTTTCTTTGTGTTTCAACGCTAGTCCTCTTAGCAAACACGTTAGCTACCCACTCCGGGAGCTCAGAAAATCGAGAGGGCACCCGAGTTGATAAAATATACATGCTCAGAAATGCTGCGGAAGCACAAATAACAAAACGCCTAGGAGCTCTAGGTAACAGGCTAGCACCTACCAGCGTTGAAATGTAATCCAAAAATCCTCTTGCTGTCCGACGGCTGCTGTTTTACACTGCGCACAGCTCGCACCCAGGCTTTCCATCACTGTGTAGTTTGGACTTCGGAAATCGAGGAAAAAAAACAAGGACCCGATGCCACTGCCCTTTATCGCGCGTTTGGCATATCCTCCATCGCAAAAGCTAACCACCATGTCAAAGCGGCCATGTGCACGCGCACAAATCAAACGAGTACGAACTCGGTTCACCCGTACGGCCGGTACGGCAGCATGCAACCACGCCGAACGCTGCAATGTTTTGCCAACCAGTCCGTTCGCACGTGCGCGCTAGGGTCACGTGGCTGACGTCACGGCCCTTTCGTGACGTACCCCAGGAGAGGTCTATTCCCAGTGGACGCGAACGAGAATTTTTCTGCTTGTTTTTCTTTTGAATTCATACGTGTATATTTTACTGGGTCCCTTCCGTTACAGAAAGGACTTAAGTGAAGTCGTAGAGGACCCCAGCATGAAACGCTTGCGTGTTAAACATATACGCTGGTCTGTTCGACCTGGTCCGGTCGTGAGTCTGGTACATCATCGTATAGTCCCTATACGTGTTGCGAAAAGCACGACATCTATCTCACGGCTATGTTCTGCGCTGTAGTCTGCTTGCCAAACGCGCTGCTGACGAAAAAGTGCAAGTTTTGGCGTTACTCTGAACGCTCTGTCGCGAGCAATAACTTGGAGCATCCATCCAATATTATGGCGCTGCAAAATTGTCCCAACGATGCACGATTATGTACGTTAGCAGAAATGTAACGTATTTTCGGGATTCTAAGCACCACTCGATTCGAAGCACCCCCCTCCCCCCCCCCTTTCCGCTATTTTTTTTTAAAGAAAAATCTGGGTTAAAAAGTTTGCGCGGAATTCTGAGCACCCCTTTTCCTTGCGATGAAGAGCACGTAGCCAGTTCCAAGCGTGCTCGTTCGCCGATAATCCCTGAACCCATGTGTGGTATCCTCAGACCGCGCCCATGTCTCTCGGTATCTGCCATGGTATACCGAGAACGGCGACTCAAGTATAGTGCGACGGACTTGTGTGGGAGTGCCAGTTAGAGGGAGTGAGTGACAATCAGGCACAAGAAACGGTGGGTTCACTACGTGTGCCTATTTTTCTTGTTACTGTTTCCAAAATAACACGAGTCTTTTCGAGCCCCTGTCATCGAACTATTGCCGCAAAAAGGGCGTGTGGTGTGCTGTAATTTTAGATTTTGCGAGTATAAGCAGCACCCCGTTTGCGTGCTCCGGCTCTCCGAACTACAAACGTGGTGTCAGTGGCCAAGCGTTGCTTTTCACGAGGTCGTTATCGCCATAGATTTTTCTGCTTCTTTTCATTCTCCTATGTTGGGATAAAAAGCTACGCTGATTACCAGTAAGATGGCCTTTCATTATGACTGTCGTGGCACCCCAGTGATTGGTGAGAAGCTGCGCTGTAGCGGGCCGAGTTGACGGGTGTATATCAAAGCTGTAACCCGAAATGACGAGATTGCGCGCTCAAACCGCGGCTCTCAAAGCATCTAGAGCATGCATTCGCGTCCTGGCAACAGTGAACGAAGGCTTGCTCGCGCGAAAAAAATTCATCACTCGCCGTGCATAGATGGCATGAAAAGGTGAATTCCAGGTTCAAATAACTGCACGTGACTTGAATATGTCGGACCGACTCATGGCCTGTTAAGCACGCATTTCACGGATAACGGCACTGAAAAGCAACCCTGTGAAAACAGCATTGTCTAACGAAGCAGTCCCGAAGAACCGGCAGAAGGCAATCGATAAAATCACGATACACAGCTGTGCGCAACAGGGGATACGGCGTATATCCCGGCGTGCGCGGCTGGGAGAGATGTTTCTCCTCATTACATTGTCGCAAGAGGGCGCCACGTCTAAAGCTTGCGCAAGGGAGGAAGTCGTTGGCGGGAAGCCGGAGCAACTAAACACCCACGAGAACATTCCCACACTGGCAGATCAGTTTTTCGTGCATGTCTCTAGAAAATGCCTAGGTGTGTGTACCAGGCCCGGTCATTGCTCTATAAGCGTACAAATCGTTCTTCCTTCACAGATAGTGTGACTGGCTTGCCGAAGCGAGGCGGATTGAGTTAAGGGACGTTCGTAGGCGCATCTTATAACGCTAACTTATTGAGTTTTACGAGCCAAAACCACGATATGATTGTGAGGCACGCTGTGAGGATTCTGTGGGTTAATTTTGTCTTCGTGGCGCTCCAAAGCACACCTAAATGTGCATATACATGCGTCGACGCATGCCCCTCGCCTCCATCGAAATTCTTTCACCGTGGCCGGGAATCGAACCAGTGTCCTCGAGCTCAGCAGCACAATGGTTGCCCGCTTCATTTAGGCCTCGTATTTCGAAGGTGTGGAACGGTCTTCCCGCGGATATTGTTACTATTAGTGACAACCACATGTTTCATGATGTACTAGCTCGCATTGTTTGATAAGGCTCTTCGATATATTAGTTCACATTGTGTAATACAAGCTCCAATTCGTGTAAATTACTTCTACCGACTACTCCTTGTTCAATTGCTTTTTTTCTTATGTAACAGCTCGCTCGCCTCTCAAATGCAATTTGGCCCTTAGGTTAAAATAAATAAGTGAACGCTACCACTGCGACTAGGTGTGCACCACTGCTTACTTAGAAAAAAAAAACAAAGAAAAAAGTTGTGGTTGATCCCTCTCTCATAAGAATCGGTAAAACGTGAAAGTAAAACCGGTGATCGCGAAGCTGTGGAATGCATAAGTGGAAGTCTGGCTAATCGAGGTGCAGGAAATGGGCATGGGATTCCTTTGCGAGTAGACATCAGCGGCACCTCGACACTGCACAGGGGTCCTCGACAGTTGTCCACAAGCGAAATTTCTAGAAAGTTTCACATTTCTCCGAAGGCACTGCATTGCACGCGTCAGAGCCTTGCGCAAGACCTGCCATAAACTAGGAGCGTTCACAAGCGGTGAAACCTTGCAAGAGAAAACGAACTGGCTGTCAGCGAATCATTTTGCGAACTGCCAGTCCGCTTCAGCAAAAGGAGCATCATTTGCTTGTAGACGGCCGTTATTTCGTTCTTGGAGCAGAGCGCGTCGAAACACAACTGGCAGCACAACACAATGTATGTCGCGGTTGTGGGAGTACTAAATCGCTCAAGAAACGCGCCGGAAGGACGCCATCACGCCGCTAAGCTGAAGCGCTAACTGAAGCGCTAACTGCTGGTGCGCATTAGCATGACGAACAGCTTCGGCTCCGTCGTTCCTAGATGATGGTGCCGCTGCTCCGAACCAAGAGTACAGTTGATTGATTGATTTATGGGGTTTAACGTCCCAAAACCAGCTCTGATTATGAGAGACGCAGTACAGTTGAAGGGAGGCGATGTTAACTGAACAGTAATTTTGCTTGCTAAACACCCTTGCTTCAACCGGATATCAGTTATGTTAAACATATTTACAGCGCAACGTAATGCAAGGAACAAAGGCGAAGGGAAACGACAGCACGGCGCTCACCCTGAACTGATCAGTTGAGAGTCAGCGCCGTGCTGTCGTTTCCCTTCGCCTTTCGTCCTCGTCTTACATTGCGCTGTAAATATCCTTAACATGAATCGAAATCTTCTGGCCCAACTTGCCATTTCACTGGACATCAGTTAGCTGCAAATTGTAAAGCGGAAGTGGTGTAGTGAATATTTGAGGCCCCTCTGTTCCCTATGCGTCCGATGGGTCGGTGGTGTTATCGGTAGAGCTTGCAGCTCATATCGTCGCATCCCGGGTGAAGGTGGGTTGGGTGGTACTTTTTCATAGTATATATGTGTTAGTTTTTTCAGACATCCACTTCCGTGACGGAAATATGTCAATGATTTCTTGGTGGACTCCAGCATAAAACACTTTTTTGTTTAAAATACAAGGGTGAGAGATAGGGGTTAACTGCATAAGTGCCATGCTGTTTCGTGCATACTTCGTGCTGTTAAGCTCACCTAGAGAGCAAATGTTTACGCCATATAAATAATACAGTCTGTGAGTGCAAGGCACAGGTGCACAGCGAAGTTGATTTCATTTGCTTAAGACACGCTGGTAGGCCAGTTGGTCGGTCATAGTGACAATAGGCAGCGCGCAACGGGTACAAAAAAAATTGATTTTATTTTACGTTTAGAGTTCTTGCAGTATAGTACTCCTACCTCTACGCAGAACGCCTTTTGGACGATGAGGTTCAACGCATGAATCAGTCAGCTGCTGCTCGCGAGCTTTGTTTAATATATAGTCCCAGTCTCACTACTTTTCCAACAAAGTAGCTTGGAAAAGCGCTGAACTCTATAATGACGTACTATGCGTTACCGAGCAGTCATCCTTATTGCTTGCTTTGAACTAATGCCCGAGAGAGCGACTGGAGAGGCAGGCGAGAAGGACATGGAGGCACCTTAGGTGCCACTAAATTTGCTGTATAGTCTCCCGCAGGGAGCGTATACAGTAACTCTAGGTGCCACGATCGAGCTCAGCCACCACGCTGCTGAGCCTTCCGGCGAAACAATCCTGTCACACCGTGCTGGAAATTTCTCGATTGTTCGCTGTAAGGCTGCTCCGAAGCCGTAAAAGTCTACCTGCTGTTCACTTTTTTCTGCAATCCCTTCCTGTGAAACGAGCATGCGTGACCGCGTGGCCACGAATGGTTTAGAGCTTGTAGTACGCTTCACAGCATGGCACTTGGAGCTCTCCGCTTTACGCTGCTGTGGGTCCGTGAAGCTATCTTCGAGCGCACACAAAATCAATGCGGCGCGCTGTCGACGTTTTCACGCTCACCTTGAACACAAATTTCCCTTCACGGCCTTCATGGGCCTTCACGTTCAAACTGTTTATCTTAACTGAATACCTCAAGGCTTCGCGGCGGTTCATTTCTCTTCTCGCGCTTGCTCGCTCTGCCGTGTGTTGCGTTTGCGCGTAGATTTTTTTTTTCATTCTAACATAATGCCAACGTGTTACAGGCACGCGTCCATTTGAAGGTGAACATTTGGCGGATGTCTGTCTAGTTGGGAAGGAATAAATAAATTAGCTAACACCAAACACGATTCAAGTTGGGGAGATCCGACGTTTTCGGAGCCAATCTGGTTCTTTCCTCAAGGATGACTGGGGCCAGGTTCCACCTTCGTTTCACAGTCCTCAACGCGGCGGCGAAGTGGCAATCTTACTTGAATCGTGGCACATCCAGAGAACGGCGCGGAGCCCAAGCCGTTCTCTGGGAACTCTACCTAGGGTATATACACGCGCTGTCTGCGTTCCACGACGAATCGCTTTGTGTGTGGGCGCCGTGCACCGAGGGCCATAAAACGCAGCTGGAACCTAGCAGCAGACATCCCTGAGGAAGGTGCTGGACTGATTCGAAACGTTCCAAATCCCCCGCTCGAATCTTAATTGGTGTTAGGTAATGTATTCGTAGGTATACGTGCAGAGTCAATGGACAGGTGCCTACCGATGGGCTCGACATTGCCTGTCACGTGTGCAGCAAGATAACCGATTTGTTATATAATTGGTTTCACTGCAGTGTGCTCCTACTATGCGGTAAAACATATGCAATCTGTAACTGTATGAAATTTTTGTTTTTGTTGCGCAGTGAAGCCCGCCTGCATTGGAAATGGGTACTCGCTCGTACGTAAAGTTTTGTGTGCTGTATAGGCACTGTGCGAGCGCCGCCCCGTTTAATAAATTTACTGCCAGTTCGTCAGTTAAGTCAAACTGTTCCTGACATGGTTTAATACGTGAGGTTTATAATGCAATGAGCGCTAGTAGGCGCGCTAACGACCTACTAAAGGTGTACAGCAAAGGGCACTTTATTTCTTCGGCATGCGAACGATTGTATTTGATCAGCAACAGCTAACTTATTGAAGAACAGGGATGGCCATATTCCTAACGCCTCCTTTTGGAACAGTGATGACAGCTTATATGATAAGAGACCGCCGAATCGATGACCTGAAGCTTTATTGCACAGTGAACTTGCTGCACGACTGCGAGCTGCTACGGAAGTTTACTTAGAGCTCTAGATCCCTGTTACATTTCAGGTGAAATATATGTACAGATATTCCTTATCGCGGACTGAAACTGCCAAGCCAAGCACTTACGTCGGAAGAGGGAACCACCAAGAGGAAAGACAATAAACCAGAACCAGCGCCTCTTCTACATTTTTATAGAGGACGCGCTGTCTAAGCTGACCGAGGAGTCCAAAATGACGTCGAAGTTGAGGCTGCAGATATAATCCTGATAACATCTATCGATTTGTGAGGACGCTTCTAGGATAACAGAACACAGCAAGACGCATGCGTACTTGCTAACACAACCATAAATGAGACAATTACTGACGGTGTTCACGCAACGCGCGCTGTCGAGGAGTCCTCCATGTGCTGCCTTTTTTTTTTACTTGACGACTTGGCTAAAGGATTTCTTAGTACAGCAGGACACTACTTTTGCTTGCTTTCACAGGGCAGCCAGCATGACACGTTGTTACACTGCTAACAATGGGCGATATTTTGGTGCGTTTTGTCTCGTGCGCTGGAAGGTGCAACGCAGCCCACTGAATCTCGCTCCATTTTTTAGGTTGCGCTAGCGGAGTGAGGGCAAGGAGGGGCCGAGTGCAAGAGAAGAAAGAAGTGCGTGCGCAAATGAGGGTGCAATAGAAGGAAAATGAAAGTTTCTACATACGGAGAACCGCCGGGTTTTCCTTTCGCCCCGCCGTATATATAGAGGTTCGCTTTAAGAAGAGTTGCTGAGCATATATGGTGAGTTACCTGTATGGAACGAAGAGGCCGTGTGGCTACATGGTCGACGTCTCGGTCCAAGAGCGACATCAATAGAGACTACCATCATCATCATCATCATCATGCTTTTTCGCATAATGACACTTGTTAATCTCGTAAACATAGAAAAAGGAAAGAGAGAGAAACTTAGAAACAACAAAAAAAGTGATCACTGAGCGAGTGTGTATTTAAATGTTTTCTCACCTTTTTTTTTCTTTGCTAATCTGCAGAGACCACTAGAGAAGCCGGACGGCCTGGACGTCTCGGACCAGAGCAAAGAGCACCCGCAGCACTTGTGCGAGAAGTGCAAGTCACTGGGCTACTACTGCAGGCGCGTCCTGTAGCTGCCCGAGCGGCAACTTCGCTCCACCAAGCCTTCCCGGAGTGCTTCCGTCGCGTACAGCGATCACACCGCCTATCAAGGGACGTTTGTTATCTCCTGCGAATGACATTCGCGCAGAACACTGCGCCAGTGTAGGACGTGGGGGCGTGTGGTGATGATCCGTGGTGCGTGCACGCGAAGCCGTTAGCGTTTATTTTTTTTCTTTTGTAGGCTCCATAGTTGCAATGGATGTCAACGAGGAGATATGACCGAATATATTTTGATCCTCGAAGCAGTGATCCGCGGGTACTCTCACATTTATTGTAATAATGTTGACGATTACTGAGTAAGTCCTCCACCTTGTTACTTCACACCACCTTTTGTTCCCTTTTTTTCTGTATTCTTTCATTAAACGTCGGTACGTGTGTTATACGCCTCGTGTTTCTTTCTGTGTCACTTAGTAGGAACACTCACTTTATTGACCAAGAGATGTCGACGCACACTCGGATGAACCGACAGTCTTTCTCTCTTTTCTATTACTTTATGGCGGATTTCCCTTCGCCTCTCTGCAGGGTAGAATACGGAACCTGCCTAATGTTTAAGGTAGCCGCCTTTTATTTTTCCTCGCCTCTCCCTTTTCCTTAAGAAGAATCTTCAGCGATACGTGGCAACTCCGATACGCGCCTACACAAATACGCCAAAAAGGCAGAAGTGTTGTCTTGATACAGTAACTGGACTGATTCATATTAAGGCTGTTGCATTTAATAGAGAGATGGAAATTCCAGGGACTGCGTAAAATAGAACATTAAGGCCCAGAACTCTTTATAAATAACTGTCGCAAATCGTCAAACTCTAAAGCAAAGCAGAATCACTGTACTTTTAAAAACAACTCGTAAGTCTCCACCAAACAAAAAGGTGTGTCGCAGTTTCGTCGCCTGTTATATCGCGGGTACATACATACATACATACATACATACATACATACATACATACATACATACATACATACATACATACATACATACATACATACATACATACATACATACATACATACATACGGCCCCGCCACGGTGGTCTAGTGGCTATGGCACTCGGCTGGTGATCCGAAGGTCGCGGGATCGAATTCCGACCGCGGCGGCTGCATTTCGACGGAGGCGAATTGTTGAGGCCCATGCATTGTGCAATGTCAGTGCACCCTAAATGGACACTAAAGTGAAAATGTGAAGCGCTTTAGAATGATAACTTATATTTCCAGGACTCGATTGTCGTTAATTGCAGAATTTCATGCTCAATATTAAAAGAGAAAATTAATGTCAAAGATTTAGTCTTGAAGTTCGCGCTGGAACTTCGACCTCGTGACGTCAGAATGTCAATTTCTTCTTTTCGTATTCTCGCCGGATTCGCTCCATCCAATATTCTGAAGCTCCCTGTGTTAAGTCCCTGCAGACTTCCTTCGAGCACAATGTATGTCTTCCTTACCGATAAGTACTAGTTATGTAGGCCTTAGCAGATGCCGTCAGAGATGTGTAACCCCCCGCGTATTAGTGCTGCAACATCAAAGCGGCGTTGCCAGCGGGCATTTTATTTTTGCGCATTTTCTAGCTTCGAGAGGGTCATCTCCTCGTAAGACTGGAGGAGGAGGAGGAGGAGGAAGAGGAAAGGAGGAAAGACAGGGATGTTAGTCAGTGCTGAGACCGGCTGGCTACCCTGTGCAGGGGAAGAAGGGTAAGGGGAATGAAAGATAGCAGAAAGGAGACACGACAAGAAAAAAGAAAAAGAGAGAAAAAAAAAACACACGCACACAAACGCGACACTGCTTAAAGTCTGTCCCTTAGACCACTCGTCCGTAAAAATCGCAACAACGCGTTGAGCGCTTTCCGTGCTGACGATGGACATGGCCAGTGTCCCAAGACTCGTTGCTCGGACAAAGGGCTCATCTACCAATGCGAAAAAAAAGTTTTTACTTAAGTGTCCCCTTAAAGAACCCCAGATGGTCGGAATTTCCGGAGCCCTCCACTACGGCGTCTCTGATAATCATATCGCGGTATTCGGATGCAAAAATCCCAGCAATCAAATCATCACACACACACACACACACACACACACACACACGCACACACACACACACACACACACACAAACGCGCGCACTCAAGTCTTCGGCAATCATTCGGTGATTATAGTCGAATGGTCGCCGAATGATATGCGTAACAGTATTTGTGCCGGCCTGTGTGCCTTGCGCGACGGAACGAAAATGACCGCGGCGGGTATGTCAGTGCCCTTGTCATTGTCTCATTGTAAGCTACAAGGAATTAAATGCAGCTAAATAAATTGCCCTAGTACTGTTTCACAGATAACTGCTCATAGTTTACAACGAAAGTGACCCCACAGCTCGTGTCCATTCCTCTTACGAGCACTCTGTGGGTTAATGCGCCGTATTCATATCCATTATTTAACAGATTGCTATACCGGTCACGGCTTTTTGAGGTAGCCTTTGTCTGATGGTTTGCAAAAATAGGTGCATTTAATCTGGATGACGCGTCGCCTGCACGGCCCTAGGCTGCCTGGACACTGGTTTAGATATATGCGCTGAGCCGTGCTACCTTTTAATGGTCAGCAGAAATATGCGCCTATTTCCTTTCCAACGAACCACTCTTCTTATGTGCTTCGCACTTAATATCTGAGGGGGCAATAAATTCGGCAGCAAGTACTCAATCTGTTATTTCCTTCAATTACATGGAATGGGTAAACATCCGCGTTATTAGTGGAAATATTGACCGCGCAAACACGTTTTCTTTTTTTAATGATTTGGTCCTTTAACTAATGTCAGTCCTTTCATTGGCATAGATGCCCACCCCACATGTAAAACGCCTCCTCAGGGATCTCTGAGGAATTAAATGAATGAATGAATTAATTAATGAATGAATGAATGAATGAATGAATGAATGAATGAATGAATGAATGAATACGGTAAAATAATTTACTACATGACTGAAGTGATAAGGTGCATCTTTGCTTTAGCGAAACCGAAGGAGGGTGGTGTATTGCGCATTTATTTTTATGGAAGGCAATTCCATGGTTATTTATGTTTCACATGAAATTATAATTAACGTTTTTTACATTGTCTTATTGTTTTTCTATTTCAACCAATGCTTTTTAAAATCGTGACCTGTACCGCAATATAACATTAGGTCATTTGTAGATTCAGTTCATGGAGGGAGCCTCTCATTCCATACAATTTCCTGGCTGCAGCTTGCGCCCATATCCTATATAGAGTGACAAAAACTCTTCTTTTTGTGGTGCATATAAAAAAAGGCCGATTTTTTTCTCGCAGAGACGAGAGTTAACGCTAAAATACTCGAAGAAGTGAATAAAATAATCCTAAGCCATTTACAGCAATGTCTCACACTGACTCGGTATTCCAAGTAAATGTTAAACTTCATCATTTAATGAATGAACCACTAAGTCAATAATCAGTAAATCGATTACACAAGAAATAGTACACTCCGCGGTTGCTCAGCGGCTGAGGTGTTCCAAATCGGAGGATTCGGGTACGTTTCCCGGTCAAGCCGGGAAATGTACCTGCCTCGTTTTGCGCTGTCTATAGGTACAGCAAATTTAGCAGATGACGCAGGCAGTGAACATCGGGATGTCTAACCACTACTTTCACTCTGAATGATTCATGAAAAAAAAAAAAAACGTAGGCCAGTAAAATAGAAGCAAGTAAAACACGTTGTGTGCGTTTCATGTTGCAGAAAACGCATGCGATGCGGAGGCTATGAGCACGAACACATGCACGCATCCCAGTAGTGTTCATAGAGTTGCCTAAATGCAGGTCTCGTGTAATAACGTTATTGCATATTGGTATGGTAGACACTTGCTTCCACGTTCACAGCTGAGTGCCATATCGATTTTAACAGTGGAGCTGTGTGAGGTCGAGGTGAACCCCTACTTAGTGGCGTTCGCAGTCAACACAGCAGCTGTCAGGAAGAACAGATAAGCGGACTCGCTCTTTTCCTTGACCCACTATCCGCACTGCTACATAGTGATGATTGTGCGAAGGAAAATACGCAAAGAAAAAGTCGCGGGCTGCGCGGTGGGGAAAAGCAGACCCAGGTTTGCCCTCGAACCACTATCCACATCCTTGCCCTCCTCAGCTCAGTGCTATCTGGCAATCATAGTGACAATGATAGCGTTACATGGTAGTGATAGTGAACGTGAGACCCCCGCGCTATCTCCGCTGTTTTACTCATATTTTGAAGGCGCGAAATTGCGTTAGTTTTCTCTTTCCGCGTATGCCTCAGCACTTTTCTCAAAGAAAAGATGCGCTCATAATTTTTGGCACACACGCAGAAATTTGTCAACAGTGCTGGTAAGTGGACTCAGTGTTAACAACAACAACAACAACAACAAAAACAAAACCTATGCAGGCATACTACATACATAGTCGAGCTATAGAGCATTTGGTCATAAGGTGCAGCTGCGACGCCATCCTCACGGGATGCGCTCATTTTACAGGCAGGTGTGCGGAATATTGGGGTATGTGAGAGCAGGCTGCCCCCGACAAGCTTGTATCAGTGCATGCTTTGAGTGTTTTGGGAGAAAGGTACACATGTTGTATGTGAGTCCCGATGATAGGGGGATACAATTAACATTACTATAGCAACAGCGCGCGCATCGTCTGTTGCTTTGGTTCTCGGACGAAAGCTCACCAAAAGCACAGTAAAACTGTTGCAGCGAGAGTATGGAAAGTCGGGCGATTTTGGTAAGCTTGCACACTGAAGCTAAACAGCGCCAATAAAACACAGGCAAAGTGAAAGAAACAATACACAGCTGCTCGTCGTGTGTTTTCACATTTCGCGTGTTTTTTTTTGTTTTTTTTTTTGTTGTTGTTGTTTTCCTCGTTGCTCTGGCTTCATTGTGGTGCAGCTATATTCTGCGGCTTTTTTTTATTTGTTCGTTTGCCTTCATCTGGGCCCGCAGTATACATAGTGCCGAACTTTCGACTGAACAGGCATAATTATTTATTCGGTTAATTGATGAAAAATCTAACGATTGTTTGATTCATTCGATATGTTTTCCTTCAACGCGTAATTTAAGTTTATAAGTAATACCTTCCTCCATTTCCTTTTTTTTCTCTCTAGCGGTGGTCGGTCGGCCAAAGGGGCAAATGCAAGACGACTCATTTTAGTGAGAGGCTGCGACTGGCTCCGTGCGCTATTAGTCGATTCGTTCGAATGGCTCGCTGACTCCCTCACATCTAAGGCCTGTGTCATGCATTGTCTATTCATATACGGCATCGAAAAACACAGACAAATCCGTCAGCTTGGTAAGGATCTTTCTGGCAGTGTCTGGTGACCAGTTAGTAACTTCCATTTCCAAAAGCGTCGTGTTGGACTTTTAATAAGCCGGTTTTCATAGTGAAAGTAGCACCCTTCCCGTGCTACACTAGAGAGAGTGCGACGAATTTTCCGGATAATCAGTAATAGTGATCCATGCGGGCTCATTTCAATGTTGGCTGGTTCAGAACGTGAACAATATGTATAAACTTCGTTCAATTACTTCGTACAATTGAGTAGCTGAGTTGCGAGTCGAGTCCTTTGAGCGGATTCCGTGAGCCACTCAGTTAGTTTGCGATTCATTGAGTGAGCTACTCTGGCAACTCAATTGACTGAGTCAGTAAAGCGGCTCTCTGTTCAGTGCACTGAAAACACTCAGAGTCGTTTCGATTCAACATTTGTGACTGCCACTTTCATGCAGTAACCATTCCCTGAAGTTGGGGCGACAATCTGCTAACTTCCGCAGAGTTTCAGAACTTCGGAACGCAGTTTGACAGCTGGTATGACTGAAGAACTCAGTCACCGCTTCATGCCGATACGGGCTACAAGTGATCGGGTATAGGCATTTGTATGCGGTTCACGTGGTTTTTTTAGTGGCACGAGTACCGAGTGACGCTGTTGTTTCTTGCACAGAAGTTCCCATTAACTTGCTGAGACGGTATACAGGGGCCGAAATTAAACGGAAACTAATTACCATTAACTAAACATAATAAAGGATGTATTAAGACATGCACAATAGACATAACACCACATCATAAGTTCGTTGTACTAAAGGGGCATTTAACCATAAGGGCCAATAATGAAAACTAACTAATCCACTTCTGGTTCAAGTTAGAAACACGCAGACGTGTGCCTGATACAAGCTATGGATTGGGGGTTTAATTCAGGGATAGGTGGGTGTGAGACACACCTAGGAAAGAATAAATGTGAAAGAAATCAATCGCGAACAGTGGCTCGTATACGCGCATTGTGGATTATGAGGAAGCCACCGGCTCAGACCCATGCCGCGGTGGAGAGCCAATCATCATCCTAATCCTCATCATCATCATCATCATAATCGTCGTCATCATAATCCAGTCGACGCCCCTCCCACGTAAGAAAACACCTGTCCCATATATCTCCAATTATCCCGGTCAAGTACTAACTGCGACCAATTTATCCCCGCAAACTTCTCGATCTGATCTGCCCACGTAACTTTCTGCCGCCCCCTGCCACGCTGTCCTTCCAAAGGGATCCGCTCTGTTACACTTAACGACCAACGGTTGTCTTACGTTCGCATTACGTGCCCCGCGCACGTCCATTTCTCCTTCTTCATTTCTATTATGATTTCCTTAACACTCGTTTGTTCTCTCACCCACTCCACCTTCTTCTATTTCCTTCTTTTTTCAAGGCGCGAATGCGGGCTGAAGCAGGCCAAAAGCCCACGAGGCAAGAGGCGCGGTCCTAGGAGGCCAAACGCGCTACCGAGGGCAGTTGCGTGAGTGAGGACACTAGGGAGGGACGCTGAAGCTATTCTAGACCGGACAGGCGGGGTGGACGTATTAAATGAAATGTGGATTCGAGACGTCTACGTGTTGGCCTGTCATCGGCTGTTACAATCTATTGCTAGAGAGGGCTGCAGATTGGCTGATTCCCTGAACAGGGCCTATGTACGTTCCTCGAAGACAACCGAGTTCGGGCGCCTCTCTCTTGGCTCCTCGAAGGCAACGAACCTTCTCCACACGAGGATCACGTGCGAATACAGTGTGGAAAATTTGAAGGCATACATGAGGCGATCGTGTCGCATTTCGACGGCCCGGCGCACTGGCCGTGTAAACACAGTATCAACGAAATGCGTTGGCAAGAGAGGCGACTCACACAGGGAACGGCCGTGCTCCGACATTGACGCTATCTCTGCTTTACGCGCTGAGTTTTAATGGACTCATTGCAATGGCCGATTTTGATGGCGGTGGTGTCCGCCGCCGCCGCTGGTGTTCTTAGCCGCTATCACTCACAATCACAAAAAAATTGCACCATCTCCCCCTAAAGGGAACCACGCGTGGATGCGAAGCAGCGGGGAAATGGTTAGCTTGGGCGGGATATGGTGTAATTTTATTGAGAGGACGAATGAGAATGTATAAGATAAGAGAGAACGTGGTGGTTGCGTGATGGCCCGAGCGCTCACCGCGGCGCTGCACAGGAGAGAGAATGAGGCTCGCGCGCTCCGTCATTTTCATACCGCGGAACTACCGTGGCGCCCCCAAAGGAGTATGCAGCTGTCGCACCACCTGTCGTGCGCGCCGCTCCGTAGAGTAAAGGATTTCTAGAGGATAGAAAGGGGGAGCGTAGGAGAGGAGAGAGAGGGGGAGGGGACGCGCATGCGCTGTGGGGGTGTGGGATGCGGGAAAGAGGGACGGACAAAGCCCCCCCCCCTGCCATAAGCTGCTTCGCATCTAAAAAAGAAAAAAAATAGAAACCCTTCCTCTCTCGGGAAAATGGGATCAAGGGAAGCATGGCATGTAAGTGCTTGACCTTCTTTCCTTCTTCCGTCCTTCCCTTCATTGGTAAAACATCCAAGGATATCATGGGTATCGGGCTCTCAGGTATGTTCACATCTCTTTCCTTTGCCGAGCGTGCATTAAAGGGCGTGGACAGCCCCTGGCTCGTATTGAACATCTCGTTTTATTTTACAGCGTAAGCAAATGGGAACCCATTACAATGGCCGGAATTGTTGGCGATCGCATCCGCCCCCACTGCTGTCTGTAACAGTCATCGCTGACAATGAAAAAATTCATACCTGTGTGAATTTCAACTTACCTCATTAAAGGTTGTACCCCGCATCCCTGACTCTCACCACGTGGTTGGGAACTTTGTGTTCTCAGCCATGGCTCTGATACGGTTGGAGGGATCTCTCAGAATGCTATTTGTTAGTCAGCCATCCGGTGTGAGCTCATCGACGAATACAAGGAAAAAGGAATGCGAGAAAGAAGGAGATAGCACGCAGCAAGGACTGTAGCTGTCAGTGTGCTGCGTCCTCCGTGCAGGCCTGAGAAGGTTTGCCGCGTAATCTGCAAAAGTTCTCAGGCTTTGCATAATTGATGGTGAAGACGGCCTCAGCAAGCAAACGTTTCCAGTTTTATACCTTTAAGATGATCAGCTTTTGTGACAACGCAATTCATGTAACTCCTCACGAAGCGGGCGCGAGCGACGCCGATACGGTTGCGTTTCAGATGCTCTATGCCGAATTTTCTGCACATGGCAGCCGTCTTTCGTTTACGATCGTATCCGCTCGCTGGACCCGTAAAGATCGCTTCCGGGGCGCGAAATCGTGATATCCATCGGTTTAGCTGCGGCCGCATCAGTGAACGTTCGCCTTTAACGGTAACGCCAGTATCGCCTTTGGTGCGCTGTGTTTGGCTGGTCAAGGAAGGGCAAGTCGCGTCATCATTGGGCACACGCCATTCAACGTAAGGCAAGGTGGCACTATCGCCTTTGGCGATCATCTCAGAATGCGGTTTCAGGTAGTCAGTGTAGTGCATCGGTGCCGTACGCATCGCGGTCGGTGCATATCAGCATTTGCAAACCGTTATCGCGTAGATGTTGTTGCGTAGATGTATACTCTTGTTCGTTGGGTGCGCTGTGGAGTTTTTTTTTTTTTTCTCGTTTTTACCGCGAAATGCCTTTCGAGTATTCTACGTTCGCTTTCTGCATTAGCAGAATGCTGAAGGCCAACACCCTATTAACACTCCAGCTTCACCGCCCATAAAAATGAGGTCGCATCTGACGGAGGCGCCTCATCAGCTTCGAACTTACCATCCGCGTTGAGTGGTTAAGATGACCGTAAAGATTGTGACCGCCGCGTATTATATAAACCTCTTACGACTGCCGCGTTTGTACAGCGCATTGTTGCTTTATTCGGTTGTTCTGCCGAATGCGATCATCCTTACTGCCGATTCAAGGTAAAGGATTTGAGTGGTCCTGAGTGCAACCTTAAATGCTGGAACGTGACCGAATGCTAGTTTTTGCTTAAATGTCGAAACGAGATCGTCACTGAATTGTTAGCTTGTTATAAGAACAGTGCTCAGTCTCTTAAATAAGAAGCTCTTTTCGTTTTTGTACCAGACAAAATCAACAGTTCTACGTTGGACTTTTTCTGTTGAAATAGGGATTCTATCAATAATCTTTCGACAACTCTTAAATGTTTACGTGCAATGTTTCGTCTGCAACGTTTCAATTTGACATTAGCAAAGACGTTTGTACGGGGCCGGGCGCCATATATACGTGACCGCCGTCTTTTGGCGCGGAAACAGGTTCAACACTAGGGGTCCGTAAGTTGATCGAGGCGGGTTTCATGCCGCTTCCTTCGAGACATGGCGCCACGCCGCTTGACCACGCCGACAGCTTTCTGCGCGGTGCGATAGTGTACGGTTGACAACGACACTTGCAAAAAAGTTTACTTCTGCTTCAACGGCACCCATTTCATGCTTACATCTGCTATCGACTGTGAGAGAGCCAGCACTTTATAACTTCATTTCAAGATTGTCAGGTGGAGGGGCCGCCTACTGACCTAATGGTGCCACGTATCTCTCATGGGCCGTCTCACATTGGCAGCTAGGGGCACGAAGACCATAGACTCACGTGAATTAAGTTTATACAACGCGTGACCACTTCTGCCATTATTTTTGGCCCAAGCGCCGACTTACGCAGCAATTAAAATCATCCGTTGACGTCATCGTGCCCGCAACGTTGCCGCGCAAGTACGCGGAGAAGCTGCATTCTTCACGTAACGTGAAGTCGTCAATTGATCACAAAAGTGAGTTTTCAAGTGAAGTTTGTATTGCCTCACAACTGTCATTGGCGTTGTAGGTGTGCCAGCAAAACCCGTCTCTCAGAGCTGAAGAAACACGTGAGGCGCGAGTCTTTAACATGTGCTCACCAAAAGAAAAAAAAATGTGATGTGAACGTGTTTTAGCCATGTGAATCGATTGGATTTTGTACCCAAGAAAGAGAAGAAATAGCAAAGCCCGCGCTAAGCTGGTCGATTTCAAACTTGAGTAGGTTGGCTTCCTCGGCTTACGCTGGGCGGCCACTTGACCATTGGCCATTTGACCATTTGGGGAAAACTTACTGCGCATGTACGAGAAGTGTGTTTTCCAACCAAAATAACCTCGACTACAGACTACTAGTCCATTCATACCATTCAGTACCGTCTCTGCCTTTTTTTGTTTCGCTTGACTTCGGCCCTGTCTTTACATCGCCGAAGTCACTATGAGACGGCACACTACCCAGAAAATTTTTGGATGGTGCTCGTGCACCATCCAAAATCTAAAACATGCACCATCCACCTTTTCTGGTGCTCGTGCACCTTCATTGGCTAGAACGCGCAAGTGTGAAGGTGTGAATGCACTTGGTGCAGAAAGCAATCTGGGGATTACACCTTTTCGTTGCAAAACATCCTTGCGGGGAAGTGAACGCTGGCGTCCTCCCGAGTATTGTGTGTCCTGCGTGTGCAAGTGCACATGACACCGCCATGGACAACAATACAGACACCTTCTACGTGAATCGGAGCCTCTCCATATATGAGCGCTCGATGTTGCTCCTCGCGTGGCGCCTTAGTGAGAGGAAAAGCAGCAGCAGCAGCTAGAGAGGCAAACTGGGTTGGAAATCGGCGGCTGGCTCAAGGACAAGGCGAAATAGGAGCCCGCCAAAGCCCCTGCGTCTACCGAGCCAGTGCCTGCCGGCGAAGAAGCTGCTTCTGCTGCTACGTGCGCCAACGTCCCCGCGTACATTCCCCTGCCTGTATCGTCAGACGACGGGGAGATGGATGCCTCTACTTCAAGAAAATGCGCCTGAGATGTCAGCGATGACGGCCGGCGCAAGTAGACCCCGAGCGACGCTCCCGCTCCCTCGCTTTCGTCGATACCATGAGTAACGAGCCCCAGCGACTTACGGCAGCTTCTTTCGGAGGGTCCCGTGCGGATTGTTGTAGGAACAGCTAGGCGAAGAGGAAGCAGCGGTCGCAGTCCTACGACTCCGTTACCAACGCAGCAGAGTGCTCGTCGGCCCGACGCCTCTCAGTACCTCGGCCGACCCTCCGCGCCCGAGTCCAAGCTCCCTGCCTGTCGAAGGCGACCTTCAAGTGGTCGTCTGTTAGGCATCGCCCCGGCTAGCGGGGCACTGGCAGCCGTGACGATCCCGAGTGCCCGACCGACTCGGCTATGGTAGGGACAGTGCCCCCCCACCAGCCATCAAGTTCCGGCGGTGCCTTCCGGGTGTCGCATCGCGTGGCGCGCGCCGCGGCCCTTGCTATATGCGGTCTGGTGTGGCGGCGGTCCGTGTTAACTACCGTCGTAGCATCGTGGCAGCAGCCGCGGCGACGTCACCATGCCTGACCGAGCTCCTGACCATGTCGGAGCTCAACGGCAACCCCGTCACGGCTAGGAAATCTGTCGACCGCCGCTCCAACACCGGCTTACTCTACGGCGTGGACGGCGACTGTACCAACGAAGAGCTGCTATGCCGACATCGTCTCGAGCGCTCCCGTGCTCTCGTCTTCAAGGGAGGACTCGACTGTCAAAGTCCGCTTCAGCAGCTGCACCCCTCGCGAGTACGTGAAGCTCTGTGGGCTACGGTTTCGAGTTCTAAACGTCAAACCGCGCCCTCTACAGGGCCTATAGTGCGAGCGCTCCGGTAGTGGGTCATGTAGCCGAGACATGCCAGCGAGCCGGCGACTGCATTCTAACGGGCCGACGATACCAGGCCAGCGAGCAGTGCAAGCCTCGCTGCATCAAATGCTGTGAGGCCACGCTGCCGCAACCCTGAAGAGTTGCCAAGCGCTTCGCTCCCTGCCATCTGGGGCAACCAGGTGGCAGGGGACGAAGAGCTTGGCAGCTCTTCTGGCATCATTGCTCCAGAGGCGGGGGGTCAGAGCGGCATTACAGGAGGAGACTCGCGGGGTTCGCTCCTATGCTGCCGCCTTATAGGCCAGCCCGTCCGAACCCCTCCACAAGGGCATCCGCGGCTGTCGACGGCACGCTCCAGCGCATGTACACAGCACCAAAACTGCAGCAAGCTCCGCAACATCGGCGCCACCTGCTGCTCGACCGATCGTGCCTGCAGAGGACCCGCAAGACAGGCCCTCACCGAGAACCTCCTCGCAACACTGCAGGCCGTCGCAGATCTCCTCCCGGTGGACCAACAGTGCAACTCCCATCTCGGTGGTGCTGAGCTTTGCGTCACGTTATGTGTGTGCACTCCACATGCCCAATGCGGGTATAGGATCGCACGTGATTTTTCTTCCTTTCTTTCTTTCGTCATTATCTGACTTTTCATTAATTAGTTTCCATTAATTATACGGATGGCTAAATGTCTCTTTAGTACAAAAGACCTACGCAACTCTTAGCGTGTCTTTTGCAAATATTACATATTTAATGCCATATTTCATTTTGTAACATGTCTTTTTCATGTGAGAGGCACGTGGAACATAAGTTTTATTAACATTCCTGATGGTTAAATGCCTGTTTCGCATAAAAGAGATGTGTTCTAGTTTTACATGTCAAGCATTCTTTGGCGAACTTATGACTTTGACCGTATCTATCATCTATTTAGCCGTAAACGTCTCCGTGATCTCCTGGTCGCCTCGTTCACCTGCTAGACCGAAATATTTGGGAGGTAGAGTATAAGTGCACCACGAAACCAAATGACTGATCTTTCCATTGCTAACACGGTGCACTTGCCATTTACGTCGCGATTAACGACACTGAGAGAGAGAGAGAGAGCTGTTTATTGAAATGCAGAGAATTTAGCCGGCGTTGAAATATCGCTGACATGCTACTCTGCGTGGGGAGGGAGTTTGGGGAGAGAAAGACGACTAGAAAGAAGTACAAGATAGAGTGAAAAAGAAAAGAGAAAGAAAAATCGGGCTTTGTGTCTTTGACTGTGATGCCTAATTGCGTCCAAAGATATTCAACGTTTGCACCAACCCGCAGTGATGTGATAGGATGTGTTGCATGATGAGTGAGTGATGGTGACGACGGAGATTAAAGTCTATCGAGTTGACCTATACTATTTAAGTATGTAAATAAAAAGTCCATCGCACGCCTCTGTTGTGTGGGGCAAGCTAGAGGGCCTAAAACACATTGAGGTGATAAAGGGAGCTGCGTAATTGACTGCATGCAATGTTCATAGAGCGCACGCTCATCATTGTACGCTCGGCACTCAAACAAAATATGCTCTAGGGTTTCAGTAGAGCCACAGTTGCTGCAGTATGGGCTTGTCTCCTGATGGAAGCGGTACCGTAGATCGTTGGAATATGCAATGTTTAGCCGTAGTCGATGATACAATGTTTCCAGATGCCGAGGGATGTTGGAGTGTAATTTTGATTTGAGATCTGGGTCGACTGAGTATAAGAAAGGGTGATGATGTGTCGGTAACTTCCATAGCCGGTTTCTTTCTTCGTAGGCGAATCGTTTAGCCATTTGGGAAGCATCAGATTTGGTGAAATAGATTCGTTTATAGTTTTGATATCGCAGACCGTTACGTGCTGCTTCGTCGGCTTTTTCGTTGGGCAGAATGCCGCAGTGAGCTGGTATCCACTGAAATGTAATGCAGTGTCCTGCAGTAAAAGCGAGGTGATGTAAATAGGCTATGTCGGCAGAAACGGGTTGATGATTGGTTTTCTTCAGGTGGTTGTACAATGTTTGCAGCGCTCCTTTGGAGTCGGTAAAAATTGCCCATCGGCCGGGCTTTTGGCGCACGATATACTGGATAGCTTCCTTAATGCCATGAAGTTCCGCTGTCATGGAAGATGTTTTCCGCTGCAGCCGATAGGAACGCATTTCTCCACGATATATGCGCGCGGGTATGCGCCGCAGGTGTTTGAATTTTATGGAGCCGATTTCAATCAAGGACCAACTAAATTTACCTCTGAAACGTCGTTGCTACAAGGATCAAACCCGCCCATGTAGCCATATTGTACTATAAGGGGTGAGGTTACCTCATGCCGTGTCAGTGCGGCTGTTTTTCCTCATTCACCTCCATTTACCACTCCTCTTAAGTGTGTGTGTGTGTGTGTGTGTGTGTGTGTGTGTAAATGGAAATCAATAAATCAAATGAAATCGAATCAAACTTCGAGCGGTTCTGAAGTTTTCTGTATCTCACACGGTGCACAGACTGCAGGACCGGTCCATATTTTGCTGTTCGCGCTTCCAGACGGCCGGCTTAAAGAACTCCGCTCTTAAAACGAGAAAGGAACACCGTTTGTCCTCGCTTGCAATTGAAATATAGGCATAACAAGCACACAGACAAACTCGCAATTTACCAAGCGGTAGGGGGTGGTATCGAACACGGGCCCTCGATGTGCCTTGCAAGCACGCTACCACTTGGCTGCAGCGGCTCCTCCCCTACTGTTTATATGGAGTAAACTATTGCACCACCAGTTATGGTGCTTGTGTAACGTGAAATGCTTCACGTGTGAACATCACTATCATAGCCATACATGTGGGCCACACCATGTCGAGTGTCCCAAACGTGGCGCTCGCCCACCCTGTGCTGCACGTAGCATCGTGGTAGAATATTTCAGAACACAGAAATTTTTTAATCTCCTGGTGGGCTCTCAAAGTTCGCGCCTTTTTAATACACCTGGGGTAATCTCTTTACACGTACCGTCGTAGAAATTGCAACGTCTTTGTGTTTTACTGCCTGTTACACACCATCAAAAAGAGCAAACATTTTTGTTCATGATTCTTCTAATGAACGAATTAACTGCATCCCAGAACAATATATATATATATATATACCGGGTGTTCAAAGTTAAGCTTTATGATTTTTTTTAAATTAGGCGCTCGAAGGCACGTGAGAACCACTTGTGAAAATAAGTTAAGCGGCCAGGGGGACAGAAAGTTAGATGATAATTATCGCTGTCAGCAGCCGAATTAACTAAAATTTAATAATTAACTTTTTACTGGCTGCGTTAAGTTGGCATGTTTATATTGAAAAAATGTAGGCAGTGGTGTTTGTACACAGTTTCAGTTGGAAGATTTTTTCTAGCACGCCTGTGCTGCGAGATATCCGGCTCCAAAGTTTACTTGTCTTTCGCATGATTACGCATGCAAGAGGGTGAGGGTCCGCGCAAAGCTCCTCCCTAAAGTGACGCATCTGTTGTGTGCGCTGTTTAGTGTGCGAAGAGGGTGGAAGCGTAGGCATAGGTGATAACAAATACCCTTGCCCTCTCGGCCGGCGAAATCAAAAATCGAAGAACCCTTGCAACCAGTGTCGTAACACGCAACTGCAGAGCCTCTAACGATAGTGGCAGATACCATGCCGAGATAATGGTGCGAGCCGAGAATCTGGATGCCAGTGCGCTGTCACATTTTGATTTCGCCGGCCGAGAGGGCAAGGGTAACTGTTATCACCTATGCCTACGCTTCCGGAGCACAGGCGTGCTAGAAAAAATCTTCCAACTGAAACTGTGTACAAACACCACTGCCTACATTTTTTCAATATAAACATGCCAACTTGCCGCAGCCAGTAAAAAGTTAATTATTAAATTTTAGTTAATTGGGCTGCTGACAGCAATAATTATCATCTAACTTTCTGTCCCCCTGGCCGCTCAACTTATTTGCACAAGTGGTTCTCACGTGCCTTCGAGCGCCTAATTTTAAAAAAATCATAAAGCTTAACTTTGAACACCCGGTATATATATATATATATATATATATATATATATATATATATATATATTTGGGTGAATCCTAAGAAGGGCATGCTTCAGTGCAAAAATGTTTACTGGCCAATTATGACTCGGGTCTCCATGACAAAAGCTTTTAAGGTGGCGAAAAATGTGGTATTAATTTTTTGTTGTGTTTCCGTAGGCTTTTTTGTGTTGTCGCAGTCCAGCTACAAATATTGTCTATGCGGCGTATGATAGAATACTTCATTCGTAAGAGCATAGCAGTCTTGTAAATTATTTTTTGTTTCTTTTAAGGAAAAACATTTTCCGAAGTTATCTGCCCGAATTCACGCGTCATTGCTTCATGTTGCCACCTCACGAGCAAATACAAGAACTCTCGTTTGCGCTTCATACGCACGTACTGTTTTGTTTTAGCTGCACAATTTACCTGTAACATTATCACTGTTTTCCTGGTTTACATGCTACGGCTAATTATAAGTCTGCATTATGGAGGAGATGTCCTGGAATCGGTGCACACTGTGATTGATTAGTCTGTCAGGCCAGCGCCACGCAGTTGAGGCTGAACTGCCGTCTGTTTTAGGGGCGAAGCTCCTCTTAGTCTAACCTTGTCCTGTGTCAGGCGTCAGGCGTAACCGGCGTGCCGGGAGGCACGCGCTCGCCCTCGGCGCGTGCCTCCCGGCGCGTGCCTCTCTCACTCTCACTCTTCCATCTGCTGTCTTGTGAGAGAGAGAGAGAGAGCGAAAGGCGCGCGTTGACTATGGAAACGCTATTTCTTAGATGAACGCTCTACCAGCTCGCAAAGGAGAACGCGCCCTCACCCGCGAGAGACAACGTTGGCGCAGGCAGCGTCTCCTAGCGAGTTTCTTGATTGAGAAATACCGACTGCTCGCGTTGGAGAACCGTACACGGGCCACCCATATATATATATATAGGCACTGGATCTTGACTTGCAATGAAGTGCCGATGGGAGATTTCACTTGTGCATAGTTGAACCATAAGGATTCGTATCGGGCGCGTTAACTAAATTAATCCGGAACTCGGCACGATCTACGATGAACCTCCCGAGTTTCGCCCACTCATCATCATTCACTCCGTGGATATGCTGTAATTTTTTTTTTTGCCAAAGTGCTCTTTCCTATGCAGTCTGTCCTCTGCTTTTTCGTGTAGTTAGGGGGTCGTTTCACTGACACGGCATGTGTGTCGTAAGCTTGGATTTACGGGTACCTTAAAAAGCTTTTCGCCATATTCCGATATTGCTGTTTTCCAACGGTACTGATAGTCCTGTAGCCGGCACGACGGTTCAGTTTGTTCGAAAGCTCATCAATAATTTTAAATAACCAAATGAATCATGTGTTCAAACCGGAACCCAAATGAGTAGAATCTTCGTTCAGCGTATGCGATGACGTCACAGGCTTCCCGCCATCATAAATATGGAGCTGTAGAGACAGAGAATCAAAGTGACAGCATATTGAGTTAAGGCAGCTTCTCTGAACTTGGCAGCGACGATTTGAGCGCTCAAGTTTTAACCGCCGGCCGGCTAGGGTATCGTTGAAGGTGATGACGTCAAAAAACTGTGGCCCACATGGGAATCCCTCAAAAACTTAAAAAACCAATTTGCTCGAAAACTAAGCAACTTGCAACCACATGGATTGACATGTATTATTATAGTAGCAAGGAGATATATATAACGAAAGTTTCATTGAGATCAGTGGACAGTGGAAAAATCAACCGCAGCTACCCTTATTGCATTTCATTGGTTTGTTAATTTTATTTTTTCAATTCGCGTGAGCTAGTCTAATCTTCTGATGAGGCCCGTTAGTGTCCCTTACCTCCAAGAAGGCTGAAGACACGTGTAGTCCTGACGGACAGTATTTTGAAGTCTAGATCGGCGACCACAAAGTTCAAGCCTTGGAGCTATGGGGAAATACTTTCAGTGAGCCCAACTTATTCTATATAGGAAACCTACCCTATAGCCTGAAGTCTGGATGGGCTACATTTCCCTGAGCGTGAATGTGGTTGAATTATTCGATGGTTAACATGCAATTTATGCTACGAGATGAGTGCAGGGCTTCATATCAGCGACGAGAGTTCCTGTATTTGCTCGTCGAAGTGGCAACATGGGGCCAAGCCGCGTGCATTTGGGTAGACAATTTCAAATTTTTTTTCCTTGCCTAAAACAAAAAATGACTTGATAAAACGGTGTTAGCCTTGCCTATGAAGTATTGTATTCTGTACTGCATTGACCGCGACTCTACAAGAAAAGGTAACACAATAAATCACACATTTTTGCCATGGAGACCCGGTCATATTTTGCCCTCAAACATTTTCACACTAAAGTAGGCCTTTTTAGAAATCGCGCCAATAATTATATTGGTCTGGGAAAGAGCTAGTTAGTTCATTAAAAATCATAAGCAATGAAAATTTTAGCTGCTTTTGAGAGCATGTAACAGTTCTTAAAAAACCAAAATGTTGCAACTTCTACAACAGTACCTGTAAGCACATCCCTCATACAGGCGTCGACGAAGTCTTTTGGTTCAATATAAAAAAATACATTTGAAATAAATTTTTTCATTACCTCTAGATTAGTAGAAAGGAGCTAAATTTAAGAGCCAGACAAGGCACTAAAAATGCTTGTGTTACTGAAATTTTTTACCACGATTATCGGTGCAGTAAAGCGGAGAGCCACAAATTTTGTCAACAAAATCTACGGTGGGCGAGCGCCACGCCTGGGACACTTGGCATGGAGCGACCCATATTTTCTGCTGCCATTTGGTATGCTTTTGTGTAACTTCACTCGATCCTGTAATAATACTTCAACGGATTGATTGATTGATTTGTGGGGTTTAACGTCCCAAAACCAGTTCTGATTATGAGAGACGCCGTAGTGGAGGTCTCCGGAAATTTAGACCACCTGGGGTTCTTTAACGTGCACTGACATCGCACAGCACACGGGCCTCAACATTTCGCCTCCATCGAAATGCAGCCGCTGCGGCCGGGATTTGATCCCGCGACCTTCGGATCAGCAGCCGAGTGCCATAACCACTAGACCACCGTGGCGGGGCACTTCAACGGACGAACCTTATGATAGCACATCAGCGCACCGTACAGCGCCTTGTCCTTCGACACAAGAGAGACGTCTGTGCCTTGGACGAACGTGAGTGCCAACGTTACGGCGCACCATCTGCTACCATTCATTCCTCAAGGTGTTGTCGAGTTCTTGGTTAGCTCTGAGTGGGTACTCGGGCGTTTTGCACTAAAACCTTACTCCTACTCGTAACACTTGCCTGAATGCCAACCAGTTGGTCATAGACCATCGATTGCCACAATGAATGGGATCTTCAGGATTTTTTTTATCTATCGTACACAACATGGAATCTTTCGAGGTCTTTATATTTTTGTTATGTTATAATTTCATAAGGCGAAGGGGACGGTGCTACGCAAGAAACGAAGCCTCTCATTCGGTTCTCGTGCCACTAAAAATGGAGCCACACGTAAAACTAAGTCGTGATGGGTGGGTACTCTTGCTTTTACGAGGGAAAGGAGTGCGGTAGATGCAGGGCAGTACAATTGTGCGGGGCAGCATAACTCTCAGGCTAGGACACCTCAGGAAACGCCGAGGTTTAACAGCTGTGAGGGCAAGCGAGAAACAGCCGTGTGGCCACAGGAGTTCTTGCAATGTGCTTGCCATTATAGTGTAGAGAGTACAGAAAGATTCGGAGGCAGCGAGTTCATTGTGGATAATTTGACAGCTCACACAATATCAAAATTTTCCAACGTTATAAGGTATTGTGGCCAGTTCGATGGAGTTTCAACGATGACGCACAAGGCGAATGGCATTATGAACAGATAACCTTAGATGGACAACCCAACAAGTTTTTTTTTTCCTAGGTTGACAAAACTGAGAATTACTGGTGTCACTGCGATCACTTCTGAATAACTTCCCTGTCTTTGAAGGGCATATGTAGAACAATTAGAGATCGGCGCAGTCCTTCTCTCCCCTACGTTGCGATACCATCACGTGACCTATATCATCAATTCATGTTTCCTCTCGTAGCCATTATTGCTTTGATGTCACTACGTTCGTAGCCAGCCGCACCTATTTTTACTGCCTTTCAATCAGTAAAAAGCGAAATGTGTTGCATGATTACGTACCTTATTTTGTCGAGCGCTCGGTGAAAAAAAGTGATCCAACCATCAGGGCATGATCGAAGCTTGGAAGAGATATGTGAGGCCTCCTTTTTTGTTGTCCTGTAGCACGCTCTTGGTAACACCCGGGGTCAACCTTTCCACTTTCTTTCAGTGGAGATTGGCGTCCCACACAGATAGTGTCATTGGTGTGGTCGAGTCGAGTGGGTGACCTGTATGGAAACAAGCTACGGGCAGTCACGATATCCAGCACGTGCTTACGTGAAAATGACTGCGAAGCTGTACGATAAAGCGGTGCACTTGTGTAGAGGAAGTTCCAGACAACCTACATCGCGAAGTAAGCGCAGGACGGAGTAACAGACCTACGCGACGGGTGGAAAAAAAAAAGAAAACACACGCACACACACCTGGGGGACGACAACCTACCGCAACCCTTTCACTTTCCGTGTGGCGCGATACCATCTCTGCTTTGATGAGTCGTCTCGGCCGCCTCGAATCGGGTCACGGCTGGCGACGTGGTTATACAATCTGCGAACGTGAGTTCGGTTGCCTCATCACGCTCGTAAATGTCCGTTGTTCGTTGCTGGAGATCGTCGTAATAAATGGACACCGCAGACTTAAAATGTGTAGGACTAAAAGTGAGTCTCGAACGGCAAACGAAATGCTGCCAATCGTGGTGACCCGTATAGCTAGAACGAAGCGTTAAGCGCTTCGTTCTAAGCGCTTCGGTGTTGAAAAGGCAAGCTATATCTGTTGCGCAGGCGTTACCACCCCGACGAAATAAACCTATTCTTTTTTTTTATCCATGCATTATTAAGAAGGACAGTCGTGCACACCCACATAATTTCACTTGCATGTGATCTGTTATTATCATCGTTCTTCTATTTGGCCGGCATGACAATGATGGTTATGATGATGATGATGATGTCCTTTACGTTTTTTCTATTGCGCTCGATCATCCTTGCCTTCAGCCCACCACTACGGTACGTAATAGTGATCATGGGAAGCCCATTGTGCGGCATTTGGATTGATAAACACAAGGACGCAATCAATGATTTAGGAACACTTTAATCAGCCGTCTGCATTAACCCGGTGATTAAACATAGCGCGGCCGCACATTTCACCTTGACTGGTCCACCATTAGTACGGTGGGTATGCGCGGTGTTTTTTAGTGGTATACGAGTAGAGAGTGACGCTCTTGTTACTCGCGGAGCACTTCTGATTCTCTTCCTCAAATAACACCTTTTTTGGAAATTGAATAAGACACGATCACAAATAATTAAACATAGCACACAAATAAATAAGTGAGAAATTGCGAGTGATATGATATGAGAAAATGAGCTATTTGTTCTATAAAAAGGCATCTAACCATCACGACAATGAATGAAAATGCGTTAATGGATTTCGGGTTCAAATTACAATCACTTAGGGCTCATACCGCCTTGGACATACATGCATGAGACACACGTAAGAAAGAAAGAAGGAAAGAAATCCCACTCGGCTCGTATCCGCGTTGCGGACAACGAGGAATCCGCCAGGTTCGTTGACATACGAGTGCCACTATACGAGACCTAACCCAGGGAGTAAGGTCGCCTACCAGGATTTCTTCTCTCTCACACACAGACTTTCTTTTTCACTAGCATGCGATCTGATTACATGGCTTTCACTGGCCCGAATAAAGAAGTTCATGAAGCAATTCAGATCAATAAATGTTGCGTATGGTCACGTGTGTGGTCACGTGCGGGAGTGTTCAAACTGCTATGAGAACGGTGGCCTCCTGAATAGAACGGTAATGTGGGCGGGACGTGAGCTGACAACTATGCGGCGCGTGTAATTCACGCTGTCTGCACGTCTTTGACTCTCGCAACAAGAGCGAGGCGTACAGTGACACTAGTTAGGGCCCTACCATATGCGATGCGCACAGAGCTAGAATGAAATGGGAGACTGACAATACCAACGCCGACATGACACGCGGCAGCGGATCCTTGGATTGCCCAGTGCAGGGTAGCAAACCGGAGTCTAATATCTGGTTAACCTCCCTGCCTTTCTCCTCTTTTCTCTCTCTCTCTCTCTCGTAAGTAGCGGGGCGTGGCCATGTTTTTGTATGACCACGTCTTCTCTACACGTCACGCGTTTAAGCTCACGAAAAAAAATTCTTCGTTTTCATAAAACAGCCTTATTCATTAGAAGACGAAAAAGATTTCGTTTTTTAGTATAATGTCTAAAAGAAGACAAAAAGACATTCTCGTCAATTTTTGGGATTTTCACCACTTGCCCATTGGTTGCTCTCGCCCTCCCGTTCTCGCATACTTTATGGGTCGCATACTGTCGTATAGGTATTAGCACCCAGTCAAACAAAGCAGAGT
This sequence comes from Hyalomma asiaticum, assembly GCA_013339685.2. Lineage (NCBI taxonomy): Eukaryota > Metazoa > Arthropoda > Arachnida > Ixodida > Ixodidae > Hyalomma > Hyalomma asiaticum. Next base: position 35,006,521 of record CM023481.1, on the reverse strand, counting down.
GACCAATCCTGGAAGCCCGCGTCGCACTCACTCGCGCTAAATCCGCAGCGCTCACGATAGAGCCTCGCCCACACTTCGTGACGCTGCAGCGAGCGAACACGTTGTGTTCCGAAACAAAGACCTCCGGTCGAACCCCAACATGCCTATATCCCTCGAAACCACGTTGAGAAGTTGGTCAGAGCTGTAGGCTGCCCTATAGCCTGCTACTGTGCATTGGGCAGATCAGGACGGGGATGAAATGATGAGGTGTGTATCAAAGAGCCAGATCAATTAGTATAAACAGAATCCAGTAAAACATATCGGACTGTTAATGACAATATGGTCGAGCTGACAGGACCAGTGTCTTTGTTCCGGCGCTGCCTAGCTCCATGTATATAGACTTCGTATCGCCCGCCATACATTGTTTGAAGCCGTGTTGGACAGAGACAGAGATCCGCAATACGTCCTATACCCCACATCCTGTCAGTCTTCCTGACATCCGGAAGAACTTTCCATCTAGCATGATGACCGTATGTCTGAAAGTTGGGCTGGCGATTTCATTGCTCGTGCGTCACCCTTCCGCGGGGCGAATGACTATAGTCCAAAGACATCGCGCTGTGTGTTGGTCGCTGACCTTCGCAACTGTAAGTTTACTTGTGTGCTTGTGTCATGCTGGGATGAAGCAATATCTTCTACTGCTGATGGAATAGCTGTCCGATTGCGCCAGGTTTTAATATATCAAATGAGGTCCAGCCTGTTTCACGAGTGCAACGCTAGCCTGGATGGCGCAACCGTCTAGACTGAACATATGGTGATGACAGGCATGGTCATTACACTGCTCAAAAAACTGTTTATTTAACAGGAATTTGCCCGTCATATCTGGCTGCCAAACTTCTGTAAAAAATTCAGGAGGCTGTTTTTCATTTTGCAGCCCTTAACAATGCAAATGTAATATGTCTTAGAAGCTTTATTTCCCGAAACCACTATGATTATGAGACGCCGTATTGGAGGGCTTCGGAATTTTTGACTACCTGGGGTTCTTTAACGTGCACTGACATCGCACAGCACACGGGACTCAACATTTCGCGACCATCGAAATACAGCCGCCGCGGGCGGGATTCGATCCTGCGACCGTCGGATCAGCAGCCGCGTGCCATAGCGACTAGACCACCGTAACGGGGCTGCCGTGTGAAGAAACTATTTTACAGCCACATGTACCTAAATTATACACACCCCGCGAAATTAACGGGTTTGTGTCAACTTCATTTACGCTTTCGTGCAGCATAATTTGCAAGTAGCCGTTGGGACTGCAATGATTAGCGTATTTTTTTGTGCATTTCGTACACGTCAGCGTGCGTTAAGGAACCCCAGGTGGAAGAAATTTCCGGAGCCCTCCACTGCGGCGTCTCTCGTAATCAATGGTGGTTTTGGGACGTTAAACCCCAGAAATCAATGTGCATTTCGTACACTTTTACAACGCGAAATTCGTTGCTTACAATAACCACGGCCAACTTTAGAAGCCACTATGTTTCTATTTCAATCGAAAATTCGGCACGTAGGAAATGGGAGAGAGCACGACAAAATGTTTTGTCCTGCCTGTGTTCATTTATTGAAAGCGATCAGTACTTCACGGTACGACCCTTGGTGAGCGACGGTATAGTTGCGTCCATCCACGGCAGTGAGCTCGATAAACATGTCAACTTGAATGAAGATGCAGCTGAAGAGCACAAAAATGCTGTTCACATTGCATGGCAGGCTATTAGGCGACTTACGGACAGCTAACAAGGTAAACTACCGTCGCTATCTATGCAAGTAATTAAAACACAAAAGAACATAGCCAATGACGAAGGAGAATGCCCTCCCAAAAATGTACCCTGCAGATTTGCTTTAAAAATGCGACAACTGCCCAGGACGTGTCATGGACATTCGTGCATATGCAAAGGCCCTGAATTCTAGTTTCAGCTCAAGTGGCTTCGTTCTTAGTACGTGTACAAAAACGGGCTTCCTTGAAACGTACGTACATCTTCAGGAGGTCCCAAATGATGAGACTATCAGGAGGATCTCCTATCATTAAGGGGGCCATATAAGGTCTATTCGAGCAGAAAGTACAAAAAGTAAAAAGATGATCAATCAATAAATAAAGCGTCAAATATTGAGTCAGTACAGAACATATTAAGCACTTGTATATGAATTCAAGGAATAATTTAATACATAAGAAATAATGAAAATAAATGTCTTACAATCAATATGAAACCTAATAATCGAATAATAAAAGTAATCTAAAAAAGAATGATCAAAATGTATTTATGACAAATGAACAAGAGGCTGGGTTAACAGCATCTCTTTCAAGTTATGTTTAAAAGATTGCAACGAATGTGAAAACTCAATGTGAAAAGGAATGCAATTCCAAAGTGTAACACCATAGAATCGAGCTGTAAATCTCCCACAGTTAGATTTGCTTTTTGATAAGTGCAAGTACTTTCCCAGTACTAACGTACCGTGCAGAAACGTGGAGGATAACGAAAAAACTAGAGATGAAACTAAGGAGCACGAGACGTGCAATGGAAAGAAAAATGATAGGGGTAACGCTAAGAGATAAAAAACGAGCGGAATGGATCAGAGAACAGACAGGAGTAGCCGATATTATTATATCAATTAAAAGAAAGAAGTGGACCTTCTTCTTATGTGGGGTCTAACGTCCCAAAAAAGAAGTGGACCTGGGCAGGACATGTCATGAGGAGGAAAAATAACAGATGGACAGTAAGAGCGACGGAATTGATACCAAGAGAGGGAAAACGCAACAGAGGCAGGCAAACGGTTAGATAGAGCGATGAAATTAAAAAGCTTGCGGGCATAAAGTGGACCCAACTCGCTCAGGATAGGGTGGATTGGAAATCGTTGGGAGAGGCCTTCGTCCTGCAGTGGACCTAAACAGGCTGATGATGATGATGATGATGATGATGAAGAAGCGCACGTGATTGGATAGAGCACATTCTCGTGATTTGAATACGATTTGTACTTTTAAATCATATTTTAACGTCGTGGCCAAAGCAACCTGGCGTCTCCTGGTGGTGAAGCCTTGGTGTTTAGTTTTGGAGTCTTCATATTGCTGCACGTCTTCTGCTGCTGTTCGGATAACCGTAACTCGGCTTAAAATTACAGGGGGTACAAAAAAATGCATCCAGGCCTCCCCCCCCCCTCTTCTTTTGTTCTTTCTTTCTTTTTTTCTTTTTCTTTTCTTTTCTTTTTTTTTTCGCTCATTACGCTGTAAAAGAAGTTCACGCTGAGAAGCGACGCCGCCTTCGCGGCCGACCCCACCGAACACCTGCGTTAAAACGCGGCGCATGCGCGCGACGAATCGCAATTGTTGCGCTCCATATCGGCAGAGCCCAACGCAAACACATCGGACGGCTCTCGGTCACTCTTTGTAACATGCCTTGCGCAATCGGCGGAAAATTCTAATAAAATTATTTCGCTCCATTTTCCCCGTTGCGATTGCATGATTACACACTCTGACGGGGAAGCGTATACCGCTGCAGTACAAAAACGGGTAGCTTAGAAAATTTGCCTGTCGGTTCCTTTGGACATATCAACTTGATTGTTCCCTTTCGTGCATGCGTTTTGTTTTGCTGCCGCGTTACGAGTTTAATCCTTAGGGAACTGCTCCGTTTGGGAGAAGAAAAAAATGTCAGAAGGCGCTAATGTCAGAATATATATAAACAATTAAGATTACTTTCTGGGCTTTTACGTCTCAAAACCACGCTATATGATTATGAGATACGCCGTAGTTCAGGGCTCCGGAAATTTCGACCACCTGGGGTTCTTCAACGTGCTCTCACATCGCACAGCACACATGGGCCTCAACGTTTCGCCTCCATCGAAATGCAGCTGATGCAGCCAGGATTCGATCCGGCGGCGTTCGGATCAGCAACCGAGTGTCACAGCCACTATACAACCGTGACGGGGCCTTTTCTACGCTTTATCGCCCATTGGCCTTCGCATAATTACTATCATTTTGTCGAATAAGCGTGTTATTGCTCCCTCAGCGTTGAGGTTGAAATGGAGGTTAACTGTATCCTTTACTTGTGATGCGCTTGCGTCCTAGTGATCCGATGGCACGCTATTTATTGTAACCATACCGGAGTGACTCTGGGTTCTTTCAAGACAGCTTGTTAGACTGCACCTAATCTGACAAAAAAAGGAATTATATCGCGCTCTTCTCTCGTTGCGTTTCCTGTTTTTGCTTCGGCGCATTTAGTTACTATAGCGTTGCCCTCCCAGTCACGTCATCAGGGCAGAAGCACGCATAAAAGGAAAAAGAGCAAGATCAATTGAGCACTTGGCGCTATGCGGCAAACCCCTTCCTTCCCCCTCCCCCTCTTTTCTTCAATCTTCCAGCCTCGAACAATTACCCCCAAAATGTTGATACTACGAAAGTAAAAGAGAGCGAGCTAGTTATGAAATAAATTCGAGGCTTCTTTGTTATCTTTAAATTCGTTTTCACTCGCCCAATAAACAGGGGCCAAATTCACAAAGCTTCTCTTTCGTAAGTGCTTTTCGCCATTGGTTGTCGGCTTCTGTAATGATATGTCCAGCATCAGGATTCGCCGAAATTTTCTCTTACGAGCATTTTTATCGTAAGTTGTTTTTGTGAATACGGGCCCAGTTCGCCTGACATCGTCTTAAGTTCTGTGTGCTTCGTCTTGAGTGCTGCGTGTGTCATGACCACGTGACAGTATATGTGATTGTTCTTGTGCCTTCGTTCGCCTGCGCTGCCAACTTAACTATATACACCCACTGATGCGCTTTGCACAAAAAGTTTGATACTACTCGTAGCGCTTGGCTTAATGCTAAACAGCTTATCATAGACAATTCCCTCGCTGACTGCTTCGCATTAGACCGATTCCCACATTTCGTGGGATCTGCATGTCTTTGTGTGTGTGTGCGTGTGTGTGTGTGTGTGTGTGTGTTTGAGAGAGAGAGAGAGAGAGAGAAAATAGCAGATCGCATATTCATTCTTTCGGAATATTTGAGTCACCTCGAATACACGATAACTTGGAATACCACATTTCCGAGTCGAATACGAATATTGAGAATATATTCTTGGACGAACATAGTGTATTCTGACGCCACTATAAATTAGCCGTCCGCCTACCTAGTAGGTGTGTTTAAAAAAAGAAACCGTTGGTGAACGCTCATGCTTCGCCTTTAAGAGTGAAAAGCCAGGCCCGTAGGCAGGATTTTTTTCGGGAGGGGCTCACTTGCTGAAAAGGTCTTGACTATTTGAGAAAAACAATATCTTCGTTATTTATTTTCTATAAAAAACAGTCTTTACAACAAGTTACTTTTTATATGCAACGTTACTAAAAGGTTTAAATTTGATGTTGTTAGAAGTGCACTGTGTTCTCAACACTACCCCTCAACCAAAATTTCGGGAGGGGCCCGGGACCCTAGGGCACCCCTCCCCACTGGCTAAGGGCCTGTGGAAAGCTCTAACGACGTTGGGCACCGTCCGCATCGCCTTCTTATAGAACATAATTCAAATTGGCGCCTTAAAATGCTGGAATTATTTCAGTTTTCTCGTAACAGATTTACATCTACTCGTACATTCAAAATACAAACCGAGCTATCGTGTGCGTATGTTCTCTTTAAGTCGTAGTATGCAATTTTTCTAACGGAATTTACGTGGAGAAAATTAATTTCGTTCACACAAAGCACCGGAATCACGGCAGGTGGCTTGCATGGCCGGGTGGTCAGGGAAACTGTGGTATATTTTTAAATGATTGTTTCCGCCGTGGACGCCTAGGCCGATGCCAGATGTTCTGTGACACGAGTTCTTTAACGCTATCAAGTTAGCATTTGATGGAGTCTTACGTGCCAAATCCAGCTGGGATATTGAGGCACGTCCTGTATGCGCCGGACGGCTCAGTAGTCATTTTGACCGCCTGGGCTTCTTTAACGTGCGCCTAAATCTAAGAACACAGGTCTTTGTTTGTTTCTTTCTTTCTTTCTTTACATTTCGCTCCCATCGAAATGCAGCCGCCATGGCCGGAATTCGACACCGCGACATAAAGCTAGCCGCCATGGCGGGTTGCCTACGGGTGTTGGCGGGGCGTTCAGTTGGTCGGTATGAGTTTTATTTGTTCATATCAACAGCCTTAATTCTTACAAAGTATTAATATTAGGGTTAAAAGAGGCCTCGCAATTCTTTTCCTGCGTTCGATGAAAAAAAAAGAAAAAAGAAGTGTCAAAAGCTCATCCCTATATAAGCAATGCGAAGCGAAGCGCCAACGGTGGTTCCGAGGTTAGGCCAAACCACTCTGGAAATAATACCTGTCGGCAGAAATAGAATGCTGGGTCAAAATACGTGTACTGCAGCCCACCGTCATTATAAATGACGTTAATAAAGGCGAAAGACCGATGATCTAAGGTTCAACAACTGCTGTCTTCGTTGCGCAACGAAAAATTCCAGTAAGCTCACTCGGGTCACTGATTCCACGACGCACTAATAAAGCTGCCAGAACGCTTGAAGCGGCGACAACGAACACTGGCCAAATCCACGCACAGATCGTTTCCGTGGCAGCTCCAACAATCGCGGCGGCGGAGTTGTCTCTATTTTGTAGGAAACTCGGTGGATAACGCGTGCTCTAATCCACGACAAGCACACGTACATTGTGCGTAAGAAAAGTTAACTATGCGAGCGAAAAATTGTTTTCAAGGCTCTCGAGCTTTGGTCGTCACCAAATTGGTGAGGTGATTCCAGGATATACTTATGGGTTATATGTACGCCGATATATTAAATAGCTTCTTACACTTACGGAAGAAAACAGGACAAGCTTCACACATGAACCACGCTCCAAGAGCAAACAGTGATGTGTTGCAGAATTGCTTGCAGGCGTTCTCTTTCTAGGCCTATAGCAACGTTCGAAATGGGAAGCGATCTCAAAAACTGGACTAAGCTATTCATAATGCTGGTCCTCGAAGCTGCTTGAAGGCAGACGAAGCCATCTTATACGGTCGTTTGCTGCGAAAGAAGTAAATCCTTCATCAGCAACGTAAAAATCAGTTCGAAGCGGGCATCTGAAACCACCGGCATGTTTTACGTGCACTACGGTAACGTTAAGTCTGCGAAATAGCGCGAGTGCGCCGCTACATTCCGTCAGGTCAGCTGTTACGCTAAGCCAACTAAACTAAGCAATTGTAATGTTAAAGGGAGCACTCGCAAATGTGGCATTGCTAGTTATAACATCCTAACTACAAGTGCCTGTGGTAACAACGTCCGCGCAATGCACAGATATGTGTTGAAAAAGTCAGAACACCCAACCACAAGTCATCTGCTGCAAATATATGCACCTGTCCTTCGTGAAGGAACATAATCCGGGCAGGCCTGCATGCACGCCACTGCAACACTTTTCGACCGTACCCAGAAAATGCTGACAAGTCGTGGCGGCTACTGCGGATGCGTCAGCCGAATATTAGGGAGTTTTAGCAACACCGGCTTGCCCTACGGTAACGACGATAATGCCGTACCGCCGTGGTCGGCACGTCGCTATTTTAGTCGAACAGACCTGCACTGTTTGCTTTGTGAGTACGGTAACGTCATCGGATGATGAAACTTGCTGGTAAAGTTCCCACGAGCTAAATTTTCTGCGTGTCGACCACGACATTACGGCATTACCGTACTTACCGTACGGTAAGCTAAAACTCTATTACACATCATGCACTAGGGAACTCGCAGTTTATTTTCAAATTACATCTGCAAAGCGCTTCCTCTTCTTTAAACAAATCACATCAGCAGGCGCGCACGGACTGCGTAGATGATGTAAGAGCTACCACTGGCTGTCATGTCCCCGCAAAAACTCTGGCGACTCGCGTGTCGGCATTGCAGAACCAAGCTCAAAGAAAGAGACACAGAGAGAAAGAGAAAATGCTCCAGGTGCTGACGCGCGCTCACGTGGATTCTTGGCCCCTTTTCACTCCCACCCCCCTTTCTTTTCCCCTGTGTAGAGCTTCCAGCGCGCTCGGAGATACGAAAAGAGGGCGAACGCACTGGGACGGTGGAAATACCCTCAAACTTGACCCTATACACTCCGCTGCTACCTAATAGACTTGCAAAAATTTTTGTGGCAGGCGGTTCATATGAAACGATGAATTCCTTTGGTGATGTCATTCGAGGATTACTTGGGAAAGTGTTGCAGGGCCTCTTTAACAGTGTACGCTTCAGCGCACAGGGGTCAGAACTTATTGCTCTGATTTTGAATACCACTGACGTGGGATGCACTGTGTATCACACCGTAAAAGATTAAGTAAGGCGATATCCGCAAGGAATACTGCACTTCTAGGTTGGCACACCAGTCGTCAGAGAAAACAAAGCTTGCAACTTCTTGGTGGATTACATCTACTAAGGCAGAGTGGGCTCCACCAGCCGTGATAGGTCAGTGGCAATAATGCGGCTATGCACGGAATCTCAGCGATGCTCCGCGTTCGAGGCCGTTCCATGTCGGCCGCACGGGTGATATGTGAAAGCGCATGCTTCCTTAGTATTAAGGGCACGTCAAGGAAACACACGTGGTCAAAACTGGTTAGCAATCTCTTCATTACTTTGAAAGCTTCTCTGACGTAAGATAATTCAACATGCAGAGACAACATGCTACGTCGTTCCCTACCGGTAGCCCAAGGTAAGCGTTAACGGGACCCGGTAGAGCGAGTCATTAGAATCATTAGAGGACAGATTTCAGCGCTCTGCGTAAAGTGTGCAATTTAAAGTAAGGTTTTGAACTCACCCATCGCAAAAGATCGCAGCGGCTCACCAAAAGGCGTTTTCAAAAGCCCCCGCCATCGAACAGTGGATGGGGAGGCCGCTGATTGGCCCCTAACCAGTGACGTGCACGTAATATTCCCAACCTAGCTGCGAACAACGTGGTCCTACAACGTGCTCCTTCGTTTCAGCCAAAGGTATCGTCGCGGCATCTGGCGGCGTACACATGAGTCGCCAGTGCTCTATTACAAAGGCTAGCACTGCCGAGGCCGGCGACCTCAGTAAAGATGTCGGGGCGCTATGTCGCTACGGAGGGCTCGGCACACCGGCTGACGCGGGAGGCGCAGTCGTCGCTAGCGCGCACTCCGCAGCTGATTGAGTTGAGGAGGAACAGCAGTGGTAAGGAGGAAGGCGACAGAAATAAGCTCATAACTGCCTTAGCGCATGGTGCTTCGCCTTATTTATGGTGTGAATGATTTCAAAATTGTGTTGCCTAATCATTGACTCAATGTCAAAAAAAAAACGTTTCAGGGACACTTTACATGCGAAGCATTTCTTGGCGAACTTAGCAGCTTTGACCTTATCTATCTATCTATCTATCTATCTATCTATCTATCTATCTATCTATCTATCTATCTATCTACGTCACGGCGCTCTCTTGATCGTCTCGTTCAGAGGTAACATACCAAAATTGACATGGTTATCGGCGTACGACGAACATGAATACCTTCTCTAGGCATCACTGACTTGTACACTTGCCCTGCCACGGTGGTCTAGTGGCTATAATACTTGGCTGCTGATCCGAGGGTCGCGGGATCAAATGTCATCCACATGGCTCCATTTCGGTGGAGGCGAAGTGTTGAGACCCGTGTACTGAGCGATGTCAGTGCACGTCAAAGAACCCCAGCTTGTCGAAATTTCCGGAGCCCTCCAATACGGCATCTCTGTTAATCATATCATGGTTTTGGGACGTAAAAGCACAGAAATGAAATCACCATCGTATATTTGTCATGTAGTACGTCACAATTAGAGATAATAAAAATATAAAACCATGTGTAGCTAATACTCGTGATGCTGAGCCCTGGGTAGGCAAGTATGCGCCACGACTGATTGAATGTTAACTTGCGGCTGAAATGTGCCCATAACAGGCAGACAGACAGAGACAAACCAGATGTAACGATCGAAGGAAATCTTCCAAGCGCACCTTGGCAGGAATCTAACCCGTGTACGCAAGGCGACAATCATACGCGCTACTACTCGGCCATGGCCGCTGCTCCCATACTACATCTTTTGCGGTTCGAGTGGCCCCGCCACGGTGGTCTAGTGGCTACGGTACTCGGCTGCTGATCCGATGGTCGTGGGATCGAATCCCGGCTGTAGCGGCTGCATTTCGATGGAGGCGAAATGTTGAGGCCCGTGTGCTGTGCGATGTCAGTGCACGTTAAAGAACCTCAGGTGGTCGAAATTTCCGGAGCCCTCCACTACGGCGTCTCTCGTAATCAGAGCTGGTTTTGGGACGTTAAACCCCATGAAACAACAAGCGGTTCGAGTGTGTGTTAACGGCTCCTGTTAATGTGTAAAGGACAATGCGCATTTACTACTGTTACTCAGCATGCAGGTTGTGCAAGTTTGCTCCACCACGTAGGAATACTTCATCAAGTTATGCTTATGATAAGCGCACCGTAGCGCGCATTCTCTTCTACAGTACAGACGCCTGTGCACTAACTTAAGTGCCGCACATACGTCTTGTCGTGAGCTTCGTTGTACCTTGTAATGAAGTAATGTCGCGAACACACACCACTCAATTCGAACGGAGACGTTGATCCTGCTTCCTATCATCTTTAGCCCAATGCCAAACAATTCGGAATCGCCAATTTCCCCGCTGACTACTTCGCATGAAATAGATTACCACAACGCGTGGGATGGGCCGGATTTTTTTTAGTGGACGGTGGGCCACACAAGGCCAGCCACTCGGTGGGCGGTTTACCTCCTCGGAATTCGGAAGATTATCAAAAGATGGAGGGGAAAAAAGGCTAAATTATAGCCACACAACTCTTTTAAAAAATTCAGGTTGATGGCTTGCGCAATCATACATCCGACACAAGTTCAAACCGGATTGCACTGACACTGAACAAGATTGCATCATTAGGAAGCTACTCGTAAAAATTATAGACCTCCGTGCGCAGAGTGGAATGTGCGGCAGATGTTATAGCACAAATTAACTTACCCGTTTGAGACAAGCGGTGTGACAGGTACGACATCTAGGCATTATCCCTGCTGGACAGCCCGTTTTAGGTGAGTGATAGGGCAGCTATTAAACAAAAACCTAAAAAAAGGCACGAGTTCTCATTTTTGTCAAAATAAGCTTTCCATTCTGTAGCTGGTATGGGAGTGATGGTACTATTTTTCTCCTGCCGAGGACATCATAAGTTTCAGTCAACTAATTTAGCGTTGCTATGCGCCCTTTCAAAGTGGTTAATCTCTGAGCACCGAAGGATAGCTATGAGCTATGAGCAACGAAACGATATAAAACAGCTCGCCTTTAGACGTGTTTGGTGCGATGCTACACATATGATTTCACTAATTTATTATTATTATTAGTATTATTACATTCGACAGACCCCACGCATTTCGAGAATCAATTCAGAAAATAAATCATCCTTGCCGAAATATTTGGCATTCAGCCAAGTTTGACGACCAGAATCAAACACAATGTGCAAGCTGCACAGTTTTATGCATAATGTTGCCAGGTCGAGAGCACTATAGAAACTTAATGCTATGTCATGGTACGACACAATGTGGGCATTCACGTATTTATCATGCGCCTGTTTTATCAAAACGAAATGCACGCTACGGTGCTATGATTTCCTCACCGCGAGCGCCGTTTGTCGGAATATTTCGTTGGTTCGAGTGAAGATGGACAATAGCATTCTGAATGATACTAGTATTACATATGTATTTTTTTTCATATATCGCTAAAACAGTGGTTAACACGCATTAGAACCACAAGTGATGCTAGACGAAAACCGTCACCACTACTGCTGATGCACTCTGTGTGTACAGCGTGGGAAAAGTGGCCGTGGATTAGAGGTAGGGCGCTTTCTTTGCACCTCGGCGGTCTGAGTCCGATTCCCACCGTGTGGTAGGTTGCTTACAGTCATTATACCATATTTGTCTGTCTGCTTGTTATGTCCGCATTACAATCGCAATCTGTACAACGGGCATCTTTTTTCTGTTGTGCCCAAGCCAGGTAAATATCCTCTCGACTCAACATCCTGTCGCCCCATTTTACTGGCTAGTTGTCTTGGATAGGTGATGATGAGCATGGTGCTGGATCGCCTAGAGTGGTATCTGGAGCACTACAACATATACCCTGATGCTATGGCCGGTTTTCGGCGCGGGAGGTCTTTTATGAACAACGTTATGGGCTTTGTTCCATCTGTCCAACAGGAAAAAACTTATGAAAGGGAAAATTAACATCCACCCGTTTTGTAGCACAAGGCTACAAGGAAATCCATACGGATTTCTCCGAAATGAAAGCTTCGTAATTGCCGAAAAATTCGTCCTGGTCCGGGGTTTGAACCCGGGACCAACGCCTGTCCGGGGCTCTCGCTCTGCCAATTGAGCTAACCATGAGGCTAGCGATTGCCAGCGCGAGGGCGAATCCATCGACAACTCGAAGCACATGGGCGTGAATATATGGCAAATGAGTTCTGCGGAAACCAAAACGGGTGAATGCTAATTTTCCCTTTCATAAACGTTACTCCACCTTGCGGGTTTCCGCAGAACTCATTTGCCAGGAAAAAACTTAGAGAGATTATTTGTGGCAATCATTTTGGACGTAAAAGGCGCATACGACAATATATTGCATGAAGCCGTCATGGATGTATTGGGGAATGCTGGACTAGGGGGACGTGTCTACGAAAGGATATGCAGCTAGCAGCTATTTCAAGGACAGAGCCTTCTTCGTACAAACAAAGGATGGTACCAAAACGCACCATTGCACTTGTCGTGGCTGTACCACGGCTCGGTGTGCAGTCGTCACCTAACACCCGTAATCACGTGGCATGTTACGTCGCACTTATTCTGTTTATATAGCACTAGCTAAACGGCAATAAAGTTGTTGTTCACCCGACTGCCGGCCTCGCTGCAGTGGCGTACCACACTGTAAACAAAAATTACCCGAGATGGGAGCTTTTACCAGCGCGTCAACCGAAAAAACTCCCATGCCCCAACCATTTACTCCGTCATAGCGGAGTGAATTCGGCGCATGACATCATTTTACCACCATTGCTAAGTGACGGAGTATAAAAACGACATGACCTTATTATACTACCCACACGGAGTTTCAGTTCACGTGGTCCCAACCCTCACATGGGAGTTTTTAACAGCCGTCTTCGGTTGCGACGCTCTTGCGGCGGTGTGATGTGTGTGTGTATGCGCGCTTGAGCTCGCGCGTCTGTTTAGTGCTTCCGTGTGATGCTCCAGTGCATTGCTTGGTTCGACGAATCGTCGGTGGGATTTGTATCTGTGCGTGCTCGCACGTGTGCTTAGTGCGTCCAAGTGAAGCGCCACTTCGTTTTTTAAACGAGTCTTGAGTGCGCAGTGAGTTTGCAACGGCCGATCAGTGTTCTGTGTAAACGTGTCAAGGCTCTTTCCACTGGTGACCGCTCTGCTCCTCCAGCCAGACGCCGAATGCCGCGCATCGACCAGACCACCACAGTGATGCGCGAATCGGAAATATTTTGTTACGAAGTGGCTGGGGCACCACCGCCCAGCGAGTGTTGACGTGGTTTTAGGCTTCCGAAATTATCAAGATTGTATGCGGACAAGCCAGGATTATCGGAAAGCAAACGTCAAGGCTATCGACCGGAAGGAGAAAGGACCAAAAGGATACCAAATTTACCCAGGTAGATCGAATATTAATAAAATTATGCAAGAAATTGTCCCGGACCACGCCTAGGCTTAGCTGGCTTCAGCAAAAGCTCATACATTGATGTAAACATAAACTCCCATATAGGTACCCGCAAGAGCTCCGCGATGGATGTAAACAAATACTCCCATAGCTACCCGCAAAAGCTCCTCGATGGATGTAAATACAGCTGCGGTCAAGCGGAGTAAATCTTTTACTCCGCATGACCGGAGTATATTAAACTCTCATCAGGGAATGCGCTAGAGGACAGGTCCATTTACTCCCATCTCGGGTAATTTTTGTTTACAGTGCACAGGGCGGAGTCTTGAATCCCACACTTTAACCTGGTACTCATCGGTACCGTCGATGCACTTCCACGGTCCGTCCATCTCTCTATATATGCACGATGACATTTGCATCTGGGCGTCAGGGGTGACGCGTATGCACGTACGGGTTAGTCTTCAGAGAGCGGCCACACTATACTGGAATTACCTTCACGAACGGGGACGAGTTTTCATGTGAGAATGCGCGCTAGTCGCCTCCACACGCAAAGAAATCGGGCGTTACGTCATTCGAACAAAGGAACGCGCTGTCAAGTATGAGAAGGCTCACCGATTACTGGGAATAATAAAAGGCCATGACCTGCCTTGCACCCCTCACATTTCGCATTAAAAAGTTGACCAGTATCACCCATGTGCTCAGGTTCCTTGCGGGAAAATCGTGGGGTGCATCTGCGAGCGACGCTCCAGCTAAACATCGTACTGTTCCTCGAATTCATGCGCTACAGTCTACCTGTGCTATGTGGAACACGAAAAACTAACGCGCGTGTTCTCCAGTCGCTTCAAGCTCAAGCTTTGATAATATGCCATGGGCTGAAAAAGTATGCATCTACAGAAGCGACTATAGTCATCGCCCGTGATCACCTATAGTCACAACATACATTCGGGTCGATGCCCTGCGAGTGCGCATGAGGCATTTCACGCGAATCCCATCGCACCATCTCGCCTCGCTTTACGCTTCTAGGCAAAACTGAGTTCAGCAGTATTATTGTTGCTCATTGCGCAGTCCTGTCATCGAGCTTAACACCTGTAGTAAGACCGTCATTACCATTTTGTTGCCTCCATGCCACTTAAGTGCTCTTGAGCCTTCCTAGAATTAAAAAGAAAAACTACTTGCCATCTTTAGCCTTGAAACAAGCCACCCTGATGCTCCTGCACGAGAAACCATATGATTTAAGACGTCACATTTCACAACTTCGAAGGCTGCAGAACTCGCCGCCTTCCATGCCGCGGTAGAGCTCATAATTGAAGAACCCACCCAGGCATGGCCAGTCTTCACCGTCTCCAAGGCACCTCTTCAGTGTTTCATGTCATTTCGTCATGCACATATCCCGAATAATTAGTCATGAACCTTGCTTTTTCTTCTCGTGTCTCCATTTTATTATCTATTATTTCCTTTACCCCTTCTTCTCCTGCACGAGGTAACTAGCCGATCTCAGCCCTGGCTAACCACCCTGTCTAGCGGGAGCAGCCGAGAGCGCACACTTGCATACAACGACAAAGGCAGGCGACAACATGAGCGCGCGTACTTGCAACTGGCGTTTACTGCAACACTTGAAAGGTATAAGCACTGCCTTCACAGCGTCACTCAATAAGATGCCGACATCACGTGTTGACGCTCTTAAAGCTCGTCTCTTGGCGACAACAAAATGGAAGGTACGCTGACCGCACGATGCACCAGCCTTTCTAATAAATTCTGCTTTAGTTATCTATCTCACATCTTGGCTTTTGCTCTTCGCTATTACATTACACTTCTTATAAACCGGTCCACATGTCTTGTCATTCTGCTTCCAGCACTCATCACAATGCGCAGGAAGATTTCCATCACTATAGTTCCCCACCTGCTCCTGTGTTTTAAAAGTCTTTCATTAAGATACGTACTTGTCTGCCCGATATAGCTAAAGCCAAGGGATAAAGAAATATTGTGTAGCACACCGGTCATACATGCTGCAAAGAGGTCGCGATGTTCGACAATACATGGTATTGCTTTCGGGAAAATATTAATCATCTGGCACAGATTGTCAAGCTTCTCGCGGCGCAAAACAGCGCCCTCACGATAATGCGATTTCGTATCTTCTTTAGGCGATGGGATACATTGCGGACGTAAAGAACTATCACAGTACGGATTCTAATTTCTGCTTGACAGCGTTCCTGATTTCTTGCTAGCTTTTCTGTGAGCTGCAGACGCCTGGAATGAGTCGTGTCATTTGCCTTTTGAGAACTGTTTGTCGTTGAATGAAGACAATATTTTAACGACATTATCTAGGCGATGCACTGCTATTGCTCTTTTGACGGCTTTTGAATGAGCTGACTTTTAAAACACAGGAGAATGTTGGGGAACTAAACAGGTGTAAATCTGTCTGTGCATTGTGACGGCTGCTTCCTGCAGTCGTCACAGTATCATGTTGACCATTTTATAAGAAGTGTAAAGCAATAGCGAAGAGTAAAAGCCAAGATGTGAGAAAGATATTTGATGCAGATTCGATTACAAAGGCTGGTGCATCGTGCGTCAGCATGCCTTCCATCTTGCTGTCGCCAAAAGAGACGAGCTTTCGGAGTGTCAACACATGTTGTCGGCATGACGCTGTGAAGGAAAGTGCTTATATTTTGCAGGTGTTTCAATAAACGCCAGTTGCAAGCACGCGCTCGTGATGTCGCCCCCTGTCTCCTTGTGTCTAGGTGTGTGCGCTTGACCGTCCCCGCTATGCAAACCAACTCGCCCAGGATAAAGTGTTCTAGAAGAGGGTAGTGGGCTCACTCTCCGGGGAGAGGGCACGTTGCCGCGGCGCAAAAAATGTAAACAAGTTTTCGTTTTCCTGAGTGCCCGCGTGGCGGCGCTACTATCGTCAGCAATGGGAGCCTTCGCCGTTCCTTCGCCCCGCTGCTGTAGTGCTGCTGCTGTGTTTCGTCGTCGCTGCACGTTTTCGGCCGAGCATTGCTTCGTCAATACGTTTCATTTTTCAGTTCTTATAGTTGTGAATAATGTAGATTGGTAGTAAACACCTCGCGGTCATCGACTCTTCGTGCGGAATGGCACCACGTCGCCAGAACCATTGTTATGCGCCAGGGTGCCAGACGTACCATCAACAGTGCGATTAATATGATCTTCCAGAATGCCAGTAGAGCTGTATAAAAATGCATGCGTTATTTCAATGGAAATGTGTCTATTATTTGTCATTTTTGTTAGTATTTCTTCTGATTCAGTGTCTTTACTTATTGTGTGAACAATATCTGTTGATTATTCATGTGTTTATGTGAACTTTTTTTTAATTTATGCTATGCCAAGTATGCTATTGAAAATATTTAGCGTCTCTGTGATTATTTGTAGTTGTGAATATTTTTCTAGCATCTATTGGGCTGTTTTAGGAGACATGCTTTTTGCCGCACACGCTGATAAGTACAAAATGGGGCAAGGCCCTCTTCAAGCTATTACAGCTTTTTTCTATCTGTTTTCACTTTAAGAAAAAAAGAAAGTGATTGATAGGCTGGATCTTGTGGAGTAAGGTCATTGTGCTGCCCCACCAAACAAACTTTTCACTTATTTCTGTGAACGATATTGTTGTCTACATTTTTCCACACCTTCATTACAAATTCATTTTTTCTAAATACACGAGTGTGGACAAATAGTTCTGTAGAAAAGACTGCAAATGAACATTTCAGGTATATTATAGTGTCAGCAGAATTGCTAACTGGATTTTGCACTCAACTGATAGCAGTGTTTGCATGCAATTTCTTACACAAATATAATTTGCAGCATGTGAGGGGTCTTCAAGAAGCAAAATCTGATTGCATGTGATGCTGGGTGGTCTACCCTTACTTTCGGTCTTTCATTTCTTGGGCGTGATTAGTATCGGTCTTTCCTCCTGCGCACTCCCACACATTTTCTTGCACTTTTCAGGAGAATATATCAGCTGAGAGCGTGTAAGGTGCTTAAGTTTGTAGTAATATTGTTTTATTTAGTGAGAGTACGACCTCACTAAAGTTACTATCGAGTACAAACACTAGCATGAAAATATTAATCTCTTTTATCTAAAGGCAATCGATGTCAGTGCCCTTTAAAGAACCCCAGGTGGTCGAAATTTCCGGAGTGCTCCACTATACGGCGTGCTTCAGAATTAGAAAGTGGTTTTGGAACGTAAAACCCCATAAATTAATTAATTATCGAAAGGCAATAGAACTGCGAGATCTTTTTTTTTACGTGAGAGCTCGCTACCGCAATACAAAACTGGCGGTTTACAGCATAGATTACATCCCGCGCCCGCTGATGGCGCGCTCATGTTAGGTATACTTCATGCGCCAGAACGACGACCAAAGCAAGAATATGCTTACGCAAAAGAAAAAAAGCAACGAAAATGGCTATGAACAGGGGTTGCATCAGTAGCGCACCCAGGATCTCTGCCGGGGGGTGGGGTTCAATTTTTCAAGAAGGGCCGGGCATGCGGTTACACAGTTGTTGCTTGTGTAAAAAAAGTAAATAAAATGCCAAATAATAGTAGCATCAATGACGATGATTATTTTATTATTTTTTCGGCGTTTTGTAGAGACATTAGCGCCACATTCTTCTAGGACATAGCAGCAGTTACGGAGTGGGAGGGGGGTTAGGTCGGCCTCAGGCGGGGTTACAACACCCGAAACCCCCCCCCGTCAGTGCGCCACTGGGTTGCATGAAAGTAGTTTGTGCTTGAAGCGCCGGCAAACTAACGACGCTCAGGGCAGCAACGCGTCGCTTACATTGCAGATGGTGGTGGCGCCATCTACCAAATGAGACATAAAGTGCGTCAGTGCACGGCCTCCAGTCAGCCCACTACCCATTTCTAGAACACTTTACCCAGGAGTCGGTGCTCCTGAACCTTCCTGTCGTTCCTCTTTTCATTCCTCCTTCTCCTCCTTTCTCCTGTTTAACACATGTAAAGCGTGTTCTCAACAAATCTCGGATGTCCATGTTGGTTGTTTCTTGATTTACATAGGCTGCAATGTTAACACTAAAACAACTGTGGCGCGTACCGGCATTGCCAGGCCAAGCAACGCGGGTACGAACCAAACGCGATCGTTTCTTCGTTAATCGTGATGTAGATGTCAGGTACATTACGTTAGCAATATCAAAATCAATCTGCCATGTCTGTTGTACGTTGATACACTACCATCCAAATTTTGGTATATACCAAGTGGTGCAGGAGAGCCGTGAGACGTAGGCGGCTAGATTAGATAGATATATGGATAGATACTGCCAAACAAGGATATGATTCCCATTTATTATTATTATTATTATTATTATTATTATTAGCTTAGATTTAGGCGCCAACACCACTGTTTGATTGTGAGGTATACTGTAATGGGGGCTTTGGACAAATGTTTGACCAGCTGAAGTTTTTTTTAACGGGCGCGTAATCTTTAGCGGTTTTTTTTTCTTTTTATTTATGCATTATGCCATCGTCGAAACGAGCATAACTGAAAATATGGCTGCTAAGGGCAGCAGGGCTCTATCATACAAACGCTAGGCAGATCGTTAACAGCATGGTGTGTTCAAAGGGGATTGTCTACCATCCCACGTTAAAGTCGGACACTTCAGACATCCAGTTCGACCTTCCATCCAGAAGCCGCTTCAATGCCATCAATGCTTCAGGCTAGGTCACGTCAAGGGCGTGTGCCCCAACTCATTACTGTGTCCCCGTTGCGCTGAACCTCATGCCGAAGAGACTTGCCGTGCCACTGCTCTGAAGTGCGCTAACTGCAGCGGCCCTCACGCCGCCTCGTCGAAAGACTGTCCCCGCACCAAGAAAGAGCACGCGGTTCTCAAGCAGATGGCCAGGGACAACTCAACCCACAGGGAGGCCGCCGAAAGGGTGAGGCGCCGCCGTCGCCGTCACCGTCATCGTACGTCCTCACACAAGGAGTGTGCTCGGAGTGAGAGCGCCCACTCTACTGCGGCACCACTCAGCCAACACGCAAAAGCGCTTCAAGGAAACATCGCTTCAAAGAAACCAGCGGCTTCTCCGGAGGAATGGCCTGAGCTTCCTAGCCGTTCCCTTTCCAAGGAACCTCAGAAGATCACGGCCCCTCAGGATCCTTCACCCGCCGTGGATGACATACCTAGAGCGGATCGTCAGGTAATTTCGATGCTGCGTTCCCTTATGGACGCCATTCGAGTTATCTTGGTTGGCATGGGGACATCGCCTGCTCGCAGCGCTCTCCAGGTACTGGAAGCCTTGATCCCTGTTCTTGAATCCCTCAAGTAGACACATGGCTACCGTTACTCCATCCTTCCGAAAAGAAGTCAAGGCAGCGTCTATCATCGAATGGAACGCCAGAAGTCTAAACCCACGCCTTTCAGACTTTCGTCAGTTTGTATACACTCATATGTTTCCACTCATCGTCATTTGTGAGCCTAACCTAACAAAACCAGTCAGACTTTCGGGGTATGAATCGGTCATGTCTTCAACCAATGGTGCCAGCAGCAAAGTCATCGTCTTTATTCGTCGTGAACTCACCTACTTTCTGCATCCAGTTGCGCCTCACGATGACAATCAATACGTGTGCCTAACGGTCAAAAAGAACAAGCTCATGTTTAATCTTATAGGCGTATATGTTTCGCCTTCAAGTAATTTTGATTCGAAAAGATTGGCGGACATCTTGAACTTGTGCGCTGCTCCATGGGTAATCATAGGAGATTTCAATGCGCATCATTCAGCATGGGGAAGTTCAAAGACAAACGCAAGAGGACGACAGTTGGCGAGCTTCGCCTGCCACCATGGTCTTACCCTCTTGAACGACGGCAGCCCCACCTTTTTTCGAGGCGTGACATACGGAAGCTGCCTTGACCTTGCTTTCGTCTCCAGCTCTTTCGCCAGACGTGTTAAGTGGTTTACAGATGTCGAGACACGTGGAAGCGATCACATTCCAACGTATATCAACATCAAAGGGCTCTCTGGGCCATATCCACAAAAGGCTATTCGAGCGATTGACTGGACCACCTTCAAATCTGCTATGGAAGATGCTTCCACCGAGGGCTTACGCTTTGGGTTAGAAAAAACAATGCAGACCCCAATGGAAAACGCCACGCGCACGATCATGATTTCGTCCAGGCGAAACGATTTCGATATAGAATTGGAAAGACTTAGAGCACTTCGCCGGCGTGCAGAACGTCGATATCGGCGCACAAAGTCCCTTCACGATCTTAGACAAGCCAGACGATTGCAAAAGAAGATCCAGCGTCGCATGGATAGATTAGCGTCTGAACGTTGGACGACGTTTTGCCAGACTCTAGACCCCCGCAAGCCACTTTCTCACATCTGGAAAACGGTGCAAGGTCTTCGTTGCCTTCCTCAACAGCGTTTTCCTTTCAAGGCGCTGGCGCTCTTCCAAGGGCGGCAGGACATTGCAGTCGGAGAGGACTTCTGTGCAAGGATCGCAAACCAAGTAGTCTGTCCAGGCTACCCAAAACGAACTTACGTCCCCCACCCTCGTGACAGTCGCATGGATCTGCCTTTCACAATGGAGGAGCTCGAAGCGGCTCTCGCTCTCTGCAGGCGGTCTTCTTCTCCGGGGCCAGATGGCATATCCTACCGAGCCTTATGCAATCTAGGAGAAGCCGCAAGGGGAGAATTGTTGAGCCTCTACAACACGTCTTGGCAAGAGGGCAATGTTCCTGATGAATGGAAGACAAGCCGTTTAGTTCCCCTACTGAAGCAGGGCAAATCTCCACTTGATCTTGCATCGTTCCGCCCAATAGCGCTGGCCAGCTGTGTAGGAAAGCTAATGGAACGGATGATCCTTGGCCGCCTGGAGTGGTACCTTGAACACTACAAGATTTATCCGAACTCCATGGCTCGTTTCCGACGTGACCGCTCTTCCATCGATAATGTAGTGGACCTCGTTTCTTACGTTCAGCACGAAAAGTCCCGAAAGCGATTGTCCGCAGCATTGTTCTTAGATGTGAAAGGCGCATACGACAACGTATTACATGAGGCCATACTCGATGCTCTTGAGACGGTTGGCCTAGGTGGTCGATTATTTCTGTGGGTTGAAAGTTACCTGGCTGCAAGGTCATTCTTTGTATTAACCGACGATGGCCCGACTACGCGACGCTTTACTTGCAGGGGCGTTCCTCAAGGCGGAGTTCTCAGTCCGACGCTATTCAACCTCGCGCTTATTGGGCTTGCTGAATACCTGCCAACTACTATCAAAATTTCAATATACGCAGACGACATCTGTGTCTGGACTTCGGCAGTCACGCGTCCTCAAATACGTGCGCGGCTTCAAAGAGCAGCAACGTTGACATCGAGCTACTTTTGCAAACAAGGTCTCAACATATCACCAGAAAAATGCGCACTTGTGGCATTCACTCGCAAAGCAATGACGCCTTACGTCATATCAATCAATGGGCGGACTATTCCCCATCTCAGAACCCACCAGTTTCTTGGCATCATCATTGACAGAGATCTCTGCTGGAGCCCTCATGTGTCGCACATGAAAAAACGCCTCACCGCAATTGCCCAGATCTTCAAATTCTTGGCTGGAAAAACTTGGGGCATGTCGGTAGGCGCCATGGTGGAATTATACAGAGCACTTTTCCTCGGTTTCTTGAGATATAGCCTGCCCGTACTTTCCAACACTTGTAAGACAAATCTTCGCACTCTTCAGGCCGCACAAGCTCAGGCACTGAGAACTTGTCTTGGTTTGCCGCGGGGTACATTGTAAGAGGCAACTATAGCGATTGCTCGGGACCAACCAATACAAACGCACGTTGCGGTGGAAGTCTTGAGAACCCACAGCAGGCATTTTGCCCGTGCCTGCTGTCACCACCTCGCAACATTGCCGTCAGACAAGCGGAACGCGTCATTCTGCAAAATGGTCTCCAGATATTCTGCCAAACTTCCGGCAGGCTTCACCGCCGCCGCCAAACCGTCGATTCCCCCTTGGTGTCTCATTCGACCTACAGTACACCTTGGTGTGCCAGGAATCAGAAAGAAAGCTGAGCTGTCATCAGGTGCTCTGAAACAACTATCCCTACTTCTTCTACACGAGAGGTACGCCGATAAAGTGCATATTTATACGGATGGGTCCTCGAACCTCCAGTGTTCGTCCGGAGCGGTGGTTGTCCCAGTGAAAGCTTCCACCATCAGTTTTAAGACAGACCACCCGACGACATCGACAGCTGCGGAACTTGCTGCTCTGCGTGCTGCCCTTTGTGTATTGAGGAAGCACCCCGACAATGGTCAATCTTTAGCGATTCAAAGGCGGTCTTACAGTCCTTGCTGGCAGCCCTGCGGCGCGGACCATACGAGCAACTGGTGTTGGAGATCAGATCTCTTCTCCATAAATCACATGAGAAGGGACACCACGTGACGTTTCAGTGGCTCCCCAGTCACTGCAGCGTCGTTGGAAACGAATATGCTGACAAGGCCGCCAAGTCTGCACTTGATGGCACCAAAGTTGAGACCATACCTCTCTCAAGGTCCGACGCTGCCAGGCAACTTCGAGCGATTGCACAGGAGATTACACTCTCGCTGTGGAGTGCCTCAAGCAGCCAAACTCGGAACAGTCGACAACACCACCTGCTGTCTTTGCGGCATTTTCGATTGCCACCAAAACTCATCCGAGCAGAAGCCACCCTGCTTTATCGTTTGTGGTTAGGAGTGGCTTTTACTAACTCTTATTCCTTTATGATCGGAATGGCCGACAGCCCTCTTTGTGACACCTGTCGTCGTGAAGAGACGCTACAACACATCATATGCGACTGTCCTCGCTATGACTTACAGAGGCAATCACTGGCGTCCGCTCTCGCTCACCTTGACCTGCGACGGATGTCGGTTGATGCCATTTTGGAATGTCGACCGCACAAGACATCACAACTGAAGGTGACAAAGGCGCTGCTGCAGTTCTTAAAGACGACAGACTTGCACAAGCGACTGTAACAGCGATGTGTGATGTCGCGTGCCATGCAGCTGCCACTGACTGTGAGAATGTGCTATATGTTCGCCCACTTTCTCTCTCTCTTCCTCTTTCCTTTCACCTTTCAATCTCCCCTGTCCCCTTCCCCTCGTGCAGGGTAGCAAACCGGTTGTTATACACTCGTTAACCTCCCTGCCTTTCCCTCTCTACTATTTCCTTCCTTCCTTCCTTAGCGACGCGGAAAAAGATTCGCAATAGCGAGAGGGAGAGCGAGAGAATCGTGTGTGTAACCCTTTCAAAACAAAGCATTCGTAACTGCGTTGCTATACAAATGCTTTTATATATATATACTGCTTGCCAGCAGGTGGAGCCTGTCGGAGAAGGGAAACCTAAGTGTTTACCGGCGTAAGCTGTAATGAGCCCTTTACCACGGCCGAAACTGTGTCCGCTGTCGCCGCCGCCACTGGTGTCCGTGACCGATATGGCTCAAAATGAGAAAAAAAGTAAAGTCAGAGTCGTAATTTTACCCTGTGAAGCTCGGCGACCAGCGAAGCTGTGTTGTGTGGCACGGCGGTGTCGCTGCAAGTTTCGCACAGTCGCGCAAAAGTAGCATCGCACCGTCATCTTTAGCGAAGACAATGTAAGAGGAAGGAAAATATGAGGGGAACGAAAGGGGAGGTTGGGGGAGAAGCGAGAACGGAAATAGACCGAAAAAGAAGAATGAGAGAGCACGCAGCGAAGTCTATCTTACGCTGTCATTGTGCAACATGGTCTGCGCATGTCTGGGATTTTCGGCGGGAGCACGTCAATGATCGGCAAATATCATTAAGGATCCATGACAGGAGAAGAGTAGCTAAGGCCTGCCATCAGCACAATATTTTGTAAATTATTTGACAAGCGCCAATCCAAGCGCCAACCGCCAAAGCTCAGCAAGTTGGTAAGTATTCATTTTGTAAGGAACAGACCGGTGTGAAAGACGGACACAAGGGAAAAGGAATGGACAACACGAACGACGACTATGCGTCGTCGGTGCCATCACTAGGGCTTTCATCTCCTGTCGTCGCATCCCGGCTACTTGTGGGTTCGAATAGTTGGGGTAGTACTTTTCCTTATTAACTCTATGTTATTTTTTTCGTCGGCATTCATGTTGTCCACTCTTCTTCCCTCGTTTCCGTGTTGCCCCGCCACGGTGCTGTAGTGGATATGACACTCGGCTGCAGATCCGAAGGTCGTGGGATCGAATCCCGGCTGCGGCTGCTGCCTTTCGATGGAGGCGAAATGTTGAGGCCCGTGTGCTGTGCGATGTCGGTGCACGTTAAAGAACCCCAGGTGGTCGAAATTTCCGGAGCCCTCACTACGGCGTCTCTTATAATCATAGCTGGTTTTGGGATCTAAAACTCCACAGATCACTCAGTCATTGTTTCCGCGTTTCGCACGCCTTTTCTTTACATAAAGGCTGGCTAAGACAAACACAAATGCGGTTCCAATGACAAGTACCTGTAATTAACGGAAGTTCAGGTAGAACGGTCCATTCTTCAAAATGACAACGTGAATGTCAAGTTCTTAAACATGTTTGTGCGATGCACTGTATACTTTGTGTACGTCGTCAACGCGAGATGAGCTGCAGACTTCAGGCATAATACGGTTGGTAGAAGAAAAAACAATGCGCTGTGATGGAGGGAATAGAAGGATGATTACCGATCATTAGAGGTGAGGTGCGAATTATCGAGTATAACTTCTAGGCTTGTATACCAAGAGTAGGGAGACTGAATGAATCGATACAGCTTTATTCTGACTGATCCAGCAAATCGGTGCACACTGCATGATAGGAGTGCCATATAAATTCACTTAGTTTCTAGCGGTGGCCTAACAGGTGAAGTGTAGACGTGTGGTCTGACGTCACGGTGAGCCAAATATTAACTGCAGTTGAAGGACGAGATTTGTGTGTGTGTTTGTGCGTGTGCGTGCGTGTGCGTGTGTGTGTGCGTGTGTGCGTGCGGGGGTTACAGTTGTAATAAACTGGATATGCTCCGAAAATTACAGGGCGGGGTTTAATATACGTAGGTATCAGGATTCCCCCCACGGCGGGTGGCGGTGTAAATTCCGCCCGCCGCTCTTTTTCGCTGCCCACTGCTCCGAGTGACTTCTTAGAAATTTTAAATGCGCGCCTTATGAACAAAAAAATGGGAACTGTGTGCGCCGGACACTAGCGGACCGCGCCTCCCGCCACCTGGTTACATAAAAAGGAGTCTGAAAAAAAGGTGGCGTTCTGGTCTCAAAGATCGCCCATTCCAGTTGAGAGGGAAATTTAAAATGCTTGAACGTAACATTGTGCGCCTGCCCTATCCCCCCGCTTGTAAAATGTCCACCGCTCAACATTTTACCGGCTCGGCACTAAATCAGTGCTCCACTGTGAATTCAGATGTCAATAATTTCGCATTCATGGCGGGTTAGAGAGAGATCCAAGCGAATCTCGAACGTCTTGTTTTACGCAGATTCATCCTGCCAGTATCCTGGTCATCCTGCCAGTGTTTGTCAGGCTGTAATTGAACTTTATCCGTTTTCGTTTAAGATTCCACGATAGGTGACGCAGTTTCCTGCAAAGAAGGTACGCAATCAGCCTAGTATAGCGACTGATGTGGCTGGAATTGAATTTGATGAGCGACTGCCTTACTTAACAGACTGACAGCCGTATTTTAGAAATTGTTCCATCGTCTTTGAGGTTTTATCATCAGGTTAGAGGTAACGAGTCTTAAGTTATAGACGTATAGGATGTACCTTGCTGAACAGTTTTCAGAATTCTATGAAAAAGCTGCCATACGTAGCAATGGCACATATGCATTACCAAATGATGATCAGTAATGGGCTCTAATAACCGAATTTGGAACGAAAGGTTATCTCTAAAGCCAAGCTGATTAACCAAACGCAAGCCATTCGGGTAGTCTATAACGTGCGAGAACATGTGTACGTTTCTGAGTTTTACGGCTGGTTGAAGTAAGCGAGGTAGGCCTCTAATTGGCTTGTACACGCGCTCAATTTTACTCTGACTTCACCACGGACTAGCCGTCCAGGCAAACATTATTTTCACGACTGATTTCTGATTGATTTCTGGGATTTTACGTCCCAAAACAACGATATGGTTATGAGAGACGCCGTACTGGAGGGTTCCGGAAATTTCGACCGCAGACATCGCAGAGTACACGGGCTTCAACACATTTCGCCTCTATGGAAGCGCAACCGCCGCGGCCGGGATTCGATCCCGCGACCTTCGGATCTGCAGCCGAGTATCATAACCACTAGATCACCGTGGCGGGGTATTTTTTTCGTTTAAGGACGATAGTCTTTCTTGGGATACTTGAACGCAGAAATTTTGGTCTTTCTGTTTGTCACACGATTCAGCCACCCGGCCAAAGTTTAAGCACTTTCCTAACGCCCAGCCATCTTGAACTCGTAGCTGCATTCATATTTGTGAACATTGTCGATCAAAAAGCAAATATTACGCATATCTGAGGCGCAATATCAGTACGCAAGTATTAGGTAGTGTGTTCCTTTACTAGAAAATACATAGATACGTAATTCTAAAGACCCTAATGTTTCTTAGGCTGCGCCAAAAATGCGACGCTATGTACGAAAAAGGCCTTTGCCGACGATTTGGTGCTGCCACCTGGCAGTTTCCCAGGGATTCTGCACAAGCTCATGTTTCCCGACGGCGCTGCCAGATGGCGTCCATATCTCACGCAGCGTAGAATTACTCTATATGCTACCGTAGGTAGCAGAGTTGCGCGTAGGTCCGCCATCGTGGCCAGCAAGCAACCAAAGCTATTCGGCGATGCCACGCTCAGTTTTTGCAGGCTGCATCCCCGACCGAGCATGGGCAGTTTTCCAACGCTCGTAGACCGCTTTGAAGCCTAATAGCAAATAAAACACAGCGACAGCTTAGTGACGAGACAGAATAAAGGCGTTGCTCTTTTTAACACGCGGCGCATAAATACATAAATATACAACCGGTCATTTTGCGTTCCGACAGAAATGCTGCAGGACTAATCTCTAGCCGCTGTGAAACGTAATTGAAAAATAACACTTTCTCAGCACTTCGAGTTGTCCCGCAACATGCGCGTCTTGAAATCAACGCTCGGAACGCGCTCCAAAGCAGGCAAAGTTCCGCTAGATTCGCTTTGAACTTGAGTTCGCTGCAGCGGCGGCGCCGAGAAGCACAAAAGTTGGCCTGAACGTCACCTTCTCTACAATGCTCGGTTGCTTCGCAGCTGGCGGCGTTTGAAAAACAGGCGCGCAACTTTTTGTGCTAGCATAAATATACAGTAACTCTAACGCAGCGCAGTACGGCCGGCAGAAGACTATCGTTTTTCGACGACATTTGCAGCGAAGCACGCAGATAAACGGCCAATTTTTTTTACCAGCACCTAAGCAACAAATCCGTGGAGTAAGCCGATACATCACTTAGATGTTACGGATTTCATATCGGAAGTCTACACCCGGCAGTTAAAAAAAGCCATCACAAGAAATTGCAGGTATTCCAACAGTACCATGTTTTAATAGAATTCCAGAGCATGAGAAAAACGAACCTTTAATATCGCATTCAATGTATAACCATATGTGCGTGACCTAAAGTGTAGTGCCTATATCAGTATAATATTTCCGTTATGAGGTTGCACAATTCGTGCAGCTGCATGGATAAAAAAATCTACGCATCTCCATGAAGTGAATCATGACGAGTGGGCGACTGCCTGACTGGGGATCGTTCGGTGTTACCGTAAATCAGCCGTGACACTGCGCACTCACGCATGTAAATGAGTGATAACGCGTGTATATATTTACACACGCTTTGTCAATCATGCGCCCGGTCTTTATGAGGTTCTTGCGCTTCCACGTCGTAGATCATGCCTAGTTCCGGATTAATTTAATTAACGTGCACGGTGCGAATCCTTATGGTTCAACTACACGCAAGAGAAATCTCTCATCAGCGCTGAATTGCAGGTCAAGATCCAGTATCTATATATATGCGGGGTTGTCGGTGAACGGTTGTGCAGCGCGAGCAGTTGGTTTTTTTTTTCAGTCAAGAAACTCCATAGCAGATGCTGACTGCGTCGGCGTCGTCTCTCGCGGGTGAGGGCGCGTTCTCGTTCCTTGCAAGCTGGTACAGATGATGATGATGACGATTGTGCGTCGGTTGAGGTTCTGGATTTTGTAGCGCACCGCCCCCTGACAATCTTTGTATCATGTATTTTGCTGTGGTATACTTGATTGATCGTCACAAAGTCTGTTTTTTACACATATGTTTTCGTTTTTCTTTGTGCAGGTTTCAGTTTCGGTTTTGTGTAGCGTGATGAGCGCGTAAGACGACAAGGCTAGGCCCTAAGGAGCTTCGCCCCTAAAAGTGATGTCATATAAAATGCAAGGAACTCACTGACGAGAGTTTCTTTTGTGAAGGCAAGCGCTGTCCCAGCATGCGGCGGTCCATTCTGAAATATTTTAAGTGCGAGCCACTTCTTGGCGAAATTCAGCAAACTCTCTATCTATCTATCTATCTATCTATCTATCTATCTATCTATCTATCTATCTATCTATCTATCTATCTATCTATCTATCTATCTATCTATCTAGCGGCCTATGCGTCTTGGTGCACTCCTGGTCTTGCACATCTGCAATGATTCTGCAGATGTCCCTGCTCCATACCGTGCCACTGCCTTCGGCGGGTTATTCGCGGTGTCCGCGCGGTGCCCGTTTAATCTAACATTAATTGGTTGACCAGTTTCACCGATGTATTGCTTCTGACAGAGTGAACATTCCAACATGTAAATGACGTTTGAAAAAAGAAACCCTAAAGCGCAGGCAAACCAGCGGCTAGCATTCATAACGAAATACTCCAATGTGCTTCCAAACATAAATAACCTTCTTCGCAAATACTATTTAATACTAACAAGCAACGATCGTCTTAGAAAAGCGTTTCCCGAAATACCGAGAGTCACCTACCACCGTAATAGAAACTTTAAGGACATGTTAGTGCACACCAAAGTAAACCCTCAGCGCACCGCCAGCGCAATAATTTGCTCCAGTCCCAGATGTAAGACTTGCAAGCATATTCAAAATTAATTTAAGTTAAAAGCACGGGAAGTGACTATGTCCATCATATAAAATCGTTTTACTTGAACTATAGTTCAAATGTCGTTTACATGATGGAATGTTCACTCTGTCACAAGCAATACATCGGCGAAACTGGTCAACCAATTAATGTTAGATTAAACGGGCACCGCGCAGACATCGCAGACGAAAAAGAGCGTTAAGAGCATGGTCAGAGCGGCGGAGAAGTCGGATTGGATAGCAGGAATGGAGAAAAAGCCGGCATTGAACAACTACAGAAAAGGGAACGACGAAATCAAGAGAGAAAAATTTTACGATAATTCAAAGGGAAGCGCTTTACTGTTTGAAGCAAGGTCCGGTTCCCTGAGAACCCGAAGTTACAGAGCGAAATTCAATAAAGAAGGGGACACATGTACGTGCTGTGGAAAAGCTAGGGAAACGACAGATCATATTTTGATTGAATGTACAGATGTCCACCCAGGTGTAGCTGTGGGCACTATCCTACAGGAGGCCATGGGTTTCAGGGGTAGCACGGGAAAGCTGAATATGTCGGCGATAGAGGTAAGTAAAAGGCACTTAGAGTATCGGTGGCGCAAAAGTATGTAGCAAACAAAAGCGCAAGGTAGTTCGGGTAAGATTGCCACATCACAGCGGAGCGATAATAGATAAAACAGGTAGACGAGGAGCAATATTAGTTGTGAAAATATGTGATTCGGGAAAAGAAATGTTTGTAGAGGAAAAAGAAATAAAGCTAGAGCTTGGTGGCCCGGCTACCGCCCCGTTATAAAGGGGACGCTCCTAATATCCATCCATCCATCCATCCATCCTTGAAATCCCTCTATTTTTCAAATGTAGCGCCATTCATTGTCCTTTTCTCCACCGGGCTCTCCCCGGCGTTTGCTCCCCGCCACCTGCTGCGTCCCGACCTCTTCCGCTCCCCGATTGGCGGGTTCGTGTCACGTGGAAGAAGACGAGCACTCCTTCGTATTTTTTTCTCTATTTTTTCTTTCCACCTCGCTCCGGTCGCCATTTTCAGACCTGCGCGACGAAGGTGCTGTGCTCGCGAACGGACTGAGTACGTGTGTTATTGGGTTACAATGTTAGGAGGAACGTGTTAAGGAGGACAGCTCCATTCTATGGCCGTGCTGCTGCGCATTCGCTTGTCGCAAGCGACGAGGCAAGGCCGCTCGATAAAAACGCACGTTGCTAGTCGAGCGGCCATGGACAAGGTTAGGGGAAAAGCTTTTTAAGTTTTTTTTTGTTTGCATTCCGACAAACGCGACGTACAAGGAAGAAATGTGTAAATCGACAGGATCGGGTGTACTGACTTCAAGGAGGTTGCAAAAAGCGCAAGGTTTCGTAAAGTAAGTCCCACATTTCATGACCTTAACGTACGTTTCATGACCCTGTGCTGTGCGCGCGTGGTTCTTTAGTACGCTTCAGCTGATGCACTTTCTCTCTGCTGCAGGTAGTGCTGCGCCGAAGGTGCGTGAGGCTGGCCTGGCGATGCTGCTTGTGGTTTTGACACGCTGAAGTTCCCTTTTCTTAGAATGGGCTCACTTTGTTTTATGGCGTTGTTTTGCGTCGACAGTGCTCGCATCTTGCGCTGGCCTGTGACTTCAAAGCAACTTTATTAGGGCCATGTGTTCACGTCGACCAGAAGTTAGCGGCGAATGCAGTCGTTTAGCGTCAATGTACTCCCGTATGTGTTGATTTAGTGTGTTGTGTTTAACTTTTTTAACGTATTGAAATGATCTCGCTATTAGGGAGGTCGTAATATAGATGTTTGTGGGTAACAGAGGTCACCTGGGGAGCGTCAAATGTGCACCTTGAACGCACCAGCACTTGTGCATCATCCAAACAGCGCGAAGAAGCGACATATTTCATAAACATTGTTCAGCCAAGACGGCTGGAATATTTCACACTCCAGCCGAGCGAGGGTGTTCTGCATGTATCCTGCGAATCAGCACGTTCACATAAATTCACGTACTGGAAACCTGGAACCTTCGTAATCACGCGTAAGTCGCGCTTCGTAAGTCGCGCTTGTTTACACCGCGTGCATGCAATGTATACCAACACAAGCCCTGTACGAGCGGATCTTTTATGTCATAAATAATTGTAGTTTTTATTCTTTTTCCAGCGATTTAAACACTGCATTATTAACGCGTTTTACTGACTGAAGCATGAAATTCCGGACCTAAGAACTGCTCCGCAGGGCTCCAACGATCTTTCCCGCGTATTTCCACCTATAGCGCGTCAGCCGTAGTCTGCTGTGGCAGGTCCCATATAGGCGGCGACACCATCGAGATCGCGCCGGGCGGGAGAAGGAGGCGGAGAATTTAGGAGGAGGAGAGAAGTGGTTGGCGCTACTTTCCTTGGAGAGGCTTTAGTGAACCTTGGAAAAGATAGGGAGACGACAGATCATATTTTGATTCATTGTACAGATGTCCACCCAGGTGTAGCTGTGGACACTATCCTACAGGAGGCCATGGGTTTCAGGGGTAGCACGGGAAAGCTGAATATGTCGGCGATAGAGGTAAGTAAAAGGCGCTTAGAGTATTGGTGGCGCAAAGGTATGGAGCAAACAGAAACACAAGGTAGTTCGGGTAAGGTTGTTACATCAAAGCGGAACGATAATAGATAAAATAGGTAGGCGAGGAGAAAAATTAGTTGTGAAAATATGTGTGATTCGGGAAAAGTAACGTTTGTAGAGGAAAAAGAAATAGAGCTAGAGCTTGGTGGCCCGGCTACCACCCCGTTATAAAGGGGACGCTCCTAATATCCATCCATCCATTCTTGGGTTTTAGGGAGAACAATGGAAAGCTGAACATACCCGCGATTTAAATAAGTAAGATACGGTTACAATACTGGTGACAGAAAACTAGAGAGAACGGACAAAGATAATTATAGGGAAAAATAAGGACTTTCTGCCATAAGGGGCAGAGAAGTGGGCTATGAATTTACGTTTTAGCTATAGTATGATCGATTTAATTGAAGTAGATTTAAAAGGCATGAGGACCACTTAAAGAGAGAAGGAAAAAAAGGAAAGAGTTCGTAAATTTTTTACGAGCCTGATGGCGCACATGTCACCGCCCCGTTACAAAGGGGACGCTCATAGCTCATCCATCCATCCATCCGAAAAAAAAACATCCTGAGGTAGGCGACGTGTTGGCAAAAACAGCAGGATGTTTATCATCGCTGACATTAAGTAGAACACCTGTCGTTGTTCAAATGTGCATGTTGAATCAGGTGGTTTCCTATTGTCCCTGACAAAGCGGGTATAACGCCGGTGTAGTGCACTTGGACCATGATCAAGCATATTACTAGGACTGTCTGCTGCAAGTGTGACATTTGGCTTTCCCTCAACACATTGATTGCTTGCGCTCGCAAGATGGCGGACCTACCTGCAACTCTCCTTCCGTAAGAAGCATACACAGCGAACCTAAACGAGACGGTGCACAGGGCGCACCGGACGGCGCGAGACATGACTTGCCGCGCCGAGCAGGGCAACGCCTCCCGCACGATAGCGAACACTCCCCGCGCGGAACGGAACACACTAACTCGACACAATGACATAACCGAATCATACCTACACGCCAAAAGGTTACACGCCAGAACGTAAAATGGATTTGCATTGTTCTCTAGCTATACTAATTTTGCTACATATGAAGTTAACGAAACGGCCGCAAGAGCACCAAGGCTGTGGCATGTAAACGATGCCGCTCATACACGCATGTCATGATTCCAGTGTTATGACCTGTCATTTACGTTCGGCATGCAGTCGTGTTGTGCCATAGGAATTTTGGCATACATCCCCTTAACGAAACGCGTAGCATGTACATCATGCCACTCATGACATGCATGTCACGATTTTCATGTTATGACCTGTCCTTTATGATTGTTAGGCAGTCTTGTTGTGCCAAACCAATTTTTGTATACATCCCATTAACGAAACGGCCGCAAGAGCACGAAGACCGTGGTATGTAAACCATGCCGCTCATGATAGGCATGTCTTGATTCTAATGTTATGACCTGTCATTTACGTTCGTCATGGAGACGCGTTGTGCCATAGTAGTCTTGGTATACATCCCATTAACGAAACGCGTCGCATGTAAATCATGCCCCTCATGACATCCATGTGACGATTTTCATGTTATGACCTGTCATTTATGATCGTTATGCAGTCTTGTTGGACCATACCAATTTTTGTATACATCCCGTTAACGAAACGGCAGGAGAGCGCCAAGAGTGTGGCATGTAAATCATGTCATTCATGACATGCATGTCATGATTTTCATGTTATGACCTGCCACTGATGTTCGTCATGCAGTCATGGTGTGGCATACCAATTTTCGTATACATCCCATTAGTGAAACGGTCAGGAGAGCACTAAGGCCATGGCATGTAAGTCATGCCGCTCATGACATGCATGTCATGATTTTCATGTTATGGCCTCTCATTTATGTTCGTCATGCAGTCATGTTGTGCCATACTAATTTTCGCATACATCCCATTAACGAAACGACCACGAGAGCACCAAGACCGTGGCATGTAAATCATGCCGCTCATGACATGTGTATCATGATTTTCGTGCTATGACCTGTCATTTATGTTCGTCGTGTTGTGGCATACCAATTTTCGTATACATCCCATTAACGACACGGCCAGGAGAGCACCAAGAGTGTGGCATGTAAATCATACCGCTCATGAAATGCGTCATGATTTTCATGTTATCGCCTCTCTATGTTCATCATGTAGTCATGTTCTGCCATACCAATTTTCGCATACATCCCATTAACGAAACGACCACGAGAGCACCAAGACCGTGGCATGTAAATCATGCGGCTCATGGCATGCCTGTCATGATTTTCATGTTATGACCTGTCATTTATGTTCGTCATGCACTCATGTTGTGCCCACGACCTACTGTACTCCTGACCTGCCCGGCGAGCAGAATGCCAGCGCGCATGTGCTAGCTCTTCTTTCTACCGCTAGGGGCCTTTTGGCGGCGGATTTTGGCGCCACCAGTTACCCCACCCACACCACTTCTAGGCGGTCGTCTGCTCGCGTTGAGCCGAGACGCCTGTGCGGGCAGGCACTCTGCGGAGCGAAGAAAACATTTGCAAAACTGCTTCGATTGAGGTAATTCAGCTATGACAGTACAGTGTAGTTCCCAGAAACGCGCCCACGTGAGCCATGTACCACGGTAGTCTGTAGAAAAGGTGAGAAATGTCTAATATTGGCATGCGCAGAAATGTTCCTATACACTTAGTAAACAAATATGTACGTTTGTATGACTAATGAGCTGAATTCGCGACTATGCTTTTGCTTGGTAAGGTTTTACAAGTTATTGACTCACAAATTAAACCAACTGTCGCTTGAGCGACCGAAATAACAGGAAAAGAAAAGCTAGTACCGATTATCTCAGTGGCGCAACAGTGCTGTTGGTTCCTTGGTAAATAGACTCTGAAACGTTGGCCGAAGTACCATATGAACATTCCTGCTATTAGATACAGTGCAACAGTTCGCATATATGCTCAAATTTCCGAGAACTGCGCACAAGCAAAGTACTCGCACGGTGCTTGTTGTTCTGCACCCATGCACCCGTCGACGCTCAGGTGGGGTAACTCGAGCGCCATCTTAGCGGCGAAGTCTGGAACGAGAGGCGGCGCAGGCGTCTCCGTAGAACGCCGCGAGCTGGTCAGGTCAGGAGTACAGTAGGTCGTGGTTGTGCCATACCAATTTTCGTATACATCCCATTAACGGAACGGCCAGGAGAGCACAAAATCGTAGGCGGATAGATAGATAGATAGATAGATAGATAGATAGATAGATAGATAGATAGATAGATAGATAGATAGATAGATAGATAGATAGATAGATAGATAGATAGATAGATAGATGTGAGTTCGGAATTTCTGCCGAGGCTCTTCATTAATTCTCCTGCTTACACTTAATGTTAAGCGCTGAGAGAATACACGCATTTTAAAAAGCCTGTCAATTAATGCATAGACCTGCATGCAGAAAAGAAAAGCCATAATAATATGAGGTAAGGTCTCCAGCTAATGAGGCCAGGCGAATATTCAAAAGCGCATACTCTCACGTGGACATGAAAATTATAACGTATCAAAATGATGGAACGGGGAGGGAACGTATAAAAATCTGAAAATAACTGGGGGAAAAGGGACGTACGGCGTGATCAAGCCGTGCAAATATGATCAACAGTGTGTCACGGCTAACATTTCCTGTTCTTTTTTTTCGTTTTTTTAGGGGCACCGATTTAAGCTTTTGTTTCTTTCGCAGCACTTCAGGTGCGCCTTCTGGGGTGACGGCTGGTGCGAAATTAAACAAAAAATTATTAGAGATAACAAAAACAAAGATGAAAATATGGTAGAAGCGATATCGAGCGCGGATCTCATACTAAACACGCATTTCACGATCAGAATGTTTAATGAAAGTAACTATAACGCACTTCCATTCAAATTACAATCACGTGTCTCATATACCCGCTTTCGATATGTGGAGATGAGCCGGGAATATGCCAGCATTAGTGAAACGCAAGGAAGAGGGAAAACGGAAACCGCTCTTGCCATCGACCGACTAGCCCCACTCTTGCCTTCAGCCCACTTCTACGCATGATAGTGAACCTCTATGTTCCTCCATGATCGTGGCACGCGCGTCGTTGTGAAGGAGGCGGAGAGTAAAAACACGTGTTTCGTAGGCGCCGCCTAGATCAATCGGAGCGTGCACAGTGTGAATGAAGTAATATTCGTCGAATAATCGAAACAGTCCAATATCTGCGCACCCCTAGTCACAAGCCGTGTTAGGCCGCTTTCGTAAGCGACGAGAAATCGCTAGACAGCCCTACCATCCGCAGCCGCAACCTGTCAGTCCGAGGTGTTTCGTACGCGTGCTCACACTTGCACAAGGCACCATCGCCCCCTGCGTTCAGCGCCAATGCGGGCGCTCCCGCGTCGTTGGGGGATAAGGCTCCCTCCCGCACCGCGTTCGCACCTGCTTGTGGGGGGTGGCGTCGTCTGCGTGTGTTCCGCCGCAGCTTCTTACTGGTTTTAAGACCGTAGAAGGTTTGAAAAAAAAATCACAGCATATCCACGGGGTGAATGATGATGAGTGGGCGAAGCTCCGGAGGGAATCATCGGTAAACCGTGAATCTTTCGCCTAAATCGTCCAGTCGATCATCATGTAAAGGCGTGAGAAACACTGTATTCGTACGCTGGGATCTCGCGTTTAAGGGGGATATGCTGTGCTAGAGCCAGGCCTGCGCGGAACTGCAGGACAGTGACAGCGTAAGCAGGAGGAGCTACTTTCTTAGAGGCCACTTTAAACGCTTGAGGAAACTAGTGCAAGTAGAAGTGGTAGGTATCTCCTGCGCCATAACTTATCATGTTGCCAAGTAGGGAAGTACCCACTACGCCATAATTACCAGTGCCTCCGTAATGGGTTCAAAGCTACAAAGCACGCAGCTCTGTGTTCTTTCAAATGATGCCTCGACCTCGTTATACAATCCATTTTCGCGTCGTGTAGCGGTGTATTACTATTTTTCAACGTAACATTACGTTTGTTAATGCGATTCCGCGGGAGACATTATACCTGTTTAGGTCTTTTAGCGATAATTTTTCAACCACAGGCGTCGAGAATACTGTGAAAATAGTGACTAAATTTGGGGACGTTACGAACAGCTTCGTTAATTGGCGGAAGTGCCTAGGGCTTTGGCACGGCCAGTGGCCGTCTGCACCAGACTTGTTCGCTAATGTCAAATGGGTGACTACCCCTGTGAAGTATCTAGGCGTGCCGCTTGATGCTTATAAGCAGAATGACGAGTACTGGATGCAGCAGACTAAGGAGGCGAAGGAAAAAGCCGCAAGATGGAATGCAGGTCACCATTCAATATTTGCTAGGGCCACAATATGTAACATTTTCTTGGTTGCTAAGGTATGGTATGTCATGCAAGTCCTCCATTGCTCCCGTGCAAATGTGCAAAAGTTACACAGAGTATTTGTGGTTTTCGCGTGGGGCTCAAGCTGGGAACGGTGCAGCCGGACTAATCTTTTCAGACGTGTGAAAGACGGTGGAATAGGCCTGGCGCACCTTTTCATAAGGCAGATTGTCAACAGGTTTTTATTTTTTCGAGATGTGGAAGATCCCTTCTTACTCACGATGTGCCAGTTACGGCTCCGACACGCACTTCCTCAGTTTGTAGTCGGAATAGAGAGCATGCCGGGTTCAGTACGTGGGTTCTTTAAGGAGGTTATTGATAGTGTGCGCTTTTTGAGCGTTCGTTTTTCGAATGAGTACCTGTGGAGTATTGGGCGCAAAAAGCTGTATAATGATGTACGTGACACTATCTTGCCTGTTCCAATGTACAGGGCCATTTTCAGTGGAGGCCCTGGTCTTGACGTATTGAAGCGTGTGAAAAAGATGCCAATCCAACCTGCAACAAAAACGTTCTTCTTCAAGCTCCATACTGGCACGTTATCGGTTAAAACTTTTATGGAAGAGCGAGGACTTTTCTTACCATGGGGCACTGACTGTCTAATCTGTAAAAAGCCGGAAGATATAGACCACGTTTTCATTCATTGCTGGGAAGGCGTGTATTTTTGGGATGTCCTTCAAAGAACACTGAAAAAGGAATTTCCAATTGATCCCCATGGTATACGGTACTTGGCGATAAAAAGTGATGATGGATTACCCTACGACCTAATAATGCTTACGGGCCTCCACTGCTTATGGCGCTCCAGAATGGCTGGGTACCATTGCGATCCTGATGCCCAGCCAGCACGTATATATTTTCGACGGTGCATGGCACGATACATTGAGGAATTGAAGCAGCAAGAGTGTGTGCCTGAGTGGCTTAGCCAGATCGAACCTCTAACTGCTTTAAAGGAGTTTTGAATGAAAGTGCGCGGGACGAATTCATCTCGTGTAAGACATAAAAGTGATCGCGTCAAGTGAGACTCGATTTTTGTTCACCTTTGTACTTAGTTTTGTAGTCAAGTGACCGTTGTTTACTGTGTCCGGTAATAAAGAAGAAAAAAAACAGGCGTAGCTCAGTGGTAGAACGCTCGATTGCCACGCCGAGAGCCTGGGTTCGAATCCAGGCAGAGGACACAACTTTCGGAATTTTTTTTTTCATAAAAGTAGACGTGGCTACGTACATCACCAACAACGAACACCATGGGATGTACAGACCCACGCCCTAAGGAGCTTCGCCCCTAAAATTTCTTTCGTAAGGCTAATATTGCTATTGCTAATGGGAAACTTTTATACGAGGCAGGCCATGTGCATCAAGTTAAAGAAAGTGTGTCTGCGTACGGAAGCGTGGTGACCGGCCGATGTGTCTCCCAAACGCGGGAGATAACATACTCCAATAAATACCCCAAAAGTTCTGAGATTGCCAGGCTAGAACGCAAAAGTGATATTATTGTGATCCTTGTTAATTTAATTATTTGTTATCGGTATGTATACACTATTATCAATATATTAGTCCCATAAAAGGCTCCACAATAAAGCAGTGAAAGTCTAGCTGTATCCATCACGTGTGAGCATAGTGCTTGTGTGCGCGTGTTGGAAAGAGAAGCTGTGAAGCCACAGACTGCACGACCTGAACTGTTTATTTCCGTTAATCGTACTTATACTAAGTGAGAAAACGCGGGACCGGTGCCAGGAAGCGTCCGACAACGTACGTACATTTATTTATTTCTAAATAATGAAGGCTGAATTAAGCAATAAGGTTCTAACTCGTTTTGCAAGATTTTGTTAGAAACCAAAAAGAAACAAAAAACAGAAACACGACTGGAGAGAAAACAGCAGGACGCCTTTCAGTGGCTTTTGTTATCCGGTGCCTCAACTCCTTCGTGCGACGTCTAGGCCGGCAGGCGCATGCAAGAGGCACATAGTCCGTTTTTATTTAAGGAGCTTTTCTTCTTTCATTTCCTGTTTTTCTTTCTTTTTTTTTTTGCAAGAGGCACTCCGGTATATTGATGGCGATCCTTGTTCTGGTCGGAGTACCAACAAAAGGAAAGACCAAACTATTCAAATGCGTGACGGGGCTCTAGGACAAAGGAAAAGAAGAAAAGAGGAAACGGGCAGCAGCGCGGGCCGCGAACGAAATGTACGGAGCGCCTTAGACCACACGTCTATGCGTGTCGCAGCCTGGTGTCCCACACAAGCAGCTCGTTGAAAACAGCGCGAACAATTGCAAATTGACAACACATGTCGTCTGCTAGTAGAAGAGCGTTGCAGGAATGCGCGCACTAACTCCCTCCCATTGACAACCCACCTTTCACGTACTCCACGCAGAATGCCAGGGGACAGAATGCCCGTTACATTGCAAACTAGCACCACATGAGCGTCGACGGAACGCGCGCAAGCGACCGCGCTTCTTCAGCATTGAGCTTTCTGGAAGCTATAAATATTTGTCCCTGGTGGTCTGATATAAGTATTGTTATGGCGCAGGACACAACAAATCTTGTTGCTGAACACCGAGCCGTAGTACGACGACATTTGGAACAAAAAAAAAAACGTAGGAAAACGCGAATAACTCGGTTCTAAAGCTACCGCCAGCCCTGCGACCGGAGCTTCTATGACCCCAAGGACGAGCGTGCCGCCGCGATCGGCGCTCCCGTCGGCGGAGAGTTACAAGTGCACCATCCCCATACAACAGACCCTTTTCAAAGCGTTACCTTGTAGCCACAGGCCACGAAAACTATTGTAGTGTGAACAAGAAGACTTCGCTCGAATTGCAACCGTTGCGGGTTGCTCACTGCGTTGCCCTTTACACAAAGATACCGCAAATGCGAAAAGTAAGCAGAGTGCTGACATAAAGCATCAAATGATAGGGATAAGTAATGTGCGTGCCTTTGTTTGCGCCGTATTAATTTCGGAAAGCGTCGGTATTCGTACACTTTCTTCAGAGCCAGCATCGTATTCGTAGTGAGAGGGCAAAGTTATCGCAAGCAATTACGTATGCAGTACTGGTATGCGCCGTTTGATTTAGCATTCCTTTCTGTGAGCACTCTTGACTTGTGGCGTTTTACGCCCCAAAGCCAGCTCCGATACCACCTGGGGTTCTTTTACGTGCAGTGATATCGCACAGCACACAGGCCTCAACATTTCACCTCCATCGAAATGCAGCCGCCGCTGCCGGGATTCAATCCCGCGCCCTTCGGATCAGCAGTCGAGTACCGTAGTGTGAGCACTCTTGTACTCAATGCTTGCAGCAGGCGAAAAGCCTCGATCTTCCCCTCTCGCGGGTAGATGCACTCGCCGAAGGAACTTTTCATATACTAGCATCCACCTGTGAATTGTAACTACACCCCAGTCTGGCAATCAACGAGCTAAGATTACGTCAGCTTGTGAATCGCCTTTGCACACCACCAGTCATATATAACTCTCCGCGATACAGCATCATGCACGCTAGCGTGCTGAAGCACAGTACAGCTGACTGCCTATGCGAAGCAGCAATCTGACTTTAAGAATGGTCCACGAACAACTTGCGATAGCTTGCTTCCACTGGCTGTACCAGAACGGCCACGCGCTTCCACCACTCCCGTTGTCGCATTTGAATCGGCTAGCACACTGCACACCATAACTTGACAATCTGAAATAAATAATACAGCTGCGGAAATATGGAAGCACGCGACAACTCGTTGCAATTTTGTTTCATTTCCGCTGCCCAGACGTCTAGCTGAATTTATGTCGGTTGGCTGAATGTTGGCGAACATAAAAAATAGGATTGGGACTACAGGAAACATGCGCACTGGCGCTGTTTACCTGCGGCGCCGCGTGCTCGGACGTGTATAATCGACTGGCAACAATGAGCCACTGCCGCCGACGTGGTCGTGCTTTATGTTCACTGAAATTAGCTAAGACACGCTGACAAGACAACACCCTGTGTGGTTTTTGTGGTCACCTTTTGGTGGATGCTACAGCGTAATTCAAGATCATTGCAGGCGAGGAAGAACCATGCTAAAATTTTTTTATTATCACTGTTGACATATAGCGCATTAAGTAGAGGAAAAAAAAGCGCACGCACGAATGACAATCATACATTAACACAGAGGCCACCATTAAAACTTTCTTGATGTAACAACAGCGGCAGTTGGTGTAAAAATTCAATCGCGATCATTTGCACTCGCGTTTGGTCGTTCAAAGCGTTGAGCGACTGCTACATAATGTTTAAAATTATTGGTCCATTAAAATCACAAAAGCACACAAAGGATGCTAGACGGGATCCTGGCTGCCGGTTGTCGGTCGTGTGGTCTTTTTTAAGTGGCCACTTGATTTCGGTAGCAACCCCGGGTGAATATTTGGGAGTACACCACCTTCGGAGATTGTCACGCCTGCGAGCAGCTTGCTTAGTTCTTCGTCGTTACGTACGGCAAGCTGTATGTGACGTGGCGTGATCCTCGTCTTGTGGTTGTCCCGCGCTGCCTTTCCGGCGAGTTCGAGAACCTCGGCGGTCAGGTACTCGAGCACGCCCGCCATGTAGACGGGCGCGGCGCCACTCACGCGGTCGGCGTACTTGCCGTGCCGCATCAGGCGATGGATGCGCCCCACGGGGAAGGTAAGGCCAGCTCGTGAAGAGCGCGATTGAGGCTGCGCACGTTTGGGTGCCTTGCTGGCCACGTGGGCATGGCGACTTGAAGACATTGCGGCGTCGACACAGTACGACAGGACCAGTGAAGAGGAACAGGGTGGCGGAAGCTGCAGAGGGAATTGACAGACAACACTACAGATACTCTGCGGCAGGAAGCTTTGCGAAAACAACGAACTCACTTAATTGTGCTAAATTGTGCGTGCTTGGGGAAGGGGGGATATTGGAGCAGCAAACAGAGACCGCGAGCGCTATTCCGGAACACCCGGCAGAGACTGCCGCCGATGTTGGTTGCAAACTCATATGCGCGGTGTCTCAATTAGTGCGACGGCGATAAACTAGTCGGAAGAATGCGAGTGAGTGCCCCGCCTACCGCCGCGAAGACCGGACGGCACTGTGCTGGTGGAAGAGATATGTCACCCAACACGGTCTTTTGCACCTTTGTGCAGGTTTCCAATACCCTCACTATCAGCCCACAGAAAAGCTCCAAATCGCATAACGATTTAAGGTAAGTTGGCAAGGAAAGGTAAAAGCGTTAATATTCTCCTCGAGTTTATTCGGGCAGTTCTAGACACGTCGAGCAAAACCACCTTACATACGAAATCGCGGTACTTGTCCAAAATTTACAAGAAAAAGGACATGAGATATATTTTCAATGGATACCAGGCCATTGCGGTATCAGTGGAAATGACTCCGCAGATAAGGCAGCTCGGACATCAGGCGAAGAAGACCGCTGTGTTCCCATTCCGCTCTCAAGTACCGACGCTGCAAGACAACTTCGCACTCTTGCGCGAACGATGT
Organism: Hyalomma asiaticum; assembly: GCA_013339685.2. Taxonomy (NCBI): domain Eukaryota; kingdom Metazoa; phylum Arthropoda; class Arachnida; order Ixodida; family Ixodidae; genus Hyalomma; species Hyalomma asiaticum. The sequence goes on along the minus strand of CM023481.1, from coordinate 34,963,406 downwards.
CGTTAACTGAGTGGAATACCCCATACACGAGGCGCACCAGACTGCACCGGCTAAACCCATCGCTGCAACTCGGACCTCCGGCTGGTTTGCACCGACGTGCTTCGCTTCTTTGCCGATTGTGGTTGGGAATGGCCTTTACGAACACTTACTCTGCGCTGATTGGAATGGCTGATAGTCCTGCGTGTGCTGTCTGCGGATGCGCAGAGACCATAGATCACTTGTTGTGCCACTGCCCACAATTTGAGGAACATCGACTACCTATGACCGAGTCCTTCACAAAGCTCGACGATCGTCCACTTAGTGAACAGACAATCTTAGAATACCGTCCTCACCGACCAACGGCTCAGAAAGCAATGAAAGCGCTTTTGGCCTTTCTAAAAAGATCTGGCCTAGCCGAGCGCCTATGATATTATATAGGACTGGCCTGTAGGCATTCCCCCTCTCTCCTTCTCTTTACTTTTATTCCCCTTTTCCCATCCCCCAGTGTAGGGTAGCAAACCGGACTCATGACTGGTTAACATCCCTGCCTTCCCTTCCTTATTTCTCTCTCTCTCTTCTAGATTGCTTGACGACGATGAACGATCGCACGTTTGTAATTAAGGCTCAATGGCTCTTGACAACACCGTGAAGAACGACTACGCCCCTGCAAGAGGCGGATCCTCTGCCAATGCCATCATACATCTTTCCGAGTACCACACCCGCCTGATCCATGCGAAACACCTTGAACACTTTTACCTGTGACGAGGCCTTAGAAGGGCAGGTGTCCGGTGTTCCCGCGGGAGAATGTCCTGTCCACCGGACGTTGCTGCGCAAGAACTGGGGCGTTCGTCACTCCTGGGCGGTGTTTTATGCATGCTTTTGGCTTTGGTCACATGTCTTATTAGAGTGCGCGTGAATTCAGTACTGCGCAGTGGCGTTTAACAAAGAACAGATACGGTAGGCACTGACTCAGCGAGATCAGCTGTTCCTGGAGCATGTCCGCCGAAGCCATTTGCAAACTGTTTCATCGATCTGAAGTCATGGTTGGTATCGGGTTCACGGAACCCAAATTTTCAGTGGCATTAATATTTGCTGGACGCATGAAGTTGTGCGTAATGATTTAAAAGAGAGCGTACAGAGTTGGAAGCCTTTCATATTATCGTCAACCAGAGAGCCGATCTGCACTATGCAACGGAGCGCATCGGCGAAACGATCGAGACTATGCGCATGCGCGCGAGGCACAGCTCTACGCTGTAGCTGTACTGCGAGGCGGAATTGCACCCTGCTCCTTCTGGTTCGTTATACGCTGCTGTTTCCTGTATAAATGTCACAGATAATTTCTTGGAAGACAAGCGGTGCATATGACCGTCGAGGAACTTTCGAGAAAGGCGTGCAGGCATCGTCGCCTTTGATGATTTGATTAATTTGCGAGGTTTAACGTCCCAATTAAAAACAGCTCTGATTATGAGAGACGCCGTAGTGGAGGTCTCCGGCAATTTAGACTACCTGGGGTTCTTTAACGTGCACTGACATCGCACAGCACACGGGCGCCTCAACATTTCAACTCCATCGAAATGCAGCAGCCGGGGCCGGGACTCGATCCCGCGACTTCCAGATCAGCAGCCGAGAGCCGTAGCCACTGGACCACAGTGGCGGGGCTGTCGACCGACACGACATGCACACTGTTGCGAAGGGCGAGTAGGGTACGGGGTCGTTGGTATCCCACCCGTTCCGTCGCTGTTGTGAATGTGCATGTGAGCGTCGAGAAAGTTTAGAGAAAGGCGTGCAGACATCGTTGCCTTCAATTAGCTTACGTTTTATATAGTTTGTTCTGTGTTCCATTCGTTTTGCTTGCTTATGGAGAATAAAAATGTTGAAGTAGGAAGTGTGCACCGGCTGCTGAAGTGTGCTGTAAAAAATGAACATATATATTCACCACACCAGAAAAAAAATCACTGACACACATCGCAGACAAAAACAGTCGCATGCACTGGAAATCGATCTAAAATATTGTCTATAAGAATGCCATTTCACACAATAAAACACACCTCGTAGAGGTGTCTCTTCGAACACGGCTTGGCTGTCGTCACCACACCCGTGCGTGCACGTCCAGCCATGTAACGAAGAAAAGCCCACTAGAGCACGATAGAGAGCTTCAGAACGTTTCGATAGCGTGTGGACTCGTAACACCAAGAGTGTGATATCCAATATTAACGCGAGAAATTTGTTCCTGCCAACACTTCATTGGTCCCTTGCGCGTCCATATGTATATCGGTGCATGTGTTCAGGTCACCGCAATAGTGCAGTGGTTACGGTCACTGACTGAGGACCCGAACGAGGCTGGTCCGATCCCGACCGTGGCGGTCGCATTTCCGTGGCAGCGAAAGGGGCCCGTGTACGGTGGGACGTCGGGGCGCGTCAAACAACACAAGCCGGTCGAAATTTTATACCGGAGTTTATTCATCAATGCGGCGTACCTCAAGATCATATCCTGACTTTGGCATGAAACATCTCGGCAATTATTGGATGTTATGCTTACTGTTCATAAGTGGCAGAGCACAGGAAAATCCAAATTTCATAATTTTATTTTCCTAGTTTCAATGCGAATGACGCGTTTGCAGAAACGTTTTATACCCCTCACACACGGGCATGCTAAAGTACTTTAGGTAAGGGGACATCCGCCGGAAAGGAGTTCATGCTCAGTGACACACGACAAAGGAGTATCTGCTTCCCGGCAAAGTTCCATTGCAGAAAGGTAGATAGGCGATCTACTTTTCGAGAGTAAAGGCGTACTCTCGCCAACAGCGTACACGACCCGTAAACGGGAGAGAACTTTTCACAAAATTACAACACCCCGCAACTATTTTCTTGCCTTGCGTATAAGCTTTAGCTTTTAGCCGTGTAATAAGATTTGTCGGGTCGCATAGATTTATTTTTACCGCACTCTCAAACGCTCACATCGCCGGCATGCGGGATTCCGGCACTCATTATCTTTTTCGTCGTGGCGTGAAACGAACCATCAACATTATTAGCCATCAGCAATAAAAACGATATTTTTGCGATCCACAATCGCTAAAGGTAATTAAATGAGGAACTTTTCAAAAATGTTCACTATCTTGCTGCTTTAACAAGGAGCGCCATTTTTTTTTTTTTTTTTGCGGCGTTCGTCTTAGGAACCACCTAAAGAAGTTCACGCGCTGCCGTGTGTCATCGGCGCAACTACTTTCTGCAAAGGGTCCTTTAGAGTAGAAAAAGGGGTTCACCACAATGGACTTTACTTTCGCCCGTCTGTCAGGGGTATCACAGAATAAATTCGGTTGAAAACAATGAAAGGAACAATGTACAACATCCAAAGTACCTGGTAGTACATGTCACATGCCGATGACTGATTGATTTGTAGGGTTTAACGTCCCAAAACCAGTTCTGATTATGAGAGACGCTGTAGTGGAGGTCTCCAGAAATTTTGACCACGTGGGGTTCTTTAACGTGCACTGACATCGCACAGCACACGGGCCTCAACATTTCGCCTCCATCGAAATGCAGCCGCCGCTGCCGGGATTCGATCCCGCGACCACATGCCGATCACCTTGCCGCAGTGATCTTAGTGGTGTTGGGACCTGGGGTTGGGGTCGGGCCATCGGTCCTGGAATTCCACGCTACCATATCGACGGACCCACCATCCCGACTCCAAGGAGAGGTTGCCGAAATACTGAGCGGACTCGGAGACGATGACGTGAGAGAAGAAGAGAAATGAGGCTTATTTTTACATGATCATGGGAGCCGACTCTCGAGCGCGTTTGCGCTCTCATTATATACAATACTATATACAAAGGCGTCCAATCAAGACGTCGTCTCCGCCCTCGAAGGAAGGAGGTCACGCCCCGCCTTCGCTGCTTCTCTGCCGCTAGGGGTGACGGGACCCGAGTGGCAGCAGCAGATAATGATTCCCGGAGACGGAATAAAAGGAGCGGTCCGGCAAAGAGGCTTGCTGAAAATAACAACAGCACAAATAAATGCACTCTTCCCGGCCCCGTCCTTTTTTGACGACACGTTGGCACCTTCTCCTACTGGGGCAGCCGTAGAGCCACCTGCTGGCAGCAGTCCTCAGTGTCTGGTGCCCTGCTGCGCCACTCCCGCTGCGTTGGTGCGGCCGAGGAGTTCTTGCCACAAAGGCGGCCCAAATGCGCGCACACACACCTCACGAGACACTGACAGCCCACGGATTCCGGGAGCTTCACGCAGGGGGCACTGCACTAGTGTTCCACGGGGGCTGCTTTGAAGTTTGAAGCAAACGGTGAACATGGCCCTCGCGTCAGCATACAAACAATGCACTTGTCTCTTCGAGACGGCAGCCCAGCACTGTCCATGCGTGGGAACGCAGGCAGTGCGCGTTCCCCACGGTTTTTTTGTTTTTTTTCACCGAAAAGTGGATCTGCCGGCCACCGCCGGCAGCCTCCCGGGGGAGGGGGGGGGGGGGGGGCACGCCGACCTTAACAGTGGCTATGGCGCTCGGCTGCTGATCCGAAGGTTGCGGATCCCGGCCACAGAGGCAAAATGCTTAAGCTAGCCCGTGTACTGTGCAAGTGCAAGACAATATTTCTCGTATTAGTAGGTTAGATTTTCACAGTACCAAAAACACCAATCTTGCGAGGAGAAGGCTATCGGTAAGCTATGAGAGAGAGAGAGAGACAGAGGTAAGGAAAGGCAGGGAGGTTAACCAAACGCGCGTTCGGTTTAACGCACAAAAAGAAAATGAGGATGGTGACTGTCGCTTTGAAGTTCCATCACTAAAGCGCGTGACTTAAAGATATTTGACCGCATCTGCTAGGGCCTACACAGCTATTTTTCTGAAAATAAAGCCATACTTTGAGCCACTGCTTTTGTTGTAATCGAGGCTCGATCTGTGGTGACCAAGATGGAGAGCGAGCCAAGCAGCTGATGATGATCCATGTAGATGGGGGAATATGTACAAGTGATGATGATGTGCAGAGATGAAGAAAAGCCAGTCGTATGTTGAGCTCACACTAATTCCCTCCCGCGGTGGAAGCGGCCGCCTGGCCGCGCTGAGGAATTACGAAACTTGCCGAATATACGGTTTCAGGCGAGAAATGTGCACGATTTCTGTCCCTCGGCAACGGTGGTAAGATGGGGGCGGAAGGGGCGAGGCGCGGTAATTCACCGGTGATGTCTGTTCAATGACTGTGTAAGGTCCAATAAAATGACTGGTTAATTTTTCACATAAGCCTGCAGCGCGCACGGGAGTCCAAAGACGCACCTCATCGCCAGGAGAAAAAGTCACAGCATGGTGACCAGAGTCGTAGCGGCACTTCCGTACCTCCTGGAAAATGCCGGTGTTAAAACGGGCGCGGCGACGGCAGTCCGCAAGCTGAGAGAGAAATCCTTCAGAGGAAGGAGCTGCTGAGGGTACAGAAGCCGACAGAAATGATACGTCTAGAGCGAAACTTGGTGAGCGATCATAGAAGAGGAAGAATGGAGAAAAGCCAGTGGTGCGTTGTGTGGCCGTGTTGTAGGCAAATGTTACGAACGGGAGGATTGCATCCCAGTTAGTGTGGCCTGGGGCGATGTACATTGCGAGCATGTCCGAGAGAATACGGTGGAAACGCTCTGTCAGACCGTTGGTCTGCGGGCGATAACTCGACGTGGTCTTGTGAATGGTGCCTGAGGCACGCCGGACTTCAGCCAGAACGGACGAGAGAAAAACTTTGCCACGGTCACTGAGGAGAACGTGTGGAGCGCCATGACGCAAAAAGAGGTTGCGTAGGAAGAAATCCGCGACTTCCGCGGCAGTGCCAGTTTGCAGACAGGCTGTCTCAGCGTAGCGCGTGAGATGGTCAACGGCCGTGACAATCCAGTGGTTGCCAGTAGGGGTCTTCGGAAGAGGGCCGTACAAGTCTATACCAACGACTTCGAAAGGCGACGCCGGACAAGGAAGAGGCTGCAAGAGGCCCGAAGGAGCAGTAGTTGGTCGCTTGCGGCTCTGACAACGGACACAGGATGCGACGTACTTGGAAACGGCTGTAGAGAGGCCAGGCCAGGAACAGCGACTTCGGATTCTGTCGTAAGTCTTGTGGTAGCCTATGACCTGCACTCGGATCATCGTGAAAAGCTTCGAGCACCTCCCGTTGCAAGGAACCGACGGGGACCCATTTGTTACCATCGACATGATAAATGCAGCGTTGTAAAGCCCCATCGCGAAGCCTGAACTGTGTAAGTTGTCGACGAAGTCGGGCGTTGGGAGGTAAAGAAGAACCTTCGAGACGTCCTACAATACATTGTGTTCTGAGGTAGCCAGAGAGCTAACAGCATCCTTCCGCTATAGGCGCCTTTCATAATCGTATCGGGACGTAAAACTCAAGAAATTATTAAATCGAAGACGAGAGCATTTTTTGCGAGCGGGGCTGCTTAGGGTGGAGGTTGTGCAGTGCCTCGAATGGTCAGTTGTCGCTCAGGAGGGAAAGTGGACCCGCTCTTGCCCTCAGCCCACAGCTACATTATAGCGATTATGCGAAGGCCAATGCGCCATAAAACGAAGAAACGTTTACGCCGAAGTTGCGGGTGCATTTCCATATCGTGAAACACAAAGAAAGAAAAAACTGCATGAGGAAAGATCACATACAGCGGATAAAGATGAAAGGTGGCGTGACTAACATAACTATTAATACATTATTGCAACGATAACTCTACATCCTTGCTAGTTACGTCACGATTAGCGATTTAAAGAACAGCATCGCTTTTCTGACGGTTTTGACGACGTGAAACTGGCTTGCCAATAATTTTATTGCACTATAAACTATAGCACATTTATTTCTACTCCGTAACATTTTTCTTAATTATTTCAAGCCTGCGGATCGTTTTAGCGCTTTGATCTCCTCTGTGCTTACACGATTGACAATAACGGCCAAGATACCGTGCTGTGTGATTTTCCAACGAATTGCTAACTCGCCCAAGGAACCGTGTTAATTAAAAGTGACAGTTTCTCCAGACGGTCGAAGCAATGAATGCGACAGCAATGAATTACATAATATACGATGTAAGACTAGCAGCTTTAGGGGTAATATGAATTGTAGTTAACGTGGGCTTATTAAGCTAATAGGCGTGACCAGACTTGCACGAAGGGAATGAATGACGACATGCCGCTCGCAGGAGAGTGGTACTGATGAGAAACGGCGCCCGTTGGCGAGCCGTCGAAGGTTATTTAAAACGTTCCATGTTGCCGCTGTACGGTTAGTATTGCGTGTGTACCACGTTGTGGAAATTGAGTAGAGGAGAAAGCGTTCACCTTACGGCGCATAGAGAAGATAGTGTACGTAAAGGTAGAACAGGAGCAGCGGCCTCGAATCGATGTCCACTTCGAATGGCCGCGATGCGGGCCACGGGAGATGACACTGCATGCAACTGTGAACGCGCAGCCCGAGGCAAATGCTTCGGGTTTGGTCTCGAATGTGTTTTGAATGACAGTGCTGCAATGATTACGTGAGAACTAAAGCGCAGAAGCACCAACTACGGGGGGGCAGTGGGGCTCGTGCCCCCCCCCCCCCCCCGGACGGCTTTACGGGGGGCAGAGCCCCCTCCGGCCCGGCTGAGGATTTTTAATCTGAGGATTTTTAATGGTGGTGGTGAGGCGCGGTCCCCACCACGCCGCCGACGCCGGGTGACATCGTGAGTTAAAGAAATGCTTTGCATTTAAATCCTACGTAGGAAGGTGGCGGAAATTTCATTGGCGCGCCCCGCGCGCTCGCAGCTGTTGTTATGCGGACGCCGCGACAGAGCGACGCAGGACGAAGGACATACCCGCCGCCATGAGATGCTCCATTTTACATCGCATCTACAGAACTTGTTGAATGTTGTGCACGGTAGATGGCATCACAGGCCAATCGCTCCTAAAGCCCCTTGATGTAATCGCTCCGGCGGAAACACCGGGGCGACGAAGAGGAGAACGAGCGGCGAAGCGAGAGTGCCGGACTACTAATACGCCGGACGCCGGGTGACATCGTGAGTTAAAGAAATCCTCTGCATTTAAAATGGCTTGTGCTAACGTGTATGTCACGAAGAAAATTAATGGAATTATATTTACGTGCATGATAAATAAAAGAAAAACGAATGTATGCCCGGAATGGCTGCACTGACACTGAGTGAGCCAGCTTTAGTTTTGCCTGAGGACGCTTTGTAAATACGATCTCGTCAAGTCTCGCTGTAATAAACTCGAAGTGGTTTACCATTCAAGTTAAGCGTATTGATTCAACACGTGCGTCGAGATACTTTAACCTCACGTCAAGTGCATTCGAAACGCAGTTATAAGCTAACGAGGACGGGAAAGTTCAGCTTAACAGGTTGCATGATGCAATAATGACTTGTACCCGAATTGTATGGTTTGGTTCATCGGACTCGGAGCGTTCACGTGGCCTTCTTCAACCGTGTCTTCACTTAATTATTTAAAATACGCATGAAAATCTATTCGATTATCGTTTGGTCGCTATTTTTGTTGCATGGTGAGCCGATTTAATAAGCAATTATAAACGTTAGCTAATTCCTGGGATGCGTACCTTTAATAGCTTTAAGTTACTCGCATGTTCCAACATGCTTATTCTGGCACAAGATTTTCTAAAATTAGCCTACGTTTTGCGTATTTTCTATCTGTTCTGTGTCATGTTATAACCACGTTGCGCTGTTTTCATGTTAAATTTTCCTTCTTGTAACATAAATTGACATAACACCGCAGTTTTGGTTTCGACTCGCCAGGAAATGTATTTGGTTTCTAAACAGTCGAGGTTACAACAGGCACGCAGAGTTGCAATGTGTGTACTCGGGAATCTAATAATTGGAGAAACGCAGAGAACGTTAGAAACCCGAATGGATGCGGTATTTTTGTCCCAGAATGGAGAAGGTACTAGGGGCGTCAAAATCGCTCCTTTATTCAGGCTGTGAACTTATGCAGTTAAAAGCCTTCCGGACATTCAAGTGTTTGAGATTTGACAATTCCTCCTTAAAGCGCTACAAAATACATGTTTCAGTGCTCAAGAAATTGTCATCGCATATTTGACGGGACATTCCCTTCAATCGCTCTGCACCGAACACCAATTCTTTCAATTTTTTTTGCAGTTCCTGGCTTTGCAGAATGGACAAATATCTCATAAAGCGACAACGATTGTCTGCTGAATTGCCCAGCCTCCCGGCCTCTGCGATGCAGCCGATGACCATCCAACCCGCCATGGCGGAACCTCTGCGCCCTCCATGGACACTTTGGGTGCCATAAGCGCTGCTACTGCTGACACACCCAGGTCTGCGAGTTTGTCGGCTCCGAATGAAGGAAAGGTCCTGGAATCAACTTCAAAGAATGGGGGTGCCACAACTGGAAAACCAAGCACTCATGGGCGTCTTGAACAGATTCGGCCGGGGCCCACTAACGGCAACGGTGGACGAGGGTTTCGGAAGAGTTGGCAATCAACCTACAGCTGGCTTTTCTACAATGCACAAACCAGTAAGGTGTATTGTGACATCTGCGTACGTGCTACCAGGGTCCCTCAATACTTGGTGCTACTGACAAAAAGCTTCCACTCCCGCGTACATCCCGAGACAAAGACTCGCTGATCGCTTTTGTCGAAACTGGCTTCCAGAACTGGAAAAAAGCTTTGCAAAGGTTTAAAAGCCACGAAAATTCGGCATTGCATCGCGCAGCTTCCACAGCTCTGACAGCTTGAAACGTGGGGCTGAATGTGGCATCTGCTCTCTCAGAGTCTAAGCAAAACCAAATGAAGGAAAGCCGTAAAGTTCTGATGGCTATATTGTCATCCATTCGCTTTTTGGCTTTCCAAGGTCTGGCGCTGCGAGGACACGATGATGACGAGGGGAACTTGAAGCAACTGTTACTGCTGCGCGAAGCCGATGTGCCGGGACTAGCAGCATGGCTAAATAGAACAGGCTATAAATGGATCTCCGGTGACATCCAGAACGAGATGCTCGAGTTAATAACACACAGCATGCTTCGCCCCCTAATGAAAGAAGTGCACGGGGCAGGGTTTTATGCGGTTATTGCTGATGAAACTTCTGACATAACTACGCAAGAGCAAGTATCCTTCTGCTTTCGGTATGCTAAGGAAAACTTGGAAGTGGAGGAGGTATTCGTTGGATTTTATGCAACTGCGGACACCAGAGCCCGTACTCTTTTTTCTATTTTGAAAGATGTGCTTTGTCGATTCAATCTTCGGATTGAGAACTGCCGTGGGCAGTGCTATGATGGGGCTGCAAATGTTTCTGGCAAGAGCGGTGGGCTTCAGGCCCTTGTTCAAGAGATAGAACCAAGAGCTTTGTATGTGCACTGCCTTGCGCATACACTGAACCTGTCTTTGCAAGATTTGTGCACGAAAATTGACGTCTGTCGGGATTTTGTTAGCTTGTTTACGGACCTCGTCAATTTTGTTAGAACTTCCCCAAAGCGTCTCAGCTGGTTCCAGCAGTTTCAGAAAGAGGAAAATCCTGCACTCAGACAGTTTTGCAAAACTAGGTGGACGTTAAAGGCGCGCTCTCTCCGATCGGTCTCCGCTAACTACTCCGAACTAACCAGATTCCTTTTTACTCTTTCTTCGGAAGAGAAAAATGACACGGGCGCCAAAGCGAGCGGTTACGCAAAAACGCTTCAAAAGTTCGTCACCTATTTTCTACTGAGGCTCATGCTTCTTGTCTTTGAGAGGTTGGAAAGTGTCAACTCCGCTCTCCAAAAGAAGAGCCTACAGTTCACCCGTGCACAGCATTTAGTTAAGGCTGTTGAAGAGAGCATCGGTCAACTACGCGACGACTTTTCCAGTTTTTGGGCGGATGTGTCTGATGAAGCGCGCGAAATGGACATCGGGGCCCCAAGAGTTTCGAAGAGACCGGTGCAGGCACCACGTCGGTATGATGAAGGGTCGCGCGCACATGACTTTAATTCCCCCGAAGCTTTGTACCGGCAGCGGTTCTATCTAGTCATCGACACGGTGCATGCATCGCTGCGCACGCGGTTTCCGCCAGAAATGTGGTACCACATGAAGCAAGTCGAGCAGTTCGTAACAGGTGATAATGACGGCACGTATCTGTGCGAGTTCTACAAAGGAGATCTCAATGCTGTGCGTCTTCAGCTTCACCGCAATATGTTACTTGACATAGCAAAGCAACGTGCAACGAGTCTTGTCACATTTCAAGATGTGGTCGACTTTCTTTCGGGAAAAGCAGGTGAACCCTTGAGGGTGCTCCTTCCACAAGTCGTCAAGCTTCTACAAATCGCCATGACGATTCCTGTGACTTCCTGTTCATCAGAAAGATCTTTCTCGTGTCTCCAGAGAGTTAAAATCTACCTGCGCTCAACAATGGGACAGGCCAGACTTAACCATACCGCCTTGCTCCACTGCCACAAAGAGCAGCCTAGGCAAGTGGATCTGAATCTTGTGGCCAACGTGTTCATTCATCGAACGCTAGTTAGAGAAAATACATTTCATGTTGAAATCTAAGACTACCGTTCTCAGGAATACGCTCTAAAATATCGTCCGTTGCCGAAGTTTGTTCTTTTCTCAGCCATGTGTATCTGTTTTTATTTATTTGTATAGGATGACTGGTATATGGAAAAGCTTTAACAGTTTTCTTATGTATACAGAATTACAGGTACATCGAAGAACTGTAATAATTTTCTTATTTCCGTGTTCTCAGAGTGTATAAAAGCACTGTGAAGTCTGAAGTGTAAAATGGTCTTGAATCACTAGCCCCAGTTCTCTGTTGTAGGCTACAAATTCAACTATTTATACGTATACAAAATGTAATTTACATCTCTTTTCCGCAGCATTATTTGACATATCATTCGTAGGAATTCTTAGTTGAATATCTCCGCGAAAGGCTGAAATTCTCTGTTGATATTATGCACGCGTTGGCATTGATAAGACATGTTCATTGTTTCCTTTTCTTTCTTTGTGAGTGATTTTGTGAGTGGTCGCGTTAGGGAAATGTAAAAAAAGAAAAACAGCAGTGTACGATGAAATGAGCGAGCAGATACGTCATGAGTGCTTGTATGTTCACTCTTTACTTTTTGAAGTGTAAGCGTTTTGTAACCCTTGCATTGATAATTGCTGAACGTGTACCTTACGTATGCCTGTTCGTTATAAATGTATTATGCAAAAATGAAAATATTAAAAGCTTCTGATTACGGAGCCATGATTTGTTCCTGTGCACTACTTTCAAAATGAACACTTCTGGCGCACCTGCGTATCCAGTCCAGAAGTTTCGTAGTATATAGGGTATTTCAGAATACATATTACTCGCTAAAATGGCCAGCAAAATTTGGCTCCTTCGCGCAACAAGTAGGAATATTTCTTGAACACCGCTTGCTCTTAAATGTTTTACTGATCACATTTATGCAACAGATTTTTACCTCCGAACTGCCCATTAAAAGAAAAACAAATCGACTCGTTTTTTTTTTGTGCTGATGGTACAGTCACGCAATATTTTTGGAAAAATGCGACCAGTAAAACACGTATTCAAAGAAATTTCTACTGGATGAGTCAAACCGCAGAAGTTCACTGTTCATAGATTCGCGGGACGTCTTATTTGGGGACACCCCGTAGTTAGCCGACACAATGTAAAAGGCCTTCACTGGTGCAGGTGACACTTATGATGATGATGATGATGATTAGTGGTACCCTCTTTGTAGCGGGGAGATGACGTGTCATCTCATAGGGACCCCCCCCCCCCCCCGCTTCCTCTCCCCCTCCCTTCGTCGCCGCTTCGAGCCGCACTCCAGTTCTGCCCCCCCCCCCCCGCCCCGCAAAAATAAGACGTCTACGCCACTGCTAAAGCGCGCCTTGCTTCAGCGCGAGTAGCATTCTGCTGGAGCTCTTTTGCAGGTGTTCTGATAAGACGCGTTAGAATGATGGGACGTGGCCCTATAATTGCTATTGCAAGAAAAGTACGTGCTCGATCGCCGGCGTTCTCCTAGCTGGACAGGCCTGGAGTACACCATCTGGCCGCGCCGCGAAACATCTGCTTTCTTTGACCGCCCTCCCATTACACGTGAAAAAGAAAACAAAAAAGATTGAACTTTCTTTCTTTTTTTTTTGTACATGTAATAGAGATTCCTCTTTTGCATATAAGATGCTTTAGCAGCTAGAAAGGTACTGAACGTTGGGCGAGTTGGTACGGATTCATGACAAGCCGCGCAACACACACACGGACAAGAGAGAAGTTCACACCACGAGCGAAAACTCACAACTGGTTTATTGGAACAAAGAAATGTCTTTATACATTCAGTACACAAACGTCCCCTGGCGGGGGCATCAGAAAAAAATAATGTACAGAAACAACTACACTCGTCACATATCCTTGTATACGATAAATACTACAGGAAACCTTGACACTGATGTCTATAGAATTTGAAACAAGGTGGTGTTTCAGTCTGCATGAAAATCATGGGTTCTACACGAATTTACTTAGTCTTTTTTCTTCTGACACTATACGGCTTTGGAACTTGTGGTAGGAAAGCCCATCGCGAACTTAACAAACGCTGTGCTCTGACGACGCGCTTGAACCAGTTACAACCGAAGCGCTGCTGAGGCAATAGGCAGTGGACTGGGGTACGTGCAGTGTGCGCGGGCTGCGTACGCGAGGCGGGCGGTGCGTGGAAAGTGTTCGCGAGTTCGGTTTGGGCCCACTAGCCCAAACCAAGTGTGCGTGCGAGTGGTTTCTGCTCCGGCGCGGTTTGGGCTAGTGGGCCGCGTTGGTAACCTGTGAGCTTTTGATGGCGCGTCGAAAAGTTTCACGTTTTCTCTATGTAATAAACGTTTCCGTTTTCAGTTCGCTGTATCGGCGGTCGTCTGGCATCCTTGGGCTCACGTCCCGGTCCCTTAATCTGGAGCCCAACGGTTATTGTCTTTTGCTACCAGGATGAATGAAAGCGGCCCGGAAGAGGCTCATCGAATCTATACATGGAGCGTCTCGACGCGGTCTCCGCATCCAACTGCAGGGAGAGGTAACGTCCGCAGCCTGCAGCGCAACAAGGGGCGTTGTGGTCCCGACCATGTAGGCTGTGGACGATGGCTGGTGACCCAGTTTGGGCAGCTGGGTGCAAACGAGGCGCCCGAGACCGGGACGAGAGGTGACGGAGAGGAGGAAGACGCCGGCTGCGGTGACGCGGAAATGAGCCATGGTGAAGTCGATGCTATGCTGCACAACGTATACAATACGGTGAGGACGGCAAGACGCAAGCCCTGGACATGGGGCGAAGATGCGGGTCACGGAGTGGAGGAGGCCACATGCGTGCATGCCGGCGACAACCGCTACAAGGACTCTGGCAAAGAGGAAAAGAACGAAGGCATATATTGCTGCGACATTGAGTTTGACTTAGGAAACGCAGACGTTTGCCACAGGTGCCGGCGCTGAGACACGAGCCACGAGAAAGGCAGGAGTTGTGCCTGAGGCCAGGAAATAACCCACCGAAAGAGGTTCACACCCTACTTCCCACCCGAAAGAGGTTCACACCCTGCGAAAGAGGTTCACACCCTACGTGAACGTATGGGTTCACACCCATACTTTCACACCCTACCATCCAAATGTTAGTGCATACCAGATGAACGAGAGGACCGAGAGAGCACTGAGACCTGAGACGTAGGCGGCTAGATAGATAGATAGATAGATAGATAGATAGATAGATAGATAGATAGATAGATAGATAGATAGATAGATAGATAGATAGATAGATAGATAGATAGATACGCTCAAAGGGACTTAGGCTCGCCAAGAAATGCTTTGCATACAATCAAACTGCTGTGGTTTTATGCAGCAAACATGATGAGGCGCACCGTAGTAGAGGACTCCAGAAGTTTTCGCCACCTGGGGTTCTTTCATCTGCGCAGTACGCGGCGGGGTCTCCAGCATGTTCGCCTCCGTCGAAAATGCAACCGCCATGGCCGGGATCGAGCCCGGGTCAGCAGCGAAGCACCACAAGCACTGCACCGCGCCATTGCGGTGGACAAGAGAACAGGGGGTCGCGGCGCCATCTTGAGATTCCAAGCTAACATCTAGTTAAAGTTAAGAAAAGACGACTCTCCAGCCAAGATTTATTCAAATTAAAACAAATGCACCATCATCGATGACGGCAGCGTCTACCCGAGGAGCTAATAAAAGTGCGCCTCGGCAAAGGATAAGAATATAATTTGCACTCTACGCATACGAAACAATATGTCTATGTGGCGAGGAAACAGCGAAAAGACGTCATTTATGCGGCGTTTTAGGACTGTGCCAATAACGAAATTTTGAGTGCGAAGCGAATTCTAATAATATGTTTGAGAGCAAATCGAATCGACTATTCCCGAATATCATGCGAATATGTTTCAAGTACTTCCACGTTAACTTGCAGGGAAAATGTTGAGCTAAACACAACCAAAGAAGAAAATTTGTTGCGCGAATGGTATGCTCCCGTATGCTCCCGTTTTTAGAACGAAATTCCGATACACAACAGTCGAAGTCCATTCCAAAAGTCTATTCCAAAAGAACAATCCAACAAAATTAGACGTAATGATGCATGGGTTTCCGTATTTCTAGCTGGCGCGCAGTGTGCAACATTTACACGATTTTCTCGAAAATCAGGAGATGACATCGAAAATCGGGGTATTCGCAAAGCGACGCAAAGGAGGAAAGGGGCAAGGGAAAGCAAAAGAACTCGTGCATGTTTTTATTCCTTGCTTCTCAGAGTCGCAGTAGTGTCATGCATAGCTCTGAATGGCTGCCAGTAAAGCTTTCAGACGCCGGTTGTTATACCAGTACAATTAAATAGAGCGTGCAATATACACGCGCGCAAAATGCGCTGACCTGCCCCGTCCCACACTCAGCCCGCTTCGCCGCATGACAACATTGTACGGCGGCGAATACAACTTTGCCCGCTCGGTGGTGTTAAATGTTATAGCGAGTTCCTCGTCGCGATAAAGATAACACGCCGAACCACGGACAGTAAATGCCATACGCAGACACGGGGGTCTCTCCTCCCTCTGCATCAATGGGTAGAGGGCAGGATCCCGCGAAAAGCTGTTGGGCAGTGGCGTAGCCAGATATGTTAATCGGAGGAGGAAATGGGTTATATACATCACTGGTAATAAATAAATAAATAAATAAATAAATAAATAAATAAATAAATAAATAAATTGGAAAGAAGGATAACAAACATGAGCAGTCTCAACAGAGCTTGCCTTTTCGCCCAAGCTGCCCCGTAGGAGTCGCTCCTTGCTACAGCCGGCTAGGGAGCCTACATGAAAAGCAGTCATGTAGGCTCCCTACAGCCTGCCCACTCAGGCCTCTCTCTACCACCACCTGCGCCAAAACAGTACCTTAATCACTTTTCTGCCCAGTCTGGTTTGGGCAGACAGGAATAAACCCACATTCTTCGATTAGTTTCACTGTAAAATTTTTTTATGTCGACGCAGTGTACAAATAGCACAGACGTAAACATAAAAACGCGGCTGTTGAGGGCATCCAGCTCTCAGAAATTTCGGGGGATGGTCTGAAAAGCATTCGATATTTCGAATATGTGCTATTTGATTCGAGTACCAAATCGAATAGAACACTATCCGATTCAACAATCGAAATTTTCGATTATATTCGCCAGTGGCGCACCGACGGGGGGGGGGGGGGGTTCGGGGGTTGTAATCCCCTCCCACTCCGTAACTGCTCCTATGTCCTAGAAGAATGTGGCACTAATGTCACTGCAAAACGCCGAAAAAAATAATAAAAATCATCATCATCATTGATGTTACTATTATTTAGCATTTTATTTACTTTTTTTACACACGCAACAACTGTGTAATCGCATGCCCGGCCCTTCGTGAAAAATTGAACCCCCCCCCCCCCCCCCCTGGCAGAGATCCTGGGTGCTCTACTGATATTCGCACACACCTAGAATTTTTCAAAGACAACTTTGACTCATTACGTGAATGTTATGCGGCGAAGCGTACTAAACATGCAAACGAGCCAGAATTGTCAATTGTCAATTGAAAAAAAAGGGGGGGGAGGAGGAGGACAGACTGCTACTGAATTTTCAAGGAGAACATAGCCTTTCGTCGTTGTGGTCCGCTATTTTGATTGGTGCTGCAGTGAGCTGTAGAATAGGCGCTGATTACGTAAACGTATTTTGTTTTTAAACTGACAAAATTTGCTAGATGATTAATTAATTATCGCCGTATATAATAAATATGTGCCTGGCGATTATGCACAACACAAAAATAGACTGCAATCTAATAAGAAAAAAAACAACAATTTCATTATTTTATAACTGGAATCCCTAGAGCACATGTTTGACTGCATAGCTGCAGTTAACCCTCAAAAGAGTTTTCTTCCGTGTATTCTTACATCTCATCATGATAATAGAGTGCCCTATAACAGCTTATTCTAGGTCCACTGTAACTACAGTATATAACTTGAATCAACAATCGTGAGGTGATCAGTTGTAAATTAAAAAAAAAAGGTATCGTTTTTGCTTCGCCCCGGATTCATATTGACCAACTGATGATCTTTAACATGCACAGGACGTGGTTCGATAGGGTTTATGACCTAGATGCAGTGAGATAAGCGTAATATCTGTGCTATCCCAGTGCTATGCAGCCATGTATCCGTGCTAAGTATCGTTTGAGAGCGCAGTAGCGGCATGCGAGCGCGCATTTATTTTGTATTTCGCATGTTTCGCAGGTTTTTGCCTTTTTTTGAAAGAAGCAACATGACAAATTTCAGCGTATAATAAATGCTTGTTTCCGGGCTTATTTGAGGCGGTCTTCAACTTTATAATTAATTTATTTGTGGGGTTTTAAGCCAAGATTTGATTACGAGAGACGCCGTAGTGGAGGGCTCCGGAAATTTTGACCATCGGGGGTTCCTGAACGTTCGCTGACATCGCACAGCACGCGGGTCTCAACATTTCGCTTCCATCGAAATGCAGCCGCCACTGCCGGGATTCGATCCTGCTACCTCCGGATCAGCAGCCGAGTGCCATATCCACAAGACCCCCGTGGCACATATGTAAGCGATTAAACTAGTTTTGAAGAGTTCATTATTCAAAAGCAATAATTAATTGATATTTAGTGATGAAATAAGTACTAGTTTCAAGTACACACGAGTGCCCCAAGATAGAAGGGAGGTGATTTTGCTGCAGCGCTCAGATATTTTTCAGTCTTCGTGCATGGTGAACTTTCATGGTGAACTTAACAAGACAACAATTAAAGCGAAATCATCTGGTCGCCTTCCCTCTTTCTCTTTGGTAGTATACAGATCCTAGTGTTTCGCTGTAATCCCTAAGACGTGCTAACGAACAGCACATAACAAAGTACCATATCTCGCAAAATATGGGCCACTAGTGAAATGTGCGCAGTGTCTCGTACGTGTCCTTTATTTTTGTGTCCTGTCTTTTGCCGCACTCTTTCCCGTAATGAAGGTCGAGTTCAGACTCTTTTTTACCTCAACTTTATTTGAGTTTAGTGTTACTTGTGTTGTCTTTTTCTTGTAGAGGTGCTTATTCGGCACGAAAGGTTTAGAAGCGAAACGAAAATTGCGCGCGTTGTATTATTTTCCATCGAAGCTAGAAGATGGCGCTACAGTACAAGCGCGTCTCCTCCTCCCTTGTTTCTCGCATAGCTTTCCCTCGCTGAAGTGCGGTCGGAAGGTTGGCCTCACAATGGGAGTATTTTTTGAATGCTAGGTCTTCGACGAGCTTCACATCAGCAGCGCCGGAAAGGTAATGTAGTACCGCTACTTCAGCCGTTCGCGGATGGACGGCACCGGACGTACGGGAAATCGCGGAGTTGCACGCGCGAGTAGAGGGCCCGCTCAAAATGCCGCGCCGTTTTTGTGTCGTGTTTGCCGCTGCTCCTGAGCTGCCTGCTGTCAAGCGCTTTGACGGGACTCTGAGATAAACCATATTCCTAGCGGAGCGCTCTTTGTTTGACTGCTTTGCATTCATTGGCAGGCTCGTGTTAGACGAGCGTTTGACACGCCAGTCTCAAGAGTGCGCGATCTTTTTTTGTGTGTATGAACAAACACGTCCGCTTGCGTGTAAGCGAAAGCAGCGTGTTCGTTCCGTTGCATGCATGTCCGAGGTGGTGGGTAGGCTTCGCTGCAGTGCTTTGGCGGATGCCTCGCCCCTCTCGCGCTTGGCCATCTCCTCCGCATCCTTTTTCGCAGCTATTTCCAAACAAGGCCATGACGCTGAGAGTGCCAGATTTGGAAGTGCGGTGCCGCTTCGTCCTCTCCTCGTGAAGAAAAAAAGAATACTCCCAAGGCAAGGCGCGCGACCGCAGCTGTTTCGACGGGTGTGTTGTGTCGTACGTGCCACCTAAGTTGCGCGCGTTCTGTTTTTAAATGCTTTGCAAAATGATGAGACGCATACATACCTCCTAACTAAATGTGGAGGTCTGTTCAGTGGAAGAAGACAACGAATTTTTTTTATGGAGCCGAGTGGAAGTATGTGGTGTGCGAGCAGTATCGAGTCGGGTATATTTGCAGCGACGCGGTTGTTGTGCGAGTTCCATAATCGCTTTCGGTTCCGTTTCTATCGCGCGCTGATACAGACTATCTCAACTTTTCCGTGACAAACTGCTTCTGTTTCCGCAAACTTGGATCTTGGAACAGCTTCAAGGGTGCGGAACGTGTGACAGCTGTACGATTTCTGTATGTATTCGTCGCATTATTTTTACTGCAGATCAAAATGGTCTTGCTGGTGTGTTATAGAAGCAGCGCTTATTCTACAGCTATTTTAGCTTCCTTGGATATGTTAGTATCGGCAAAGTTAGGTAAGTGCCGTGATTTGGTTAGATGTAACTCACTTTTAATTAGCAATATATATATATATATATATATATATATATATATATGCTTCAATTCTGTAGTAACTTAGGTTATTGTAGTAGTATAAGTAAAGAAGATGATGTCAATTTTTCAACCAAGGACGGCTCCATTTTGCTGATTTACTCTTTCTGTGTTTCCTTCTTTAACCACAGTATGTTTGACACATTGCAAATACACACACTCTTGGCTCTGGGTTATTACAGACTTATGGTGATACACAGGTTCTCTGCCTCACTGTTTGTGTCTGTGTGTTTTGTGACTGCTTTTAGGCAGCTCTGTAGATCAGCAATTGTTCAAACTGATTAAAAGCATGTATTATTACATACACATACGTAACACATATATAAGCTTATTTGCAATGTATACTTAGCACTGTGATAAAAATATTGTGTCTACACAAGGAGTTCTCGTGCTTTTTTCTCCATATGACAGTGTGCATGTTTGGTGAAAATTGAGCTTAACATTGTCCTAAAGTATTGCATTTGGGTGTGTGTGCTGGGAGAAGCCAGTGACTCGCATATTTCGCTTCGACACAGAGTGCCAGCATTTTTCTTTATACTTTCTTCCAGTCAAGTAGCATAAATGTGCTGACACTTTTAGGAATGTCAAAATAGAGTAAAAGCTTCTATCAAAAGATATATAAGCAGAAAAAGAAATGTGTATGAAAGGAAACAAATGAACATTATATGTCAAAACAAATTTGCATGGTCATTGAGAGGCTAGAGTCTTCTTGTGAGTGATATTGGACAGAATGTTGCATGACATAACTGCTCAAAATATTAGTGAAATGTTTATGTCTGGGACACGGCGAATGTTTTGTAGCAGATCTGAATCCAAAAGTAATTGTGAGTACTAGACATAGAAGCTTGGTGAGAAAAGATAATTGCTGGGGTTTTATCTGCCATAGCCACAATATAATTATGAGGCACACCTTAGTAGAGGGTGCCAGAAATTTCAGCCATCTGGGGCTTTTTAAAAGGACACTAAAGTGAAAAACAATTTTTCTCGTATTAGTAGGTTTGCTTTTGACAATACCAGAAACACCATTCCTGCGATGACCCTCGGTAAACTATGAAACACACAAAAAGAAAACACAGGTGGCGATGTCGCTTTGAAGCGCTAAAGCACGTGACGTACAGATATTTGACGGTGTCTGCTAAGGCCGACATAACTATTTATCGATAAGAAAAGCATACATTGTGTTCCAAGCAAGTCAGAGACTTAACACAGGAAGTTTCAGAACATTTTTGATGTTGGAAATTTGGTGAGAAGACGAAAAAACAAAAACAAATCAGCCTTTTGATATCATTGGGCTCCGAAGTGCTGGTGCGAATTTGAAAACTGAAACTTTGACATTCATTATCTTTTTTAATATTGAACATAAGATGTCAGAATTAACTACAATCAAGTTCTCAAAATGTAAGTTATCATTTTCAACCACTTTACCTTTTCACTTTAGTGTCCCTTTAACATGCTCTAACATTGTACAGTACACAGGCCTCTAGCATTTAGCCTCCATCGAAGCACTATCACCGTGGCTGATAT
The DNA here is from genome assembly GCA_013339685.2 of Hyalomma asiaticum. Taxonomy (NCBI): domain Eukaryota; kingdom Metazoa; phylum Arthropoda; class Arachnida; order Ixodida; family Ixodidae; genus Hyalomma; species Hyalomma asiaticum. Next base: position 34,942,025 of record CM023481.1, on the reverse strand, counting down.
TCATCCTGTATCTTTTGGGTCAGCAGCCGTACACTGTGACCACTGTGCCACTGCGACAGTTTGGGGTGGAGAGAATAGGTGTGAGGTGCGGTCAATGATTATTAAATATAAAATTTTGAAAGGTGTCATTGTAAGGATACCCTTTCTTTAAGTGCCTGTCTGCACAGTCTTTTTGAACAAAGCGTTACAGCCAGGTAAAAATAAAGATTAGTGCACATGAAGGTAACTGGTCTTTTTTGTTTTTTGTTCCTTATGTAAACGCTTTGGCCTTCCTTGTTTAGGAATCTTCTGAATGAAAAGTATTCTATCATGGTTTGCCTTCAGACTCAGCAGTCCCCTTTTTTTTCTTTCAGCAGGGATTTCCTAACTATAGCCTAATACTAAATGCAAGGGTAGGTGGCCATTTTGCCTTTCTGCAGATGTGATGTTGGCTAACGCAACATTTTGCCTCAGCATTGCCATTGGTGCTAGTGTTTTCTCTTGAGGAAGAATTGATGCTCTAGTGCCATTAAACTTAGTCGTTACGATAGGTCATATTGCATCACGGCTGTGTTCATACTGAATAAAAGCACTTTAGAATGTAGTATAAAGCATTACAGAGGGTAAACAACACATATTTTTTATGCCATGCAGCTAGTATTTGAAGCACATGTGTGACCGAGCCTTTAGTGAACCTACACAAAGATGAAATGCAATGCCTAAGCAGTTATCTCTCACCTAGGCCAGCACATGTGCCACTGTACCTGACTGACGGGTGGTGCTACCATACCCAAGCGTGTGCACACAAGACAGAGGCTTTTGGCTACTTGTTTAGTATCACAGTGCACCCTTCTAGTTGATGGTTTGCATTTGTGCTGTCTGGTGCTTTCTTATTCTGACCTCCTTTCATAACAAACTCTCACTCGTGTCATCTGCATACTGGCATTGGCCAACTGCAAAGTTTCTAGACTACTTGAGCAGATGTAGTTCATCGAAGTGCTCATGATACCACAATCGTGTGTTTAATTGTGAGTGCTTGTGGTGTGTATTTTCCCTCGGTCCTGCATTATTTTCTGCACTTTAAGTTTATTTCAACTTGTAGTTCATTGAAGTTCTGCCAACGTATTCTCTGTTATATTTTTTTGGCTATGAAGTATGTTTTGCAGGGGTGTGTGAGTATTCTAATTTTTTTAATATTCATCAAACATTTTTAAAAAATATATTTGAAGTTTTTGAATATTCGTGATGATTCAAATCTCTGGAAATATTGAATATGCAATCTAGTAACCTTGCCTAAAATGATTGAGCATACACAGTTGCGCTAGGTGCCCATGCCGGCGAGGGTAAGCATCACTTGTGCACAGAGATGGTGACCAACGACAAGCGTGCCAGTATATGTGCGACTTGTCACAGCTGACATGCAGTGTCATGATAAGCATCTTCAACTACGTGCTCAGGAGCACTTTGGCTCATGTGATCATTCTGGTGCTCTGCACGCATTTAAAGGGCAATCAAAACATGCTGCCCTGCCATTCGCAGTCCCTCCCTTATGCAGGACCTCTTTGGTGTGCATTGGTACCTGACCGTGTGTAACAACTAAGATTCCTTCATGACAGCCTCACACAGTTTCTTGAGGCTTGCGCTTACATCAGTCATTCCTTGAGCTGTGACCAGTCGTATGCTGCAAAAACGTTCGTTTGTTTTTAATATGGGTACAAGATTGCACCCCTGTTGTCGCATGCAAGGTACTGTAGTAAAAAATTGGTGACCGCCCTCATATTTGATAATTTTCTATTTTATTAAGTGTGGTTAACACAAATGATGAAGTTATTACTGTGGAGGCTTAATCACTTATTCTAACTTGAGTCTATTTTTCTTTAATATCCCTTTATGTAAACTTGTGAGTACTATGGGAATCTGTCTGTCGACGGCAAAGCATGGCTGATACCCCTACTGGGGTATCAGCCATGCTTAGTGGCATGTTTATGTAATGTACTTCTCATCTTCACTAAATCTTTCTTTTACGGTGCCATAAAGAATGTATATGAAGGAGCGCTAGTATTATACCTTATTAAAAATGATTGAATGGAAATCTTCCACACCCTCCTTGGCATTTCCAAGCTAGCCATCGTAAATGGCACTTCCGATTTAGCTACTCATTGTGTTCAGTCTTTCATTCCATAATGCACCAGTGCCACGAAGCCAATTTTAACTTCTAATGTACTAGAGAGAGCCATTGCGCACCTCTCGATGCACGTGCATAGGCGCAGAGTGGTTTACTTTTTTCTGTACTTTGTGCAGGAGGGCCATTGTCAAACGTTGCAGTGGGTGAAGTGCCTACTGCAATGTTCGCATGGCGGGGGGAAGCCCAGCCTGGAGTCCCTTGCACCCAAGCCCTGGCTTTTTGCTCAAGTGTGGCAAGGAGCACGAGAAACTTAAGCTCCGTATCCGCTCACAGCTACAGAGCCACATGCTGAGGTAATTACTACCTTTGTCTTAAACAAAGAAGAGTGACGAGTATTTTCTTAATTGGTAGGGGACGTAAATTTTTTCTGTTTGGGTCTGATGGTCAAAAGGAAAAAGCGCCGTTTTATGAAGCGACTGCAAACCTGAGAACTTTGCACGAACACATAGACAGTACTACCATATTAGATGGGTATTAATAGGTATGTCCAGTCTGTCGGAACACATTTGTCCTTGCATGCTTGTTATTGTGGCAGTGGGTACAGAGTGCCTCTCATCTACAGCACTGACCTCCATAGCATACTGGTGTTCTCTCTCATATTCCATATGCACTCATTCGGTCTTGGAAAATCATTTCTGCAAAACCGCACAGGGTGGGTTATGAAAGCAGACCTGTGAAGTCTTCTGGTCTACCCATACAATGTACACATTTTGACCACTTCAGATGGTTGTATGATTGACTAGGAAACCTTCTGGGAAGTGTGCTTAAATGCAGTTTCACAGGATCTTTCAGCAGCTTTTAGCACAAAATTTGCGGTTCGGCTGCCCCACAAATGCAAGCCTAAGTCGCGTTTAGGAAAGGGTATGTGACACCGCTTTGACTCCCCTCCAAAGCGGTACCGCATGAGGGCTAGTGCTGGTGCATCATTGTCACTAGTACATCAATGCTCAACATGAAAGCCTACCCCAGTACACTCAGACCCACAAAGCTATCCTCATCTGGTGCATTGATGCGACACACTTTCCTAGAACATTAGCCTGGTTTATATAGATGCAATGTGCCAGCTGTTAGTCATGTAAACGCTGTTCCAGCAGGCGAGCCTAAAGCACTTGCCGTTGCCATCACTAATAACAATAAATCTGCCAATAGTGAACCTTAACCTTACCACAAAAATACAAAAAGCAGTGGCTCTAAAATTTGTGGCCTTGAGGAGCAGCAAAGGCTTTCTGTGTAACACTCCCCCCTACTGAGTGATGTAAAGGGAGGGGAGCCGCCACATTTGTGTGCGTGCTTTGGTATTTATGGTTTGGTAAGTTTTTATATTGTCAACGAGCAACTCACGATAACATCACACTGCAGCTCAAGCAAATTTAGCTGTGCTGCCATACAGTGGTGTTACGTAGTGAAGTGCATCCTTATAGGTAACAACACATGTTGCCTTACATATTTTTAATTTCACAGGTACATCATGAGTACTGGTTGCCAATGGCTGTGTGCTGTATTGGCAGTAATGCAAAGTGCTGCCCCTAGAAGGAACAAATAAAATCATGTGCAAGCAAGTTTTTCACTGCTTTTCTTGTTCATACCTGTCCACACCTGTACACACCTGTTCATGCTACATATATAAGAAGAACGTGCTTGATAGTTGTCAACTACTGCTCTGTCTTTGTGTTTAGGGCCTGAAGAATGTAAACACAGGATATTTTTACAAATACGGTGTGCAGAATCAAGTTTTCGTCCGCAATACAGCTGAGTAGCACTGTGCAGAAGGACACACATTGATCTTTAGGAACATTGGACTTTTTTCTCCTCTTTGTTACCAAAGTGATCAAGACTTGGTGTAAGAACACAAACAACTATGGCTGGGTGCGTATTTTGGATCAGTAGATGTGAACTCAGCACAATGCCTCCAGAGAGGAAGTTTCTCCGAAAGAGATAGGCTTATTGAGATATTGACCTACATGGGCCCTGAAAGTTGTCAAAACGCTACTTTTTGGCTGCCAGTATGACACTGGACATGGACAAATGAAATCAAGCTATTGGCACATACAACATCTTCAGAAAATACATGCATTGATGAAAACGGAGCCCTACCACTGTGGTCTAGTGGCTATGGCACTCAGCTACTGATCCAAAAGTCATGGGATTGAATCCTGTATGCGGCGGCTGCATTTCGATGGAGGCAAAATGTTGAGGCATGTGTGCCGTGTGATGTCAGTGCACGTTAAAAAAACCCTAGGTAGTCGGAACTTCTGGAGCCCTCTGCTATGGCATCTCTCACATTCATATCTAGTTTTTAGACATAAAACCCGACAAATCATTATGCTTAATGAAAATGGAGTTTTCATGCTGCGGACACCGGGTGTATAAGCAGCTACATTCACTTGCAGGAGCATGAAGAAAACAACTGAACTATCCCAGAACTTTCTAGAAGCCCCTGTTTTGACCAAATGGCATTTTGGGAAGAATCAATTAGTAAATATTCAAATAACCTGAAACCACATGGGGATACCTCTACTTCTCATTGAGCTTTTTTGACATGAACCAAAAAGAAAGACGGAATAAGGAAAACAATAAACTTAAAGAGCTGCTATGAAAATGCAGTGGCCCAATGTAAAATAAATTTTTTCTGCTTCACTTGCAAAATTTCTCACTGCTTCCTGCCTTTGCATGAATGCTTTGCTGAGTAATGAGCAATAAGGTCGCCGAATCGACGGGATACAAAGAATGTGAAACATGGCATACCAAATGGATAAATGCACTGGACTGGTACCTAAGGGAACTAGGAACAATTTTTGTATTTCAAAATTCTGAAGACAATTTTCGGCCTTGGTACACTCACTCCTTTTGTATTTACACATTTATGTGAAATTCTGTGTTTATTTAACAAGAAAATGCAAAATGATACAGCTCTTGTAGCAATGCTGTTTTGAACTGAACAGCCAGACGGATCACCTACAATTTAATGTGTAGCAATGATAGATATGGCAAGTTGTTCAAGACAGATAAATAGATAAACTTTATTCAGGTCCTGAAGGAATCTGCCCTCGTTTTATAGGGGGATGATCGCAGGACGCTCCCATGTAGGAACAGGGAGGCCTAGCCTCGCCGCCGTGTCGTGGGCCTTCATTACAGCCTTGAGTTGTTGTAGCAGGACTGGACTCTTGATGAAGGAATTTTATTCCTTCATCAAGAGTCGTGTCCTGAAGAAGAATAAAATTCTTCAGAGAAAAAAATTTTATGGAAGCACTGTAAATTGGGGGAGAATTTTTCTGCCGTTGCAGAAGAATTAATACAAATTTAGTAATTACACATATTTGATCAAAGTAAATGAAAGTGGACAAACACAGCTTGCCATTGATGAGATATGAACTCACATCCTCCATTGTTGAGTACATAGGCTTGTGTCACATCAGTGGCTAATTGTCTTTTTTTGTCTGCTTTCATTTCTTTTTATCTGATGATTACTATACTTTGGTCAAAAACTACCAATAGCACGTAATACTCTTTGCTTTATGTGGTATTGTACAAAACTTATGGGCCTCTCAGTTGCTTCTCCTTACCTCACTGAAATAGTATGTTTGTTCTCCAAGCAACAGCTTACAGTGCTTGACATCGTTTTTTACAACACAATGTGAACTTTCATTTCAGAGGTAGGCCTTAAAGGGGCCTTCTAACACTTTCCTCACACCTGTTTTTTATTTGTGGGTTGCATAGACAGATGGGTGAGGATATTTTTGGCAGGTGTCAAGCCACCCATATCAGTTGATTTAAATATTTTAATCGTTGAATGAAATCATCACATCGCTGCCGACCGCATCAGCACATAGTGGCGCTCGTCAGAACTGTTTGTGCCGGAAATGACGACTGAGCACGCGAGCCTGTGGTTGGATGAAAGTAGCATTGTAAGTGCTCACAGCACTACATCGGTAAGCAAAGTAACATTTGGCTTTGTTTTTCTCTTGTGTAGGTTTTTATTGAACACCAAATAGACACAGTCGTAGCAGAAAGATCACCACAATTATAAAACACGGTCGATGTGCTGGCTCCTGTTTTGCCTCTTGCGTTTTGCTTACACGAGTCTTATGTCCATACGAAAATAAACACTTTGCTTCATTTCTCTTGCGTACGTTTGCGACTCGCTGAAGCGCTGAACCACTGGGTGGATGTTTGCGACTCACTGAAGCCCTGAACTACTGGGTGAACTTTGTCATTCGGTCAAAGCGCAGCGCTATAAGGGAATTTGAATGTGTTCGCTAAACCGGTATATGCAAAGGCGTACTAGATATCGGATAGCGTTGTTTGTCACAGTCAAGTAGCACCAGCTATGGGTGGTAAACGTAAGAAGCAAAGCTGCGTGATCTATGTCCTCTGAGAATCCGGCAGCCACTCACTAAACCTACAGCCTCAACAATTTGAGTGTCGCACTGAGAAACGGTGCCGAATTGTCACGGGTGCTTTATTGTCGGAATCTTCATCATGCAAAGCTAAAGCAAATAAAACCATCAATTAGCAACTCGAGGGCTACATAGCGCGCGACGACCACTTGAAAGATTCGAAGCGGACGGTGTACACTTTGGGTGGCCTGCTGTGTTTGCGCATGCAATGTTTACACCCGGTATTCCACTCTCTGCAAAGTGCTTTGCGCATTGGGGTTTAACGGACATGCTAAAATTCCCTATACCAACTTCTGTGCTTCCATGTCTGTGTGTTTAGCTGAACAACCTGTGAAAAAACATTGCACAGTATGGTCGTATTCGTCAGCCCCTCTCAGTGGTCATGACGGTGAGCTTAAGGACAACGGCACTTGGCTTGGAGTGTCGTTACATGGAACAACCCTTAAAGCCTTGGTTCGAAGCAGAAGTCCCCACTCTAACTCTGACAAATCGAAGCGGTCAGAAAAGCTCATAACTGACAGTGCAGCATGCTCTCACTACACGTTGTTTGTTTACATGCCAACGGTGTCATCACTACACTGGAGCGAACCGGCAACCATGGCATACGATCTTCCCCTATGTAGGTGCTTAAAGCCAATTCCATTGGCTTCTTGCTATGACATTTGTGGAGAGTGAAATGCGGTCACTTGACCCGTGAAACTCATGTTGAGGGTCCGCATTTTTTTTACTTGTATTTTGAACTTTGCTTAATAGCTTCACACTGCCTGCTCCTCTCGCTGTCATTCTCGTAGCATTGGTCTATCCACGCTCCAGTCTACACAACACGCTCATGAAAACGGGTTCGAGAAAAGTGCTGATGAAACCCAAGGTGCTGATGAAATTGGTTGGGAGGAAGTGTGTGCATAAAGTGTACTTTGTTGACTAGGTTGGGGATCTCTCAATTCATTTTCAGTGTTCCTAGTATTGCTACATGTGATGTGATGTTACTTCATTTCCTTGCACCTGCCCATGCTAATTGTTGCGATACTTGGGGCATAACCAAGGTGTGTTTGCTGTTTCTGGAACACTGAAATGCATCCTCTACAGGTCTGTCGTCCATAAAAATCCACACAGTGACAGAGGGAATGTGCTGCCCACTTTCATCGAAGCAGTCTTTCATGCAATGACATACTGAAATCGAACATCATTGTGACAAACTTGAATTCTCCAATGATTTCCTCTGTATAACAAAGTATATTTATGTTTTAAAAAGTTCTGTTCATAGAACATTACATATATTTATTCTTAGTGTGCTCAACCATGATTTCAGTGTAACAAAATTTTCTGATGTTTACAAAAGATTGTACGTGACTTACCTATCACAAACACCAATGACCAGCGGAGCTGGTCATTGGTGTTTGTGATGCGGTGGTTAAGTATCACTGTGGTGATTAAGTACCGTATTGGCCTCAAGGGCCACCACTGGAAAGACCGATGCTGCTGTCGTTGTGATGTAGTAAACGACATCACGTGACACATTCGCCACTGCCAGTGAAGTGCACTGGCTTTCTTCACCAAGCCAGTCATTTTTCTTACTTTTGAGCATTAAGTACTGCTCGGTGCCACAGTACTTGACGTACTCGACCAAGCTGGGTGTAATTTTCACACGTATATACCGCAAAATGAAGCATCTTGGCTGCAAAAAGCTGAGAATGGGGAAACAGCCAAGTGCTCATACTTTTTCGAGTGTGTGGGAAGCATTCCGTGAAGTAGATTTTGTGTACGGTGTTGGAGCTAAAATGTTCAGTTGGTACGGGATGAACTTCTCGGACTGTAGGCATTCGAATTTGCGACGTGTATTTGCAGCTGTATAGGAACTGTATCTTGTTCCTGGAGCAACGCTGTCTTAAACATTAAAGGATGTTTTGATTTTCTCATCAGTCAAGATGCTGTGCCCAGTGATACACGTGTGCGCATGGTGGAACGGCATACACAAATCATTTGCCAGCGAAAAATAAGCTCGTGATAAATCATTGTTCCGCAATAGTGCTGGAAAAAATTCCAAATCACGCATGCCACGATAAATACTGCAAACAAAACTTTTATAGCAGGCTGTGCTGTATAGATACCTTATAAATGGACATACAAGTTTAATTCGCAATATCAAAACATCATATATCATGTGCTTGATTACGCGGCCAAAACTACAGCGAAAGAACCACACATCGTTGTCAACGCAAATCGAAATGTCACCTAACGCCCGTGCATCATCCGTGCAAGTGGCCAAGATAGTAGCACGTATTTACGCTTAAATAAGTTATTGTACGCGGGATCTCCGAGTATTTCCAGTGACAGCTAACTAGTTTCTGATCACCTTTTACATGATTGATTTACTTGTGGGGTTTTTTGTCCCAAAACTAGCTATGATTATGAGAGATGCCGTAATGGAGGTCTCCGGAAATTTTGACCACCTGGGGTTCTTTAACGTGCACTGACATCGCACACTACAAGAACCTCAACATTTCAACACCATCGAAATGCAGCCACCGCAGCCGGGATTTTATCATGCGACCTTTGGATCAGCAGCCGAGTGCCATAACCACTAGATCACCGTGGCGGGGCACCTTTTATGCGAGTAGCCTCGTCACTTTCATTGTGCATAGCACTGCATGCACACCTTCCAACAAGCGTGGACGATGCAGTGGTGCCTCTTGTTTGCTCGTAAAATACTGTACAACAGGTTCTTTTGCAGCTAAGACACACACAGACAATGCTTGCAACATGAAAAAACCACGTCTGAACGAGCTGCGACATTGTACACATCGTACGCTTGGTGGCCGGTATCACATGATGTCGTTTTATACCTCACGGAGAGCTTCTGGCAGATGGTGCCACGGTATGTCCTCAAGGCCAATTTACCCAAATCTAATGCGCCCCCATTCTAACGTGCACCCTAATTTGGCAACAACGAAAAAAAATATGAGAGACCTGATTCTAATGCGCACTGGAATTTGGCAACCAAAAAAAGAAAAAAAGAGAGAGAGACTTGATTCGAACGAGCATGCAATTTCCGCAAATGAAGGGGAGAAAAAGGGAAGAATCTATTTTTAGCAGGAAAACAAAAGAACGTTTATTTAATCGCTGTTGCTCTCAGAGAGCTCTTTGTCACTCTCAGACCAGAGCACCTCGTCTTCTGTTCCTTCCATAGCAGTGGAGATTCCACATTTCTTGAACGCTTTCACGACCGCCTATTCACGACAGCCTATTGCTCGATGTGAATGTGTGGCTCCTGTTGACTAGCCACTCACTATACAATGTCCGCATGCTATCTTTCATGGGGTTGTTTATGCATAGACCAGGCTGAAGCTGAGACATCATGCCACCCGGAATCACCACCAAGTCCGTATGGCAAGCCAGCAGTTTATTCTTCACACGCTGATCTAGGTGACACTTGAATGCATCAAGCACAAGCATGGAGTGGATCCCCAAGTTACCACCTGGCCTCTTGCGCCACACACAGTCGATCCATTCTATAACTAGTTGAGTGTCCATCCAACCTTTTTTGTTGGCGCACACTATAACATCTCGCGGAAACTTCGCGTTCTTTGGAGGCATTTTACGTTTAAATATGAGGAGAGAAGGCAACTTTGCGTCATCTGCTGTGCAGGCTAGCATTGCCATCACACGGGTCTTCTGATTGCCCGATGTTAACCTGCAGACTTGTTTTGCCCTTCTTAACTCGGCAGTGGTGTTAGCAGGCATGTAAAAATACATAGGAGTTTGATCTGCATTTCCTACCTGTCCAAGTATGTGTGCGTTGTGTTGCAACGACAGGACATATTTTTGAATTGCAGTCTGCTTTTCCCCAAAAGCCTCTGGAAGCTTCTGGCGCACACCAGTTCTCCTACACAGGGAAAACCCCTGACGCTTCATGAACTGCATGATCCAATTTCGGCTCGCCTTAAAATCGGTTCTGGAGAGGCCTCGACTCCTGGCTATTTCATAGGCCTTTATATTGAGCACCCCAGCTGTAACAGGCATGTAGTCCACTCGGAGCCACCTGGAGCTGCCTCACAAAGTCTGCAAGTTCATCTTCAAGGCCGGGAAGTCTCTCTGTCTGTGGTCAGTGGTGGCCTTTGCTTGCCAACTTGCCGGCAAAAGTTTCTTTTTTCAGCTCTCGCTAATCAGAACCACAGGTCTCCGGCATGCCGAAATAATGAGCTGCCTCTCTGTTGCCATTCTCTTCAGTGCACAGAATAACTTCACGTTCGAAACGATTATCATGGCGGACACGATGCGCTGTCAAGGCTGATGCATCCATTGGGCCCAGTCACGATGCTGCCCAGGCTGGACGCAACAATGGCAGCAATAACAAAGGAGGCAAAAAAAAAATGCACTTCTACTACAGTGCCACTCCAGTACTGTGATGCAGAGAACGAGAAAAAAAAGTGGTACCATAGTGCTACCAGCAACAATTTGGTTGATGTCACTTAATGACGATCCTCACAGTAAACACAATATTAATGCACTTAAAATGCTTCAACAGAAAGGAGTTAGATTTATTTTTTCTAAGTACCATGCAACTGACTTGTTGACAGCCCTTACGCATGGTCATGGCATACAAACTCTGCAACTACGGTGGAAAATTCTAACACTAAAATTTCTTTTTCTTCTAAAGGGTAACGAACTCTCGATTCATCCTGCTCCTTATGTACACCCATTAATCACACGGTAAAGCTAGACATCATCACCCTGAATCCTTTATGCCCTAACAAACAAAGACTAATACCGTCATATTTTCCTTTTTCCCTCGCACTATTGAGAAATGGAATGCGCTGCCACTGCCATTGTGAAATTTAATTGAATCACTTGAGCTTGTTAATTTATGATTTGCCAATTTGTGCAGATGGTAAGAGAGTGTTCAGTTCTGATATAGTATATTTGTAATTTTTTTTGTCTTGTAATTTTTTGTACCCCTCCTGCCTGGACCATCATGTGTCTGCAATGTCTTGTAAATAAATAAATAGATAAATAAATAAAACAAGCTCGCAGTCTCGTGCATAAAGAAATAAAACAGAAGAAACCTTTTTGGTGAGGCAGGATTCGAACCTGGGTACCCACAGTCCAAAGGCGAGTGTCATAACGACAAGGCTATATGTCCGCACTTGCCGAGCATGAAGTTATGGGAACCATATTATTGAGTTGTGCCAGTGATTGTAGCACAATTTGTTATAGGGGAGAGAAATAAAAAAAATATAAGAGCGAAGGATAGAGAGAGGAGACAGAGAGAGAGGTAAAGAAAGAAGCACAGGTCTCGGGTTACACAGAAGGGGCCTGTGCTTGCCCCCACCCACTACCCGTAAGAAAGAAAAATATTGGGTTGTGGAGAAGGGAAAGGTGAACCCACACTTGCCATCAACCCACTACCCACATCATTGCTATCAGCCCACCATTACATGAGAGTTATAGCGATAGTGACATCACGATATCATGGCAGTGATATCATGAGTGATAGTAATCGTACAACTAGAGTATGAAGAAGAAGGCAAAGAGAATAAAGAATGTGAAGATGACTCTGAGAGATTATACACAGCTATATAATGCCATGCCATGTATTGGCGATACACTCCTCTCCACTAGTTAAAGGGGTCGTGAAACGTATTCTGAACATTTTGTACTAAGTGCGTATTCGGGATCCTGACCCTCCAATCAACAATATCCATTGTTCCGTTGCACCGTGTGCGTTGATTTAGAGCGATAAAAAACGCGGTTTCGGTTTCACTGCGCGCGTTCCCCTCAACTCTGCAGATGACGTCATCTTAGTAGCCGTCATACCTCCGAGATTGGCGCGCCCTCGGAGGCCATGGGAAAACAAACCGTGCTGCCGCTTTTCTTCCGAATGATGGCACCGCACGGTTTCCAAGTATTTTCTTCCTTTCTAGCTTTCAAGTAAATCGATTCCTTTAGAGCAAACGCGAGTTCACTGTGCCTTTGAACTTAAATGTATCTTAACTCAACGTCACCAAATAGTACCACGCCGGCCGGTAGTGTCGCATTGTCGTTTCGGGAGCGCAAGAAAGCTGAGATTTAAAACGGGCGTTGTTAAATGTGCACTGAACATTTCGCCAAAATATTTCGGAATCGGCTTGTCGAAGGCGTATTGAAGCAATGAAAATTACAAACCGGCATCTCCAAATCCTTTTCACAACCCCTTTAAGATACTGATAAGCAAGCTGATGCCACGAGCTCAGCTGTCTGACCAGTCTTCATGACTTTAGGGCAGTGAAGCTGCTTTAATTTTTGTCCTTATCTCTTGCATTTTGTCCCACTAGAGTTTGGCTAGACCACTGAGGAATAGAACTCACCTCATGCGCAACAGAACAAGCTTGCTTTTGAGCTACTGTGGTGGGTATGATATGGAGGGTATGATAATGTCTACATAATGTGTCTGTGGCTTGTGCAAGATATGGCAGCTATAGAGACGCTTGTGAAGGAGAGTAAGCTCTGTGATGAAGTACAAATTATGCAAGCAGCAGCAGCTTTGGTTCCCTTACGCATCTCCTAAACCTTGAATACAGTGACACTCGATGATTCCTTCAAAAATTGCACAGATGCTGTCCTGCATGTCTAGGGCTCACTGCACACACATCCTTTTGCAGTCTCTTTGAAGACGGACTCTTCTCGGATGTGACCATCGAGTCATCACCAGGCGACTCCTCTGAGGGGCTAGTGTTGAAAGTGCACAAGGCGGTTCTCCTAGTGAGGGTACCTGCCTTCTGGAAACTTCTTGTTGAGAAGTGTGCAGTCTCCGACAAAGGTACCAATGAATTCTTCGTGCCTCTTGACAAGGACCTGTTGCAAGACTTCCTCAGGTGAGAAACTAAGTGATAAAACAAATGCTGCATGTTGTTCCCATAGCGTTATTTTCGTTTGAGAAAAATGCTGCCTCGCTGATTTTACAGACAGCTGCTCAAAATGGTCGCATTGTCGGTGAAATGTTACTGTCCAGAATTTGAGACAACAATCAGCTCCCTCAATGCAGTAAAATCTCATTACACAAGACACTGCTACAAGAGACACTCGGTCATAAAAAGACACTTGGAAATGGTTTGGTTGTTTTTTTCTATGTCTGCCATGTTAATAACGTTGCATGCAAGAGGCATGCATACAAGAGATACTCTTACAAAGGGCAATTTTTTGACATCCCTGGAGCAAATTCTTTACTTTTTTAGAAGACACACAACCAAGACACATTCACTTCATGGACCTTGTGTGCTCTGAAGAGCTTGCAGATTATTCAATCTTCATGCAAGCAAATCGTGCATGTGCCCTAGAGAGTGCACTAGAGGAGGAGCAGGGCATTGAGGTGCAGGGCAGAAAGTGTCAGCACGAAGCTGATGAGCATCTAAGAGCACTTCAGTGGTATTGTTAGCAGCAAGGAGTCTTGCAAAGTGGAGTGCTTTACTTCCAGAGGTTGGGAGAGAAGTTAATACAATCTGTAGTCACTAAAAAAGCTAACTGCTATGAATGACTTCTTCAAGTCACCCTGAGCAATTTCCTGTAAAATGTGTTCAAACACACTTCGATGATAATGTATAATAAAGTGCTCTAGTCCAGCTTTCCAGTGTTCTTACAATTTTTGGTTACAGGATACCTTGGTTACAAGAGCCATGTTTCCTGGGTCCCTTGAGTTTGCCTTGTAAGGAGGTTTTGCTGCAGCTAGAAGCAGTTGCAGCTCTTAATGAAGGGCATGGTTTGTTGCAAATATAAAAAAGTTTAATTCAGGCAGAGAACCACAAATTTTCTGTCTATATAAATGCAGCCGTACATTACACATGAGCAGCACCACCTTTTGGAGATAAATGCCTATTGTGAATTGTCTGCAAACTTCAAAGCACGATAGAAATGACCTTGGAAATGTGAAGGCTTTTCTTTCTCACAGAATAAGATGATTCATAAAAAAACTTTGCAATATTTAATTATATTGAATTTCAAGAACCCAGCTGTCAACCTGTTTGGTGTGTCTCAAGATGACCAAGAAGTTCTTTCAGTTTGCTGTTGCCGTAATACATTTATGAAGTCTAGCACTGTAATATACCGGCTGTCAGCAAACACTTTAAAAATTCCTCAAGATAGGCTTTTCATAATACGCTCGTAACACATTTTGGGAAAGAAAATTTGCTTAAGGAGCAACTTGTAAGGTTGGGTGGACATCATTAATCTTGAGAAACATGTAAATTGCATTGTTAATTAAGTAAGGTTGTGTGATTGTCTTTCTGATTAGCAGAATTGTGAGCTTATTGCCAATGCTGAGTTTGTAGGCACAGAGGCTACAATGCCACATCAGTTCCTAAAGCAAAAAAAAAAATTTACCCAAGCCCCGTGGCCGACAAAAATCTGGCGTTTTTTTTTTTCATGAAAAAGAGACTTGCTGCAAAAGGAGCGCCAGAAGCTTCATGCAATTGCAACATCCTATGGCGACATGTTCCAGTGCCTGTGGCGGTCAATTCAAAATGTACGGACTCTCAAAACTCGCGGTCGCACAGTTTGTGATGATAAATACTTTCCTTCTTCCACCCAGTGCTGGTTGGAAGATATTGCTGGCCTATGCAGAACACCAAAGATTTGTAGCCATGTAGCCATAAGGAAAAATAGCAAAAAAAAAAAAGCAGATCGTACACTTTGAATTGGGTGCCGCCATCTTTGGAACACGTCACAGTTACATATCGGCGCTCTCCATGCACTCATATCATTTTGGTAGGTTTTTTACCTCGGGTTTTATAGCTCTGTGGGGCTTTAGACAATTACTTTTTTTAAAGGCCGACATGACATCGCTCTCTCTGTCGCTAAAAACTTGCCATAAATAATAACCACCAAAACTGTCTAATTAAAAGGTTAATTACTAAATAATGATTAATTTGCTAATTAATGAGCATGTCATTAATATTCCCTGACATCTGCCTCAGCTAACAGTTCGTTTGAACAGGTTTCTGTTTTTATCGAAGAGCCTATTTTTAAGAATTCTTTTAAGTGCTCACTGAAACACCCTGTATGTAAACATAAGTCAGCTCTTGGAATTATGTGCTTCTTTGGCGGGTGGCAGAGCTGTTGATGGCCAGAGGTCAAACTTTCTGAGAAGGTAAGTATACAGTTGCTGATTGAATACTGGCCTGTAGTATGCTACATATCCACCTTGTCACTGCTAATTTAACCAGTTTGTTCCACAAGGGGATCTTTGTTATTGTTTGCTTAATTGCGAGGTTAAAGGAGTTAACTAGACCTGATGTCCCAAACTGCTAGCATTTCAGTGTGGTTGGTTACACTGTAATCACAAAATGGCAGTCAAATGCCGTCTAGTAGTGTGAGAAATAATAGGTGATGGTGTTTGAAATATCCTTGTGGACTTGTGTTTTCATGCAGTATGGCCTTAGAATGTTTGAAGAGGTGCGGGGTTAATGCCTAACATAACACTTTGACGTTCTTCAGAGGCAGTCATTGTCATCTGGTTTGTGCATAACATTTCTTTTGTTGGTTGCAGTGCCATTTCTTATTGTTCATGTGCTTGACAAAAGATTTTGACTCTCATTTTCGATATACTACTGGGAATTCCACTCACGTGTTATAAATGGACGCCTTGTTTGCTTGCAGCTTTTCTATGCTGCATAAAACGTACCCACAGGAATGTCTTTGTGACCACATCTAGACTGGTTTCAAGTGCAGCATGATTGAGCTAAGGTAGCTGAGCTAAGTTAATGCCTGTACTGATTTCATCTAAGACCACATTCAGTATAGTTGCTTAGAAAGTACAGTGAAACCCCGATTATAAGACGTTCTCGGGACCGTGAAAAAGCATCGTAAATGCGGGCGTTGTGAAATCTGAACAGAAAATTTTATGCCTTTGAGTGCGCCGCAATCCGCTGGTGTGATTCGCAACAGCTGTAGCGAAACATGGTACACACACAAGCAGGGACGTGGCCTTTGAAAGTCGAAAAATCGCGAAAAACACGCTTTTCGGTAAACCACATATTTGCACTGCATGTGTCATAAACTACCCCTCCTGCAATTTACAGCGCCTAAGTCGTCCTAAAACTACTTCATATCAAATATGTTACAAGCAGCGGCAGCTGCCGTGCCGCTCAAACACGCTCTGAAACAGCACAACTTCAAGCGAGCGCCGTTCACGCGCCATTCAACCGACCGGCGCAATTTTGGTTTTTTTTTTGTGAAGTCATGCGCTTTTTTCCACCGCTGTCGGTGAGATCGGCGATGGTGTGGCGGCAGCATGGTTCGTGCATGATTGGGGGACTCGCAGGGGCATTCGAGTATTCCGCGCTTGGATTTGAAGCAGCGATTGCACCAAGTGCGCGCTCCTCGAGTGGGGGAACGTGCAGCCACTACTGCTGTGCCTGGTGACGCGGTGGCCTTCTCCAGTGGGTGCTCCGTGCGTTGTCTGCTACGGTTAGGGTTAGCGCCTGCTTCGTGGTTGTTGCCGCAATGTCTGCCCTTGTGTGTGCCGCTTCGCTTTTCGTTATCAAAGGAGAGATCGCGGGAGAGCAGGAGAGAGATGGGTAGTCAGAAAGGGTGAAAAGAATGGGGGAAGACAACAACCGGCGCCACTCTATGCCGCTACTCGCGATGCCAGCGGCCACTGAGAGGGCCATGGGAAGGCGAATGAATGGCAGAGGAAAGCCGAAACGGACCGGTTTCCCGAGCGCTCGGCATGCGGAGGGGTGACAAAGAGCCAGTGCGACGAAAGACGCCCACGGGCACTTTCCTTTTCTTCGTCGTTTGGTCACCCTGCTCGTGTGGATCGTCGTGTAATGCGGGTAGGGCGTAAGATTGCATTGTATAATTGAGGTTTTTAATGCATTGTGTCTATGGGGCTTTCGCCGGGACAGGACTAATCCGTCGTAAAATGCGGGTCGTCGTAAAACCGGGGTTCCCCTGTAGGTTTCATAGCTAGCTGATGTATTATGTTAATATCATAAAAATGAGGGTGCCCATCATAGCAGAAATCTGTATGTAAATTTCATATCACTATTTCAAGCTCCTTGCGTGTTTTGCAATTGCATAGTAGTTACCAAGTTGTCCATGATGCCTTCTGCGAATTGGAGTTTTGTATTCCTCAAACAAAAAAATGAGAAAAGTGAGTGTGAGCTATTACAAAAACCACTGACTTCAGAAATTGCAGTTACTGTGTCGTAGATGGAGAAAAAGAAAGAGAAAGAGGGGATGTGAACAATATATACCTCATGTCGTGTATTGTGCAGAAGCTTGCGCATTTTAGCACTTATTGTCCCATTTTGGGTTCCATGCAGGAGTGTCTACTCTGATGACGACATTAGGAAAAAGGAACATGACATCCTTCGGGCTCTATGCGCTCAGGATGGCCCCCCGTCCACTGACGATGAAGGTAATGACGAAGACTTTCAGGACATGACCGGTGAGACAAATACTGAAGAAGGAACTCAAAGGACAGCAGAAAACACAGCTCCCAGCAGGCCAGGTGGGGAAATTAATGATGCGACGAGTGGTTCATTAGGCCAAATGGGTGCCGAGGATTCGCTAGAGAATTTCCGTGCATGCTTTGTAAGTGACACTGACGCCCTTTGCTCAGAGAGCCATGCGGCAACTAGTAATATAGAAGAGCCCTTGGATAGTCTATGCGACAACAACCAAGTATATGATGAAAGCCAGGCTTGCGATGACATATCTGAGAACCGGGACGAATGTTCCGTCAGCATGAATAGCAGCATGGTGCGTAGTGGTACATTTGATCTGCAGAGCCAAATGCCGCTCGAGGTTGCCATGGAAAAATGGAATGGAGATGAGACTGCAGCTCTGATTGGTGCTCGGGAATGCGAAGAGCAACAGGTAGATGCCGAACCAAAAGCTGTCAGTGATCGCAAGATGGATGCAAAAGTATGTGCAGAGCAAGATGGGAAGTCCTTGGCTCCGATGCCAGCATTCTTCTTACATGAGAAATCATCTTCTCCTATGCCAGTCTCATACCAATGCCTCCCCCGGACATCCAAGGCTGCTAGCCAGTTTGTGGAAAGAGAGAGCAATGCTGGTGCCTTTGGAATGAATGATTCCGGCTTTCTCTCTCAGATTACATCGGTTACTGAGCCAGTGGCTTATGACAGTCTCAATGACACGGGGGAAGCACCCCCACGAAGTGCCATAGAACAATGTGAAAATAGGCCCAACCAGGGACGCCATTCATCTGGTGCACTGTTTCCCTTTTACATTGACATGAATAAGACACGAGCTGAAGAAAAGCAATCTCAGCAGCAGAGAGAGCCCTCTAACCAAGGTTCCTCCTTATATATGTACATAGATGCCAATGGAGACACCAGTGCTGGCCAGGTGCAAAAGAGGTCACCGTCAAATAAGTCTAAGACAGACGGTGATTCGTCGAAGCGGCCCCAGTCCTGTTACATGTATGTGGACTTTAACACAGTTCGCCATGAAGAATCTCAACCTGATGAGAAATCATCCTCGCGCACAATGCCACGTACCCTGTCACTTTCTATGTTCATCGACATCAACGATGACCAGAGTGACAGTGTTGTCTGTGCCCAAGAAGCCTACAGTAACTACCAGGGAAAGCCTCTAAAAGAAGGTGAGAATGTTGTGGAGAGACAGCGAAGCATTGTTGAACATCGCATGTGGGAGCACTTTGAGCGTGAGGAGATATTGGTTGTGTCGGAGGAGATCCCTACGGCTCCACAGCCAACAAAGCCCTGCCCTGTTGTCGGGGCGGATGTGTCTTCTCCTAGGCGGGCCACAGCTGACCATATAAAGGTTGAGCCTTCTGAAGTCTGCCTGCTCCCAATGAGCCCGATTCTCCGGCGCAAGACAAAGCCGGAGCCTGTGAAGCCAGCACCCAGGACTTTACCTGTGAAGTCGTCCACGCGGCCACAGGATGTTTATGCCATGACCTTTCGCAGGTCTGAGCCATGTGGAGGCGAGGACAGCGATTCTCTTGAGCATGAGAGCGACCGGGAAGGTGATATGCCAAAAAAGAATTCGTTACCAAAAGCCGACGAGGTGGCAGCAGTGGCAGCGGTCGAAGGAAGTGACAGTGGATCAGGCCCATCAATGTCGCTTGCTAAGCAACCAGAACCGGACGTGCCTGTCATCAAAGCTCAAACAAGTGAAGTCCAAGAACTTCCTGCAGTCACGGCCAAAGAATCTGTAACGAGAGTATGTACCAACTTAATATCCAACATAATACGTCATGCTGAATGATTTAACTTTGGTAGAAGATGTAGTAATTAACCTTTCCTGTTGTCCTTGAGCTGTACTGCCTGCCATAAGTTTCCTTATGAAAAATATTTGCTTTATTTACTGTTCTGAAATATTTTTCATACTCTTGGCTTACCAATGGACCATGTTCGAACCTCTTTTTTCTAATGAAGTTGTCATTGCATTTTATTGTACATATCATCCACATAAATTGAAATCTGGAACAGAGATTAACTGATTGAAATGCTTGTTATGCATAGCTGTGTGGAAGCATAACATGTAGTTGCTGTGCAGTGAATTTCTCGTTCATAAATTGCATTGTTCCATCTTTACAATTAAAAAATTCTGAACAAACATTGTCAAAATTTTTTATATGGAGGCAAGCTGGCAAAACCACCCCACCGAGCATTTCATTTCTCAATCTGATCCTGGCTTAAAAAATCTCTCCTAATATTAAAAGCAGCCTTTTAATTTATTGTAGATATGTGATGTACTAATGCAATTCCATTTGTTTTTCTGTTTAGTGTCCCTTAAGGGGACATAATGCATCCTGGTAGATGTTGGGTGCTATGTTTGAAACATTGAGTGTTAGGATGTCTATGTGTAGAGCCATGGCGTAGCCTTGGATGCGTTGAGTGATGACAGGTGTATAGATCTTAGACTAGTTGCAGGTGGTCTTTCAATACCACTAGTGAACACCATTGAATTTGGTCATTTGTGTTAGTGTTACCGGTGGGTACCCCAAATGAGAACAGATATTTAGGGGAAGGAGGGGAAGGTGGAGGCTTGAAATGATGAACAGATAGTCGAAAACGATGGGAAACAAGGAGTGCCGCTAGATCCAATGTTTCGGCAAGTTGGCTTGTGTTCGCTTTCCGTACTAACTTGTTTTGGTAGAGGGAAAGAGAGAGAGGGGGGATCAGGAAGCGGCTAATGCCCGGGGCAGTTACCATTCCCTGGTACTGGCCACGAGCCCAAAACCGCTAATCGCCCCTGAGATTAGGCATTTTCAGACTGCTCCCCTTCCTTCTTTTTTTTGCTCTTTTTGTTTGTCTCTCTTTTTTTTCCTTTTCCCCCCCATTTCCCTACTATACAGCTTTAACTTCGCACGTACAACACTAACACATGCATGTCCCTGATGTTCACTTTCATTCACTTCCTCATTGCACGTATGCTTTTTCCTTGTCCCCCTGCTCCGGCAGCCAGAGAGGGTCTAGCGAAGTGTACAGAAACAAGCTAGCAGGAAAAGCAGCTTTAGCCCCCATGGAGGCAAGTCCACTTGCCAAAAGGTTAGCTGTATTGTCATTCCCTGTTTTCTATCATTTTCAACAATCTGTTCATCATGCTGTGGAATTTCTACTGATGACCAGATACTGCCTATACAGCAGCAAGCAATTAGCAGGAATCAAGTCATACAAGTTAAAAATTTATTCTCTTTTTGTTCACAATTCTTTTTGCGCTTCCAGCCCCCATTTTCACCTGTAGATGGCGATGACGATTCAGAGACTGTCTACTCAGAGGTGTCCGAAGTGAGCTGCCTGTCAAGCATCGACAAGAGAATGCAAGAGTCAGGCTGCAGCCCCGAGAGGCTTGGTGCTTGCTCCAAGCTGGGAGATGACCTGCTGAGGATGTTCATTGGACAGGTGGAAACAGATGTCACAATTCGTGTGGAAGGCAAGGACATCGGCGCACATAGGTATAACATGCGTATAGTGTATATTGCGAAGTATAGGATGAGGGAAATGAGTGGCTTGTTAAGTGACACAAGTTGAAAGTAGCCAACAGTGTTAATAGCTGAGGATATTCACAGTTGTGCCATTGAAAGCATGAGACACGAACACTAGCATAAATCATAGTGGGGTTGAGGGGGTCCTGACCCACCCATGTGTTGTGTGTTCAGGCTGGATGGACACCCCTCGCAAGTATTGTCCCTCCACTCTCAAGACTTATTTTTTGAAGCATTCCTTTCCATTTATGTCATAATTAGTACACTGCAGGTAAAAACTGCTAATAATTTTTCATATGCCTCCCAAGGCCTCATTGTCTATTAGATTCATTAGGTTGTTTGTAACAATGAACCGATCCCTTGATTTATTCCTCTCTCATTATTTCATAGCATGGGTCTTGTTCTAGTGGACTTCAGCACCTTCAAGAAGCATGTGAGCATTTATCGGTTAGCAGCGAGCTTATATTAAGGTCACATACTATGGAATGCCTTCTGGCAAAAATAGTGTTCCACACTAGCCACTATGGCTACAAGCAGCGTTGACTAACACTCCCAATAATAAATGCACAGAAATACCAGTAAAGTGCACAAGGGAACAACCGTTGTTGTAGCTGAGTTGGTGGAACATCGGACGCGTTATACTGTCATAGGTAGGGTTGCCACCTGCCTGGTTTTGGACTGGCCGGGCCGGTTTTTTAGACAATGAGCCCGTTGCCGGTCTGCACCTAAGACTGGCCATCATTGGCCGAGTTTTTGCTCATCGTATCCCAATAATTTTTTTTGCAGCAGATAAACGGTGCATGTGTGTGTGTTTGGTATTCCCTTTTTCCACCTCTTCTTGATGTCCTGCTCCCCCCTTCAAAAAAAGGCACTGAGACGTTACTCCTTTAGGGGCTTTATCCTATCCGGGTTATCCACCTGTAGCAAACATGATTGTTTGCTGCAAGTGCCGTTCATAGTGGTTTTAGGCACCGTAGTGGGGGCTGAGTGGGTTGAGACGCGGTGACGGATGGCATTGTAGCATGCCAGGGCCGTTTAAGGAAGTCCAAAACACACAAGTTCAAGGCATGGTGGTTTGTAACAAACACATTAAGTTCATCATTTTCAGCTAGTTTTTATCTGAAATGAAGGTTGTGTCCATGGATTTCAGCACCCAATACTTTAGTTTGGCTGAGAACCTCAGCGGCAAATATTTTGCTCTGTATCCCTTTAACGCTCATTTGACTTTAGGTGCAAACATTGTAAGACTCGTGGCATTTGTGCACTAGCCAGCAGACTAGTTGGTTCACTCAGTTCTGTGTTTGTATGTATGTGGACATTATGTATTGCATGTCAGAGATTTCACATGGAGTTTTTTTTTCTTCTTTCAACACAACTTCAAGCTCATTGACGGGCCAGTTTTTTTTTTCTTGGAAAGGTGGCAACCCTAGTCATAGGTTTGGTTTCTGCCGACAGCAGGTGCGTTTTTTCATCCACTTTAATTCCTTTGCATTTATGTCATTATTACTGCACTACAGCTAAAAGTTACAAATAAGTTTCTTATGCCTTCCTTGGCCTTGGTGTCTGTTGAACTCGTTAGGTTATGTCTAAAAAGGAATGAACCCTTGATCAATTTCTCTCTCGTTATTGCAGCATACCTGAATTACCTGAAATTTGAGTATCATTCTCCGCAAAACCAACTATGCAATTTGAAACACTTCCAAAGAGCAGAAACGATGTACTAAAGTGAAAGCTGCTTTGCGTTTCAAAAGGAACTGTAAATTATGAGCTTTCTGAAATGCGACAGGTTATTTTTTGGTGTCCTGCAAGTGTTATTATGCCAGGTGTTAGAATGCAAAGTAAATAAAGAATTCCTTAATTATCTGCTCTTATAGACCAACTCTTCAATCTGAAGCACTTCCAAAGAGCAGAAACTAGGTACTAAGATTAAAGCTGCTTTGCATTTGGAAAGGCACTGTAAATTACGATCTTTCTGAAATTTTGGCGTGGCCACAAGTGTTATTGTGCCAGGAATTAGAATGCAAAGTAAATAAAGAATTTCTTAATTATCCGCTGTTATTTGTTTGTGTTGACAAATAATTTGATGGAAGCCAACAACAATGCAGTGTGAGTCTGATTGCTCAACTATGATTGTATTACTTAAAAATTAATCACCAGTGAACATGAACATGCTTCACAGCAAAGTTTCTGCTGGTAAATTGTGGGGGGCTATTCCTAGCAGGTATCCATGATGGGGAGTTGAGCTGAAGTTAAAAGGAAATCTGTACATTTTGTGCATATAAATCTGTACAAAACCTTGCACATTATTTGTTCTTCAACTTCTTAATGCCTATTTATTTTGTAGTGTATGCCTGTGTTAAGCACATATCATCTGTAATAAGACTATTGAAATTGGAACTGCTGTTCAACGGGTTTCCGAAGAGACTCAGTAGCACAATGTGATTACATAAGGTGTGAACCTATACTCCTTTTCAAACTTTAGTTGAAAGCAAGACCTTAATTTTCAAATAAACAAAAACCCGTATTTATAAATACAAGATGGCTGCCATGACAAGATGTGTGTCCTGCCTTTAGACTTTTCTGTATTTACACCAATGTACACAACTGTAAATATATGTAGGGGAAACTTTTGACAACATAGGAACTGAAATATTTTTATTCAAATGTAAGCTAGTCATACACAGTGCAAGCAAGCTTGAAAAAAATGCTGAAAGGACATGAGCTCAGAACATTTCAGCAAAACATAGGCTGCAGCAGCTACGCACACCTAAGCAGAAGTCCATATCCTGGAGCACTACATACTTGGTAAATCACTCTTGGAGATATGTTCTTGTTCTTCGTGTTGTGAGATTTCCTGTGACTCTGTATTAGAAGTTTGCTGATGTGTGTTCCTGGCACTGCAAGACAGTATGCTTGACAATTGTGCAAGGTAGTATGCTGTCAGCCACAGATACCAATGCATCCTGTGCTAAGGCACACAGACTTAAAAGGACGCTAAAGAGCAGAATGATTTTTCCCGTGTCTGTAGATAACCCTCACAATACCAAAAGCACCACTCTTACAGCAGGAAGGCTCCTCGTAAGCGATAAAATGCGCAAGAGAAAAATACAGGTGGTGACGCCACTTTGAGGTTCCCACACGAGCTCGGTGTGACATCATAAATATTGAAGGTGCTTGCTATGGTCCACATAATTACCCACTGATAAAATTGAATTGCATTGTGTTCATATGTAGTAAGAGAGCTAATGGGTTTAGTGAGATTCCATGGAGCCAATTCGGACAAAAAGAAGGTTGAAATCTGTGGCGTTATGCTCGTGTTTACGTGCAGAGGTTTCAGCGCGAAATTCAAAAATGAAACTTTGTCCTTCATTTTCTCCTTTAATATTGTACTCATGAGGATGAAATCAACGACAAGGGAATTCTCTGAGGAAAGTTTATCAGTGAAAACTTATTTGCCTTTTCTCTTTAGTGTCCCTTTAAAATAACCACATCTTGCTTTTCCTGCACAATTCTTTTGAGTTCCCTTCCCATCCTTTGAGTGCTGTGATACAACTGATATACTATACCTTCTCAAAAGCCTTCCAGAATACTCAAAAGAAGTGTAGGTAGCACTACTTCATTGTGCAGATCACTGCAGTGCCGTAGTGGTTATGGTGCTCGGCTGCTACCCAAAAAATGCAGGACCCCGCCACGGTGGTCTAGTGGTTATGGCACTCGGCTGCTGATCCGTGGGTCACGGGATCGAATCCCGGCCGCGGCGGCTGCATTTCGATGGAGGCAAAATGTTGAGGCCCGTGTGCTGTGCGATGTCAGTGCACGTTAAGAACCCCAGGTGGTCGAAATTTCCGTAGACCTCCACTACGGCGTCTCTCATAACCAGAGCTGGTTTTGGGACGTTAAACCCCACAAATCAATAAAAAAATGCTGGTTCGGTCCTGCTGTGAGAGTCGCATTTTCATTGGAGGCAAAAATGCCAGAGGACTGTGTACTGTGCATTGTCAGTGCACGTTAAAGAACCCCAGGTGGTAAAGATTTCCAGAGCCCTCCATTGCGGCTTTTCTCTCCTTTCTATCTCTTTCATTCCCTTTCCCCTACTCCCACGAACGCTTAGCCATGCTCCCGACATGGGCTGCAGAAATTAGCGTCCTTTCCTTAACCAAACCACAATCATCACCGTCATCAGATCAGCAATAATTGTGTGGGTTTGCTTTTGCTGTGAGGGGACTGGTGTCTATAGGCATTAATTTCGGTTAGAATATATAGGGAAAGATTGAAGATTTAGTGCACTGAAAGTGGAGAGAAGCATTGGAAGTGGAGCTGCATGCAGTGCACATGACACCTTGCAATGGCCCAATTATGCCCACCTTGAGAGACACTGTCTCCCTTTAGAAAGGCAAAGTGTTTTTTAAACGTTCAGTTTTTGTTAACTTTGAGTTAATTTATTGGTCCTGAGATGAAAAATAATGTTGAAATTATTCTGTCTTAGTGCCACAGCTTGGGGTGCCATTCAACGTGACATTACAACTTGCACTGTTTGGGCTCTTGCTCAGGCAATGTCAGGCTCTTGCGGCTCAGTAAGAGCTCTGAAAACCTGCTGAGTTTAGTCTTCATTCTTTTTAGAACACAGTGTAGCCGATGTTTACTACCATAATTTAATTAGGCTGTAGCAGATGCCATCAAAATCTGATGTGTCATTGTGTAGGTATGGCACCAGTGAGGCAGTGTTGCAAACCATATTCTATTTATTTATGATTTGTGGCTTATCAGGCCTCGTCTTCTAGTAAAATGGGCTTTTTTATTTTATTACAGTAGAAGGGTAACCTGCTGATATAGAGTAAATTTTCTTTGTGTGCTTGATTCTGTAGACAGTGCCAGTCATTGACCAACACTATGGTAACCTTGTTGACTTGGTGCAAAGCTTTGTTGGAACCATGGTGCTACTACGTGGGTTTCTGGGAAAGTGTGGTTGCACAGCTGATACGGGGGATGTGATGAAAGGGCACCAGCAGGAGGGAAGTCAGTTGCCCATTTCGAGCATATAGTCACTGAAGCTGCATTCTCTTGTTCATTTCATTTTTTACAGATTTATTCTGGCATCACGGTCCGACTACTTCTCGCTTATTTTTCGGAAAGAATTTGCTGCTGAGGAGAGTGGGACGATCAGCATGGATGGGTAGGGCAGGCCTCTGCCTTGTGATCTTTTCAAATTTCATTTTTTTCTGCCTCCCACTCCCTTCCTTTCTTTATTCAGGTGCAGCTTTACACCTATGCATGTTCAATATGTCTATCATGTCATTAAATATGGCCGCTGCCTTTTAATTTCATAGTTCTGTTTTGAGAATTATTGTTTGAATTTTATGACCAGGCTCAGTACAAAAAAAATGTTTTCAAAATATTTTCACTGTTTAATGTGTTTTATGAAACAGATATTTAGGTGCACCAGTGATCTTGTCACTTTTTCTTTTTTTTCTGGGGGGGGGGGGTACTTATAAGATTGACAAATTTTCACAGTCCCTTTGATTTTGTCCGTAAGGGAGTTTATTGTAATTTAGATTGGAGCTTCCAAGTTCTTAATGTTGTTAACAATGTTGCAAGTTAAACTTCTTAGACATGTTATGGATAAAGTGCATGGAATATCAAAATATGTATGGCAGTATTTGTATCGTGGGCCCTAACTTTGTAGCTGCAGTTCTGCGGATTGTCAAAGCATTCAACACATCACTGCCCATTGTTGGTTTTGAATGCTGCAGGTTCACACACGGCGCAGTAGTTTTTGCTCTTCACCACCTTTATGGTGGCACAGCTAGCCCTCCACGGGAGGTGCACGTCTCGGAGCTGGCTCTGTTGGCTGAAGTTCTTGGCGTCGACAGCTTGCGACAGGTGGTGGTGTCCCACGTGCGCACCTACTACTGCCATTTCTTCCACAAGGTGAGCTGCATGCCAATTTGTATGCAGAGCTTTGGTAGCTGTGACACCTTATACTGTGCACACTTTATGTATGGTTTGTGTGGTGCTTGGCTATTGAAATGTGACACTTGGAACGCGTGGCTGCCAGCATTTGTGCCACATGTGAGCACTTGCAAAAATGTGCTGACAAATTGTGGTATACAGTGAGGACAAAAGTGTTCATGATGCATCGTGACTGCATCTGGTAGACATTCGTTCAGTCTGTGGTCCTTGGTGGTGCCGGTGGAGTGCTGCATGCCATGGTTTCAAAATCCTATGGTTGTACCGACATAGCTTCCTGTGTCTTTCCCGCCGGATTATATGGGCTGTCATGGCCACTCAAGAAGATCCGAAGAAGTATTAGGTTACCAGAATTGCAAGCCACAGGAAATCTAGCAAGGGCAAAATGAACAGTAAAACAAGCATTTGTTTGTTTCACTCTTTATTTCTTAAAGATGGCTACTTTCTTCTCACTCTTTCCATTTTATTAAGTAGCCATATGGCTCAGGCTCCTTTGTTTTTCTCTAAAGTGGTGCGCCATGATAACTCATCGTGCAAAATACACGTTAATGTCATTTCATAACGTGCAGCTGCCAGCTTGGCACATATGCACACAGTTTGGTGGCCACGGTATGCAGTGCTCCTGTGGTGCCAGCAAGAACCTCTGAATGAATGGCTGCCTACCAGATGCACGCTCTTGCCCTCAGCATATACTACAATGCATCACCTTACTTTCTCAAGTGCCCACTTCTGGTGCAACAAGCACTGGCAGCCACGCGCTCCTACTATCACTCCAAGTCACACACTCCCAACATCAATCGTAGAGCACTGTACAACTAGTGCAGTGCACAGTAGAAGCCCTTTCATTGGCACTTAGTAAGACTGGCAAAAGAATTGAGCTGTAGGATTCTCATATTATCTGATATTCAGACAAAATAAATTATAATGTTTTCTACAGGATAACATTTACAGCTGTTTTGTGTGACTGAATTCCTAGAAATTTCATTCTGTTTTAGCCATGCTTATGAGAAGTGTGACTTTGGTAAGATTAAACTAAGCTTTTGCATCCTGACCATTTATGTACATTTCTCAATTTTCTTCCAAATAAGCACAAACTAGCAATGAAACTACAAGTTTCTCGGCTAAACTTATCTTATTGCAACAATAATTCTTTGGAACAACTTTTATGGCATATTACTGTTTGGAGTTAGTTGAAGTATATAGTGCTCAGTTGACACTTTAAAATGTGTCCTAATGTAAACGTTACGTGACTAAGTACTTACTGCTGCGTTCATTACAGATATAAAAGGCATAAAAAGGCATTGACCACTGAAGCTTTCACTCACCGTAAACACTGCTAATGTTAAAAAAAAAATTGAGCAGAGATGGTCATACCATGTTTACTCAACGCCTGAACCTTTTTCCTCAAAATTGATCCACGTTTAGGGTTTCAGTAATTACATGGAGCAAAATTTTTGGAAAAGGCATTTTAGAATTCAAATAAGTTGCATTTCGGAATCCTTATGATGAGAGCCATGACAGTAACAAAAGATTATCGTATAAAGAAGGCCTACCTTTTGTAAGGGGGGCACTCGTTCAATTTGCATGAATTTCTCCACATAAAGCAAAGCGAGTACCAGAAGAATGAAGCACTTACACCAATTACAACTGTGTGTTACACCTGTGTTTGTTTCTTTTGGCTTTCCACATGCCATGTAGCTGCTGTGAAGACTACCTTTTAGACAAAGTATTAAACCTACATGTAGATGCAAGCTTTGAACTGCAACCAAAATATTTCCTTTCAGGTGGCTTAATTTCCCAGAGATTATTTTCCTTTCATAGGAAAATGAATTACTTGGTGGCTGTGCTTTGTATAAGAAGTCTAATTTAAAAGGGAAATTCATTTTGACCAGCTTACAGCGCAAAAGGGACGAAGACGAAGAGCAGACAAGGTGACAACACGAGCGCAGACTCTGAACAGTTGAGAGTCAGCGCTTGTGTTGTCACCTTGTCTGTTCTTCGTCTTCGTCCCTTTTGCACTGTAAGCTGGTCAAAATGAATTACCA
The DNA here is from genome assembly GCA_013339685.2 of Hyalomma asiaticum. NCBI lineage: Eukaryota > Metazoa > Arthropoda > Arachnida > Ixodida > Ixodidae > Hyalomma > Hyalomma asiaticum. Next base: position 34,912,496 of record CM023481.1, on the reverse strand, counting down.
CCAACTCGCCCAGATTCCTGTTCTTGTTCAGTTAAAAGGGAAATCTCAGTGTAGCAAAACATATGTTAAAAAGTACCAAAGGAGCTATTTTACTGTGTGATATTGGAGTCAGTTAAGATGATAGCAGGGAGTGTATGGTTATAATATGGTCACATTCTTCCATTCTATCATGCTTTAATGTAGTTCTTGTGCCTGCCATATTTTCTCATGCATTTGATGCAGTTTTCTTGCCAAAGTTTTATTGGCTCCTCTTATAAGTAGAATCTTGATAATTCAAACTCTGAGAATAGAAACCTTTAGTTCATTTAAAAAATATTCCAAATATTTGGTTCGCCTGGTATTTCTCAGTATGCTCAAAACGTGCTTAATTTAAAGTGCACCATTTCAATAATTCTGTTAATTCACACTTGTTGCTTACCTTTACCAGAAATAACAGCTGCTTTGGTTCCTCCAAGCTGAGAATTCATGCTATATATATTTTTACTAGTCAGAAATAAAGCAAATAGCCTGTCAACACTTGCCAGAGCATTCAAAATGACTAGCAGAAAAAAAGAAAAATAAACACTGAGGTGGCAACATTCCACACGCTAACTGTTCATCTCTGTTTTTCCTGGTGGGTTGCCCTGACCTATTCTTCTGCTTGCATCTGATAAGTGAAGCTTCTCATAACTGAAACGAAATTCTGGGGTCCCCTCAAGTTTGAATTAACAAGGGTCTACTGTGCAGTGGTGCACTGATGTATGCAAAAGTCACGCATGCTGTGTGACTAATGTGTGCAGTTTTATTTCACAAGCACAGTCAAGCATGCACGACAGCATTCCTAATGAAATCGACTCTTGTGTTAATAGTGGAGTGATAGTGCTGACACATGGCAGCTCCTTGCCAGGCAGGGCACAGAGCTTTTCATCGGCCTGTCTACACCCACTGCAGGGCAAAGGCCTCTCCCATAGATCTCCCATTATCCCAGTCCTGTGCTAACTGTGCCCAATTTACCCCCACAAACTTCTTTAGCTCATCTGTCCTCCTAACTTTCTGCCGCCCCCTGCCACACTTGCCTTCTCTAGAGATCCACTCTGTTACCCTTTATGACCAACGGTTGTCTTGTCTTCGCATTACATGGCCCATCCATGACCATTTCTTCTTCCTAATTTCTATTAATTTAAGCTGAACCCTCTTAGTTAGCCTCCAAGTTTCTGCCCCGTAGGTGAGTACCGGTAGCATGCACCTGTTATATACACTTTCCTCTTCAGAGACAAGGGTAGGCTACCATTCATTATCTGACAATGCTTGCCGAATGCACTCCACCCCATTCTTATCCTCCCAATTATCTCAGCCTCATGGTTCAGATCAGGGTCACTACCTGGCCCAGGCACTGTAGCCAGGATTTTTTTTCGGGGAGGGCCCAAGGCCCTAATTGTTCGCAAAAAAGCATCATCATCATCATCATTTATTGACTCTAAAGGCCCTTTTCAGGGTATTACAGAAAGGGGGGGGGGGGTACAAAAGCATCAATAACAGCATGGTCATTATTATACAATGCTAAAAAAAACCTGGGAGTATAGAAGGCGCTTAAATATTAGACAAGCATGAGAACAGAGTGGAATGCAGCACAAGAGGCGAGTTAATCCTAGCTGGAAAGCAAGTTTTTTGACACTGTAGTAAGGCTAGTGCGTGTGCATGAGAAAGAATACTTTCCAACCAAGTAATCTCGACGAAGGGCTGTACAGAAACAGTGACTGAAAGAGGAGTGACAAAAAGAGAAAAAAAAGGAATGCAAAGGAAATCAGGCGCCCACTTACGGATGTGCAGCAAATAAAAAATTATCACACTCTGTCTCAACAACAGGCGTGCAAGAATAACGGGAGCCATTTCTTGACTGCAATTCTTAAATGAAGAAACAAACCTACTCGTGAAAACAATTTTATTGAACCACAAAGAACCAAAACACGGATGCTTTCATGACACAAAATATGCACAAAGATAACGTTGGTTTTAGGAAGCAATATTAAAGAATGGCATTGCGAGTGGTTTTACAATATAGTAAAAGTCAATGCAAAAGAAGAAAAAAGCGAGCATGCAACTTGGCCAAAAAGAGCGGTTCACGCTGCAGTTTTCATGCGTCGCGGTTTCTCCTTAAACACATTGATACCTTCGCCGACACTGACTTGCATCGGGTGAATGGACATAAGAGCCAGGCCATTAAGCCGCTTTTCAGCTATTCGGTTCATCAAATATGTTTTAACACGAAAGTATTTTATGCCGCGGTCCACCAAGAAATAAGTGACGCACTTCCTGTAACGGAAGTGGACCTTTGAAAATATCAACCGGCATTCACACTGAAAAAGTTCCACCCAGGCGGACTCGAACCCACCTTCAACCGGGATTTGATGGAAGGAGCTGGATGCTCTACCAGCTCCTTCCCCATCAAGTATGTTGTTGTTGTTGCTGTTATGTGGGGTTTAACGTCCCAAAACCAGCTCTGATTACGAGAGACGCCGTAGTGGAGGGCTCCGGAAATTTTGACGACCGGGGTTCTTTAACGTGCACCGACTGACATCGCGCAGCACACGGGCCTCAACATTTCGCCTCCATCGAAATGCAGCCGCCGCAGCCGGGATTCGATCCCGCGACCCTCGGATCAGCAGCCGAGTACAATAGCCACTAGACCACCGTGGCGGGGCGCATCAAATATGTAGACATATTTGATGCAATTTGCAATAAAGATCAGTTGGAAGTTAGCGCTCTGTCCTCTTGTGTCGGTCTGCTTGGCCGTTTCTCTTGTTCCGTAATGCGTTATACCAGTTAAAAAAACTTGTCTTACATATATGAAAATATCCTGCGTTGCACAATTTTCTGTCTTTTTCTGCAATCACAAATCGGTAACTGTTTCCGATAATTGGTTTCAGTTGGTATGACCGTTGTGTCATGAAGATTGATACGGTGGCCGCTATCTTCCGAATGTTCGGCTATCGGGTTGCGATCTCTTGCAAAATTGCAGAGGTCATTCCTGTGCTGTCGAAATGTTTCTTTGAGGTTTTTCGTTTCGCCGAGGTAGCTCGCATCGCATATTTGTATGCATGTGCCGTGGGCTCTCTCCCTCGGTGAACAGTCTTTGGCAACATGTACAGAACATGTGCTCGTGGGCTTGTGAGCCACTCGGGTGGCTTCTTTTCTGAGAATACGGGCAGTGGTTTCGCTAACGCCTCGGACATATGGGAGAGTGTGGTGTTTCTGTTGTGGTGTTGATTCAGGAGCCGGGCGCTGAATTTATGAGCAAGCTTTGCCGTGTTTTTGGAATTGAAGTGCTTTCGGAATAAAGGTTTTTGGGCAACTGTTCTTGGTGAGTTTCTTGACTATCGTTTGTTTTTCATTTGTTTAAATGTGCACGGCGCTACTTGTACTTGTGCCTCTATACCCCTGCGTTAATGACTGACTGGACGAATTTCAGGGGGGGGGGGCCCCCTGGGCCCCCCCTTGCCTACGTGCCTGACCTGGCCTAAGTAGACATATTCGTTTGCTACTTCCAATGCCTCGCCACCTATCTCAAACTGCTGTGCTCCGCCCAAGGCTATCGAACATTAGTTTAGTTCTCTTCATATTAATCTTCAGGCCCACTGTGCTACTTTGCCTGTTTAGGTCAGTAATCATGCTTTGTAATTCGTCTCCCAAGTTACTTAGCAAGGCAGTGTCATCAGCAAATCTGAGGTTACTGAGGTATCCCCATTAACCCTTACACCCACCTGTTCCCAATCCAGTGTTCTAAATACCTCTTGTAAACATGATGTGAATAACATTGGAGAGATTGTGTCCCCTTGTCTTACACCCTTCCTTATAGGTATTTTATATTTCTCGGAGGACTATGGTGGCTGCGAAGCTTATAGAGGCTGAAACTGTCTTGCATACAATTTTCATGTTATAGTACTAGTTGCTTTTTTTCACTCAAACGATACATAAGAATAACAAAACTGACGAATGTTTAGAAGGCACCATCATTTTTATTACATTGTGGCACCAGCAATCTGCCTATTGAAAAAAAGCAGAGCTTGGTTATTGTCCTCAATTTACATATTAAAAGTCTTAATAGTCTAGCAGTAGTCACTGCTTCTCGCTTGTGCTCTTTCTCTTTGGTGCTCGTGTGTTTAAGTGCACACAGAAAAGTTGAACTCAGTGTAAATGAAACATGCACACACAAAAGAAAAAGATGAAGAGGACAAGTCTCATGTGTGTGTCTGCATGTGTGCACATGTGTGCATGTGTGTGTGTGTGTTTAAGTCATGCTAAGTTCAGCTTTTCAAGATGCAAGACCAACTAGCCCAACAGTCTGCCCTACTAGGTGCATATAGGTGTGATGTGGCTTTTCGTGTTTTCTTTGAGTACACCATGCTGTATAGGCAATGCCAGCATTATATTTCAAGATGCTTATGTCCAATGACAATAAGCCCAATTACCTGTAACCCAGCAATGCTGCTGCACTGATGTCAAAACTTTTTGACAGCTAGTCAGAGCATGAGCCCTTAGGGCTTCAGGAGACATACAATAAATATCATTTTTTTTTCACCGTGGGAGAGCATTTTTTTCAAGTTTAGCTTTGTGAGAATTTGAATTTGCAGGTTCATTAAAAGTTATATTTATGGAAATTTCGTACCATGCTTGAGGACGGCATCTTGGGATGAATGCTCAAGTGTGTATAATGCTCATGCTGACCAATAGAAAATCAGATGTGTCTTGCGCCCTGTTTTTTTTTAACCCGCAAAGAGTTGGCGGCTCATATTGTAGGAACATGCTAGTTGTAAACCACACAATATGTTATTTTTCTGCTGTCCCTGATCTACTGAAGACAAGGCAATATAATTGTTATTACTTGTTTACTCGCACAATGAATACACTCACATAATAAACACACCCCCCAACTTTAGTAGCCAAATTCTGGATCTTGTCTCCTGCATAATAAACGCACCCCCAACTTTGAGCCCCTGCAGTCTTGTGAACTGCCGCGCTGTGGCTTTCCCATTTCACTTAATTCGCGGTGTCTGGGTGCCGTTCGGTATGCCGATTCATAACTCCCACGTCCCGATATAATTGCTACATGTTGCCAAGTATAGCCACATGCAAGCAACGGTAACATCATTTACTCACATGCTGCATTCCTCCACGCTGTCGCAGTTCCCTCAGGCTTGCTGTGGTGTGGTGCCATGCATGCTGCGCAGGTTGGCACAGCTCAGCCTTAGCATGTTCGGGGCATGGTCTTCGTGATTGCCACGATACAATCTTGGGGCATCCTGCTTAATGCGCACGACTGAGAGGCTCAGCACAGATATGTGAGTGAAATGCGATGATGAGCCGTTTTGGGTGCGGTGATGGGAAAGATTTATTCTCCTGTTACGACCACCTGCAAACGCTACTGAATGCTGATGCGGCTAGGCATCTCTGAGATTGCATCGGCAACATACGTAGCAATAAGCAGCCCAAGCCGGTGAGGCGAGGATCATTGGCCAACGCATTGTGCGTGTCGATACGCGTGAGAGCCACAGTGACATGGAAACTATAGAAACTCCATACACGGCAAAGACTGCGGCGGGCCGCTAGTTAGTTTTTTCGCTGTGAACCATTCAACATGTAGCGTCACTATTTTTTCAGTTTCGGAATGCCGTGGGTGAACCACGCATTACACAGGAGGGAAAGGCCATCGCAGTGGAACAAAACACAGCCACCATAAAGGCTGTCGCCGCGGGTGCCGAGTCACGTGGTACCGACACCATACAGCTTGTTTTTTTACTGTTCTTTAAATAAAATTTCATTGCACACGTGACTCTGGGTATTACCTCAGGCCACAACGCCACCTTTTCTTGTGCGTTTTAAATGTTTTGCTTGCCCTGAAAAAATTTCTTAACATTTATCCTGCATAATAAGCACAACCCCCAACATTGCTTCCATTTTTTGGGAAATAAACTGCATTCATTACGCAAAGTAATTACGGTATTTTTATTTGATGGTATTTTCCATGTATTCACCATGTACTGAAGAGAAGGCAATACAATTATTATTTTTATTTGATGGTATACGAGGGATTGACCTGAAATAGCCTTTTGGGAAGACACATTACACAATGAATGGCTCCTGATGAATGTGGAAGCCTGCATTGTTCATAGTACTTTTTATTCTGCTGTGGGAACGATATTAATAGGTGTAAGTCAACTGCACTGCAGTAATAACCATTGCCTTCTACGGCTTTTCTGACTCTGTCAGGTAGTTGTGCTTGGAACCCTGGGCAAGTGTTGTTTCCACTCCACTTTGATTTCTACTAAGGCTGCATGGTCTGTTTGAGAGCTGTACAGTTCAGAGTAGAAATCTTCTGCTACCTTCACAGTTTCATTAAGTGGCTTCTTTCTGGCTGATATAATGCTGGTACCTTCCTCTACTGCTGTATTAATTTCTTTCACATTAAATTTTCTTCCATCTCTCTGCCTAGCTTTAGTGATCAGCTTTGATAGTTCTAGAAACCTCTGTGTGGCATATTTGTGCTACATAAATGTGACACAAATGTCTCCTCTTAATACTTATCCCATAATTTGTACTTTTGGTTCTACAACATATCTTTTGGTTAATTGCTTACCTCTTAGGCGTTTGACTTGCTGGGTACAAGGTCACTGGTTACGGTTTGCTTGACTGTTTCAGAAGTGGAAAAAGTGCACAGGTTTTGGTACTCTTCAGCTGCTGATGCATGTTAATGAATACAAACTTTAATAGTCCTGGTTTAATGATGACGCTAGCTGTGTGTTTGCCAGTATCTTATATCTCGAGGGTAGGGCTGTGTGAATAGCAAAATTTGAATATTGATGTATGAGTACGAATTGAATAGAGTATCTTACGAATATCATTTGAATACTTCCTGGTTAAGTTGCAGAAAAAAGTATACTGCTAAACACAGCCAACAATGCAAATCTTTCACATGAATGGCATAGTCCGACAGTATTGTTCCTAGAAAAATAAGTTTAAATAACAGTTCATTCCAAAAGAACAGCTAGATAAACAGAGAATTGTGCGGTAATGTAGATTTAGTGATGCATGTATGTCCACATTTTCAATGCTTACACAATCAGATCACAGGTTGGCATATTATTGCTATGTATAATGTTAATGAGGAGCTCACAAAGTGTTATGCGTGCAGAAGTTTTACTTTTTTTTCCCAGGGTCACTCGCACCATGGAACAGATATTTTTCAAGCCAACTTTGCCACATTGCATTATTAGTATGCAGTGAAGTAAAAGCTGGAAGGGGCCACACAGTGCTGTGCATACACATTTCGTCCCTTAATTACAAACCTCTAATAGTTTGAACAGGGAAAGTTAGAAATTAAGTTGAATAGAAAACACTATTACAAAGTATGAATATTTTGGCACCCTTACACTCAAAGGTTCTCTAAATTGCTGGCCATGATGAACCCCACCAGCTTCCCCACAGGGGCTGCGGGATTAGAGATGTGCATGAGCCTCAGTTTTTCAACCCAGCCTGGCCTGATGAGCACTGCAATGGTAATCTACGCGACAACAGAAAATTAGAGCTGTGCGAATATTTAAAATTTCGAAATAATTTTCGAATAGCGCTTGCTGTTTGATTCGATTTGCTCTTAACTTTTACTATTCGAACGAAGAGTTTGAATAGTAAGTTGTTAATTAAGGGGTAGAATATGCTATGTCTCTTGACAAGTGGCCCATTCCCGCATGTTGTGCGCTTCGCCGTATAACACCGCTCCGGTGTACTGCAGTGAAACTAACACTCGTGTACGGCGGCGAAGCTAACACTCGCGTATTGCGGCGAAGCTAACTCTTCGACGTGCACTGACATCGTACAGCACACGGGCCTCAACATTTCGCCTCCATCGAAATGCAGCCGCCGCGGCCGGGATTCGATCCCGCGACCCTCAGATCAGCAGCCGAGTACCATAGCCACTAGACCACCGTGGCGGGGCAGGTGAAACTGACACTTGTGCACGGCGGCGAAGTTAACACTAGCGTATTGCAGTGAAGCTAACACTTGTGTACTGCAACGAAGTTACCTCAGCTTTCTGTTGCACAGTTCAATGTCGGACTGTTCTTCAGGGCTTTCGAATGACACTGTGGGCATACATGTCACACAATAAATTTTTCCCCATGTTTGACAGTACATTTCACTATAATTAGATATGGTATTATTCAAAGATATTCGAAAACTATTCAAAAAATCTTTGATTTGATTCACACTTAACATAAATATTGCAATTCGCTTTGCACTCAAAATTTTGCTATCTGCACAGCTCTGCAGAAAATGGAAACACGTCATGTCAACGGTTACATATAGGTGGCTTGTTACTACATGGAAGAAATAAAACAGGCATTTGCCTTGTCACAAAATAAACAAACATATAAGGACTTTTCGGGGCAGCTGTAGGTCCTTTGTTCACACTGAAGAGGGTGCAAAAGGGGCACAACTATTTATGAGCTGGGTGGCGCAGATTGTTCATGTATATCTCGGGGAGATTACTTCGTGAGTGGCTAATGGCGTTTTTAGTTGTTTGAATATGTAGAGATTCTAAATGAAGCCATTTCGATAGGCACTTCTCTCATGATTATGCTTGTGGAGTTCCAATTGACCAATTGACGTTATGGTTAGTGGTCAAGTTATGACCCTCCAAGGCGTTCAAGCTCCCATTGCCTTTCCTGACATCATTCCGGTGCTGCTGAATTCTCCTTTTAAAATTTACAGTGTCACCTTTGTAGGATGTGTCACACTCTTTGCACAGTACCTTGAAATTTGGGCTTTTCCAAGGGGTCCTTTATGTATATGAGCTTCTGCTTGAGCCTGTTCTGTTGACACGTGTGCGATTTTGACACCGTATTTGCCAAACACCTTTGAAAGAGCCTCACTGATACCTTGTGTGTAGGGGACAGCAGCATGTTTTTGTTTTCTTCACAAACCACTTCAAGACAAGCAACTGATGACTGCAATTGTTGGGTCCTCAGTAGCTGTGAAGGGTAGCCGTTTTTGCAAAGGTCATTCCTTACCATGGCTAGCTCTGGCTTGTGCAGACCAGGCTCTGACCGTGTAGGTGGCACAATGACCACGTCGGTGGCGCAGTGGTTGAGCGTCTGCTTCCAATGCGAGAGGTACCGGGTTCAAATCCCATTGCCGGCCAGTTACCACCGGTTACTACATGTGACAGCAAATGCTATCACATGTAGTAACAAAACCTTGTTGCTTGCATTTGCAAGCAACAAGGTTTCCATCTGACCATTAGTTCAAGAGGACTGCTGGCAGTGAGGCCCTTTGTAGGTTTTGTCCAGTGCCCGCGGCGCTGCAGGACAGTCACAACAGGACTGCCGTGACATGTGCAGCACCTCACATGGAGCTTAGCCTCGTGCATGTGCGGAAAATTACACCTTTTCTTTTCTCTTTTGAAGCAGAGGGTGAGCTGTTTCTTGTTCTGTTTCCTTCCGTGGATGTGGCTGTATTTTCTATACGTATACGCACTTCCTGTCTTTGTAAGCCATATTACTGTGTGCCGATGGAGAGCTTCATGTACGTGCTTTTGAGGAATCTCTCTTTCGGAAGTGGTGTGCTAAGAATTTAGAGCCCCAGTCGGGCTCGAGCTCCGGCCCAGCCTGTCCGATTAGATAGGCCTGTCAGACGAAGCCCAGCTCAGACCTGACAATGTATCTGCTGGGCCGCCTGAGCCCAGCCTGCTGGCCGAGCCAGACCCGGGCTTTCAGGCCGGGCCAGGCCCATACACACTTCAACAGGATGCTCTCTCTCTCCACTGATGTAATGGATTGAAGGTACCTCTCATTTTGCCTTTAACCAAAGAAGCATTGCCACTGCATCTGTGTGTGGCTTTCATTATTTAAGGTGCAGTATGTTATTCTTAATATCAATGATGGACTGTATCACGATAATGCATAGGCAAGTTACTGTTTTTTCATGCCATGCTGCAGTGCATCCCTGAGGCTGCCACTCCAGGCACTGCAGGACATGAACAGTAACCCCATGCACATTAAGTGTTGCTTGGTTGGTTGGTAGTAACTTTATTGAATTAAGTGCCGTACACATAAAGGTTTTTAGTTTTTGCAGTGTCAGTCACGCGACAGTATGGTTAAGTCAGTTTCGCCCCATTACATCAGTGTTGTGTGGCAAAGCATACAGTGGGAACAGGCCAGAAGCTGTTGTGGAGTACAGCACATTTTGTTGGACCTTAATTATGCATGCATGCATGTGCTGTATAATTGCAAGTATGATAACCAACGTCTGGAAGCTTCACTCGCGATAATTCAGAGCTGTCTGTGATGTGATGTTGCTATGACACCGCTTGTGAAACAATAAATAAGAACATACATGAGTTTTATTCTTTTACATCCACAGGGGTAAAATGGGACTAACTTGCATTCATTCTAACCACATAAGGAACCATAAGACACCCTTCATGAAAACCGTGGATTCCATGGAACCCAGTTTAAGAAACCCTGTCGTATCTGATACTACTGAAACCCTGACAACACATAACACGTGCGGACTGTTGTCATTTAATAACGTCGTGCCTTGTAGATTTTCACATACTGTCTTTTATAAGCTCTTAACTCTTGCTTTGTTCTTTCCTTTTTTTGCTTACTGTTGCAGCCTTGCAGTCAGTGCATAGCAGGTGTGGCTGAATGCCTGCAGATGGCACCATGCTGCAGTGGGCTGCGAGAGCTGCAGATGCGTGCTGTACAGTGGGCAGGACGCCACTATGTTCGTGTCTGGCCTCATCGGGTCTTTTCTACTGTTCCCGAGCACTGGCAGCAGCAGTGCTATGCAGCTACACTACAGGCACTGGTAGGTCCCTCAAAATTGGACCATTTGGGCAGTGACACAAGATAATGACCACCTTGCATTGTATTGAGTAAACTAATTAATGCAAAAATACACATGTAGCTGTTACATGCATGTTGATGGTCCCCAGGTAGTTGCAGGGTGCAACATCCAGCCATTACAGGCAGTCACACACAAGTAGAATTATGAGATTATAGCCCAAAGAGGCACACAGGGTGTAGGTTAGGCACCATGGCGGGGCTGATTAATTTTTACCACCTGGGGTTCTTCAACATACACCTCAATCTAAGTGCAGAATTGCCTGTGCTTCGGTCCCATTGAGAGACAGCTGTGGCAGCTGGGAATCAAACTCACAGTATCATGCTGAGCACTAGAACACCGTAGCCGCTGAGGCACAATAGTGGAGCGATAGAGGCAGTTCGTAAGGTATTGCAACACCATTTGAAGGTGCAGCTTGTGCCAAAGTTATGGCACATCTTGTATGTTACCACAATTCGTTTATTTGTTATTAGGAGCATTATTTTTAAAATTACACATCAAAGGCCATCATATTCATGGACAGTGAGTGATAAATATGGTGCGCCAAGACTGCTTTCCAGTTTGTGGTGCTTACTAAAGCCTCTTAGTCGCGTACAGAGTGAAGGAAGTGTTGCATTTACATGCACGGAATACTGCTGGAAATACTACTAGGCAGGAGCAGACAGCCACGTGCAGTATCTGACTCATCAATGCAGTGTACAAGACAGACAGCTCAAGACTTCTGGAGCATTGTTGTCATACTTATGATTTTCAGAAAATCTACCTTAATTGGCACAAAAATGAACTTCTTCAGAGACTACTCATAATTTTATTTAGAAATGATTGAGGCTTCTTTCTGGTAATGGTGCGGTATAGTGCAAAAATAACTAAATTTGGTCAAGATTATAATTGTGTATGTTTTTGTAACCCTTTGTGGAGACAAGGTGAATATCTTTGCACAAATTATTTGTAAATTAACACCTTATTAGGTGGCTCCAAGATTATAGCAGCCTTTATCCATGCAAAATTGAATAGCAGTGGGAACTCAAAGGTAATATTAGGTTTCTAGAGGTTAATGATGGCTAACCTTGAGCCATTTCTTTTGTGTGAGTATAAATTCATCATTTGTAAATGAATCTGTTGCAACCAAATTCTAATTGTCTGCACAGTATCAAAAAATAAGGTAGTGGTGCTCCACATAGGTATGCTTCAAAATCTGGAACAAATGCTGTTTGCAGCTGCTCCTAAATTTCTTGCGAGCAGATGAACTTCCAGCCTACTGTATTGCATGAGGAGAATACAACAGTGTCTGCGTGAACTGCAGAACAAAAGCAGCCATAGCATGTGTGTGTCAAGCATAAATCTGTTTCCGGCTAAGTTGCCTGCATTCAAAAGTATGTCAACGTGAGTATTCATAATTGCTTTAGTTAAAAATGCTTAATTTGAGCTTTAGTAATGTTAAGGCTGGTGCAGAAAACAAATTTAACCAAACAAAAGTACACTCCGCACTTTGAGAAACCCGTATTGTATTAAAAACAGAGATGCCACAAATTAAGTGTTTTGAACAAACCAACTTAGCATTATTCACCTTTTTCACAACATACAAGCTTTTAATAATTTACGTCGTTCTCCATTGCATGTTGTCTACTCTTTTTTGAAGCAATGGCACAGTCAGTATATTGCTTTACCTTCACTCTGATAACGTGCATATCAGTACACAACGAAAGTATTTTGATATCACTTTTGTATTTTTGAGGCTTGTACATAGCAGCATAGCAACAACTTGGAAACTATAGTGACATCTTGTCTCGTTGCCCAGTGTAACAACTTTTCCTTCAAGGCCTGAGCCTGTATGGGCTGCTTTCTGCTAGGTGGCGGACCTGCTAGGTGGCAAGCATTTGGTTAGGGTAGCATATTGCACAGTCATCACTGTTGGAATGTTTTGACATCTTATGTTAAAGGGCCCCTGAACTACCCTGAGGTTGAAATTTACCGTATTTGCTCGAATCTAATGCGCAACTTTTTTTCCGATAAAACGGGTCCAAAAATCGTATGTGCGTTAGAATTGAATGCGAACGAACTATACCATTACCATACTGCCGTCGGCATTAAAATGGCCACCTTCTATGCGCTTCAGGCACTGTCGAACGGTCACCGGCAAAAAAATGTACTAGTGGCGCGGTGGTCTTTGGCGCACATAGTTTCTGTAGTTTCTATGTCGCCGCCGGTCCCGCGCGCAACGAAGGTACGACGTACATGATGCATAGACCGATGTTACTCACCGCGTCGACTTGTCCGTTCCGTGTTGCGGCCGACCAAAGCCGCTACGTCACCAATGCAATCTCCGAGATGTCCACCCGCACAAACTCTTGATAGCATTAGCGGGTGGCCATAATGGAAGAATAGATGTTTCTAATCACCACACGCAAAACAGCAGATCACCGCATTTCCTCTCATATCCGTGCTGAGCCTAAGTATCAGTAGTGAGCGCTTGACGTCCGAGAATTGCATCGCGGCAATCTCAGAGATCACGCCCCGAGATCATGCTTAGGCTTAGCTGCAGTGGCGGGCGTGAGGGAACTGCGATAGCACAGAACAACGCAGCACTGCGAGTAAATGACATTACCGCCACTTGCATGCGGCTACGCTCGGCAATGTGTGGCAGTTTTATCAGGATGCAGGAGTCATGAATCGGCGCGATGAACGTCTTCGAGATGCTGTGGGTCGTGTGAAGCGGGAAAGCCACTGCACGGCCGTTCGCAGGACTGCAGGGGTTCAAAGTTGACGGTACGTTTATTATGCAAGTGCGTTCATTACACAAGCGCGGCATTTGTTTTTAGCAATGTGAGAAGGCTGATTACTAAAGACTTCTTTTTCGAGTCACAAAAAATGGGTGTGCATTACGATCGATGTTTCACTTTTTTCTTTTTATGTTGTTTCGGGAAACGGGTGCGCGTTACAATCGAGGGTGTGGTAGAATCGAGTAAATACGGTAGTTGTGGTGTTGCAGTTGTTCACAAGTTGTCAACGAATACGAAGACACGAGAATTTTTTCTAAACGGTGCAGTAATAGCGGAGTTACATATGCCTGACAATGAAAAACTGGCCGCCATTAATTTCTCTCTTTCCTTCGCAATGCACCTTCTGGCAGGTCTCGTCTTTTCCTTTCCTTGCCGAGTACTCCTCCTAGTGTCACGTGACAGACCATTGCTAATGATCTCTGTTGCTTTGTGCTGGCCCATAGTCCTGCAAAGGATGTCGCTATAACCTCGCCAATACAGGGGAACCGTATGGTGTCGTGCCATGTTGAAGAACCTCAGTGGGAGTTCTTTCTGTGAGTGTTTCTGTTCTTTGTGTCTACTGGCTACCCACAATGGCATGGCAAGCAACATGACAAGGAAGAGGGAGCATGTGTAATTGCTTGCACAGCTTGTCAGAAGTTGTACGCTCTTTTTTGACCAATCAACAGCACCAGAAGCTGGTGACATCATCAGAGACAGCCTGATGAAAGTCAGGATGAGCTGAAGGTACAAGAAAAGCCACGAGAGGTGCACGGGATCATTTTCTTCGTTTTTAACACAAAAGTGTTTTATGCCAGACTCCACCAAGAAATCAGTGGCATACTTCCGTAACGGAAGTGAATTTCTAAAAAAAGAACAACATACATTCACAATGAAAAAGTTCCACTCAGGCAGACTCGAACCTACGTTCACCCGGGATTTGACGAGAGGAACTGGAAGCTCTACCGATACACCACCGCAACGTTGCTCACACAGGGAACACAGGGGCCTTATTAGGGAACACAGGGGCATTTAATTGTCATCCGGTTGAAGTAAAGGTGTTGATTACAGTGAACTATAGTGTTTAGCAAGCAAAACTACTCTTAAATTAACATCGCCTCCTCTTATACTGCACTCTTGGTTCACTTAGGTTCACCGCTGTGGTACTGCCATCTAGGAATGATAGATAGAGTGAAGCATATTGTCGTACTAATTCGGTGCTGGTAGTCGGCGCTTCGGTAGTCTTCGCGCCTCGACTGCTACGGAAGTTAGAGGCGTGGCGTCGTCGTGACAGTGTATTCCTCGGGCAAAGTACGAACACGGCCGCTACAAAATTTGTCTTGTATGGCCAGATGTGTTGAGTTGGGGTGCGCACTGCTTGAGGAATGAACACAAGGACAGCTGTCGACAAGCAAATGATTGGGCTTTCGCTTCAATGGGCTGTGTGTTCACAAAACAATCCGCTTTCAACCCGCTCGCTTTCACTTGCAAGGTGTCAACGTTTGCGGACGCTCCTTGTTTATGCCAGGTTTGCACATAGCTCTGGCGCATGCATTCAGTGTTTCCGGTGCAATGTAAGTCGTTCAAGAACTTTACCTCATGTACAAATGTCAAGGATCCCTGTGCCGTGTCGAAGTGCCGCTGATGTCTACACGTAATGTGTTCACATGTTCACAGGAACAAAGCCATCTCCCGTCCCTTGATTTGCTGGATTGCCGCTTATGCATACACAACTTCGCAAAGACAGGTTTCACTTTCGTGTTGTACCGATTCCTATGACAGAGGGATCAACCACACTTTTTTTGGCACTCCCACAGGACCTAGCGCAGCCGTGCTTGGCATAGTTGATTGTGGCCATTCTACTTTCGATGCGCATGTTCACTGGAAATGTTCGAAAGATATCAAGGGGTGGTTTAGGGGCCCTTTAAGCCTGCCTACCTAGGTGGGAAGTCATATTTTATATGTATCAGAATCAGTACTATATATGTAATACATACCATTGTTATTTGTTACACATTGAATAACTGAAATGTGGATGAGTTGGCGTGAATTTTGTTGTCTCATTTCTTCCTGCCCAGTCTGTCGTAATGCCTTGTTCAGTTTGTCTATTTTTCTCTGTGCTAAGTCATGCCATCAAGGCATAGCTTTAGATGTCACATTTACTGCGAGCATTCTTTTGTCACCTGGTGCTTTTCCTTCTTGTTCAGACGGCGGAGACAGCTGTTGACATGGCCCTCAATTGTGAGCGTCTGTCTGTGACACTACCGCGGGTGCGGTGGGCCGAATCAGCACTGTCCTTGGCCAAGCGCCTGCTGCATGACTGTGTTGGTGTGATGTCACGGGAGTTTGACCAAGTGCTTCAGAGCAAGGCATTTCTTGACCTTGGAAAGGTGCATACAGTGGGATTTTCTGTCTTGTTGGGCTGATACTATATTACTTTGAGTTGTGCATTAATTATTCAGTATTTTACCTGTAATATAAATGAAGTTTCACGTTATGCTGATGTGTACAAGCCGTTGAAACATTATTTCAAGTCATAATTACATCAAGAAAGCCATATCGGAACAGTTCAGCAAGATTCTGCTGCATTATAGATTATTAGTGCTGCACATTTAGCGTGTGCTTCTGCACTGATTCAAATTTCCAAAAAGCCTGATTCATATGCTATATCGTTTGGCAGAAACTTTAACTTGAATTCTAGTAGGACATTAATTTAAAAAGATTAGTATTTGATATATGCAAAATTAAACTAGCGTGTTTATTTGCAAAAGAAAGCAAGAAAGGTGCATATGCGTAATGTGTGCGAGTAAAGGTTGTTACGTGATCTACCTTTTTCCTGATATCTGTTATGCTAACTTTTCCAAATGTGTTGTTTGAACTCCTGCTTGTTTTTTTTTGTTCATTGTTTTGCATTGCAAAGTAGTGCAGTAAGGAAAGCAAGTACTAAATATGAAGCAGTGAGTTCTGTGCAACTGTGCATCTTAATATTAGGATGCTGTGCCTCTTGGAGAACTTTTAAATTCACTGCTGGGCAATCTTAGACACTTGTGGACAGGGTCATAATGACTTGAACTCTACCTTCACTGCTCAGGGTCAGAGCTGGAACATTACTGCTCTCGAGGACACATTAGTGGCAGCGGTGGAAGGACTGACCCCTGATGCAGCCTGTTTGTCGTGTATTGCCCTAGCACGGTTATTGCCCGAAGATGACAGCCAACAGGTGCAATGGACACAGGTCAGTGTTTTATTTCCCTTTTAGCCATGGCCACATTCAGTTTATTTATTAGCAGGAATGTACTTTTGATTTTTGTTTAAATTTTGGGAGAAAATTGCTGCTTGCCTCGTTCCCTTGTTACGCACAGCATGTGAAGATTGATAAGTAGTAAGGGACAGTGAGGCATGACTGTGGGCTTTGTTATAAGACTTTGTCCTAGAATGGAGGTTTTGAAATTTTCTGGCATTGAGCTTCCCAAAGTGCTGCAGAAAACTGCCCCCCTTCCCGTGATGTGCTTTACAAAGAAAGGGAGGGGGGGGGGGAAAGAATCAATGGGTCTGCCTTACTAAAGTAGCACTGCCACCATGTCACCTATCTTTAATTTCAACGGCCATCGTTCTTGATGAGGAATTCGGGATAGGCAGGTGCTCTTTTTTCATGCCACTCTACACAATGTTTGCAGTGCAGTACATGATGACCATATGATTGCAGTGCTTTATACACCATGTGCTTTAAGGGGCATCTTCTCACTAAGTCTCAAATGTTCAAACGCTTGTTTTACTTCTGTAAGAAAAATAAACAGCATGAGTCACCATGCTGTGTAATGACCTTGATGATGTACCAGTTGCAATGCTAACCTAAATTCCTATGTAGGCTGCCGTCAACACAAAGTAGTGCTCCTCACACTCGTAGAACCAAGTGCTCATCACACTTCTTGTTTACAAATTTCATGTAGTACAATGGTAAAACCAATATGTATAGAAAATTCCCTATGTAGACAATGCATCATGAGCCACAAATAATGATCATTTGCTGATGTGTCTAGCAGTGTGCAAATATTGGAGTTTCGAATTCAAATTGAATAGTACCTACTCGAATAATTCGACTTTCAAATACCAGCTATTTATACTTAATAATAATTTGACACAACAAATATCAATAATGTGGCCAGTGTTGCGGCTGGGTCAGGTTGGCTAAAACACACCCTGACGCACGTCAAAGAAAATTCTGAGTACACAGGTGAGCGCATTCCACAGTGGGAAATTTGATAACGCAGTCAATATACTACTGTTGTATTTGAAGTGCAGTCCTCAGAGTTCTTACTTTCAAAGACATGGGCTGCTGTGACCATTCCGCGCGTCACCAGCAGCTTCAAACACATATGCCGCAGGCTTCGTGAAGCACCCAGACTTCTGCCCGTGAAAATGTCGACACTTGTCGAGGCGTCACATGCAAAAGTTTGGTCATGTTGCAGTCGCTACACACTGGTGCATTACCTGTTCAAACAACCACTGTTTAAGAATAGCTTTAGGTGTTGACACTCCACACGACAGCCTGACCAGGTGACCAGATCTTGTTCGTTGCCGCAGTGGCTGCTTCTTAGGCTTCCCTCAAACACCAAGAGACAGCACCACGACAGGGGGTCCCACCCAGCTGCCATAGCTGCGGCGGTCTGCTGTGGGATCTTTCGGTGCCAGAGCACGTATTGTGTCAACCATTTGTGGTCAACACAATGCTGTCTAAATTTTCATTATATCTGGCATGCATACCAACGAGAGAGTTGGATTTTCGTCCGTCAGTGCTCATAATCACTGTGAGACGTACTCCAGCTCTTCTCCCAAATATGAGACACTGTTCAGTGCCCGCTTAATGAAACCATTTCTTAAATATTAGTCATCTTAATGCACGCGGCATCAATTTTGACGGAAGGGAATTAGCGAGGAAGAGTTTTCAGTGGAGGCACGTGCACAGGTTGGACTTTCTTCATGGGGCATCATGAATTTTCACTCAGTTACAATTCTTTTGTATGAACAAGGATATAACGTATTTGCTACAACACTTCGCTTGGATCAGGAATGACACTATAGTACAGCTGAGACCACTTATAGCGTAACCGCTCATAATGCAGGAGCGGCTATAATGCGGTTTTTTCTGACCACCGTTCACCCTCCCATAGAACTCAATGTATACCCATACCACTTATTGTGCAGCTCCGTGAGATGAAAGACCGGTTGTAATGCGGCTGCCAGGAACTCCGCGGGCAATTGAGGTAGCGAGCAGGCCTCTTAATGGAAGTCCGTGTCCGAGAAGAGCGCACCGAATCGCCATGAAAGAGGAAAAAGTGCGGCACGAATGAACAAGGAGCAGAGGGAAGAAAAAAAAAAGAAAAAAGCCGCGGCAGCAGCGCGTCGCGGGCACGCCCTGTGAGGATAGGATTGATAGCAAGGCGACGGATAACGCTGCTACAGCCGTTTGTCAGCTCCGAACGTGCGCTCCGCACAGAACATGCGCCCACGATCGCATGATGGCCGCATTACTGCTGTCTGTCTCCAGTTCTTTTTAAAATAATTTCACGTGCACCGCTCTTGCATCACCTCGCAAGCGCGATTTCTTGTGCACCCGATCCCTGTTTTGTCAAGGGCAAGCTTACCGTGCGGCGCTCTGCCCGCGACCCCACAAGCTAACAGTGCTACCTTTTCAGTGCTGGCTGCGGATAGGGTGCCGCGGGCAACTGTGGTTCATGGCAGCTGCATTTAAAACGCGGGCGAATCACTTCGACAACAGAAGCGAAGGCATGGATGGCAAGTGCACCCCTCGAATGGCGGCTTGCGGTCACTAGTTTTTGACATCGCGCACATGTCAGAGAAAACGAAGGATAGCGTGTGGTAATCGGTTCCCGTTTCTGCACAGTCCGGTTCCGCGGGAAGTCCGCATAAACGGCGACGTCACTATAGCGCCTTTTCTTTTCTTTTCTTTTTTGCACAGCATGGCCACGGACTTTTTTTTTAAAGCGGGTGAAAGCAGCCTGGTCGCACGCTTCAAATATCTAATGTGCTGCTACCTGCTTGACGGTTTTTACACACGTGTAGACTTTGAAAATGGTGTTTTGCTTATAGTGCGGGTATTCGCCATTACGGCAACTTACGTTATAAGCAGTCTATGCTGTAGAAAGGAATCAAGCCTACGCACTTGTGTGGGTGCGGTAGGATCTATCAGTTACTACGTGCAGAATACTGCAGCCTTGCCCGAAGGAAACTCAAGGGTAAGGGATTGTCCGTAAGGTAATGAGACTGAGTCTGGAAATAGGAATTTATAGGTCAAATCGTTACGAATTATTAGAGTTCTTCAATATAGTCCCCTTGGGCAAACGCACAGCTACTGATGTGATTCCCATGCTGCAAAGACTCCCTGATAGTCAGCTGCCATAACCTACTTTAGAGAGATTGTGGCAATCTATTGAATGGTGGCAAAGTCGTCGAAACAATGGCCTTTCGACCTTCTTTTGAGCTTTGGGAGTGGGAAAAAGTCTGCCAGGCTCACACCGGGGGTGTGTGGTGACTGTGCACTGTTACGAGCCCTACCAGGGTCAATGCATTTGTGGGCTAGTTGGTACGAATCCATAAATCTTTTTAGTGCAAATACATCACGCACAAGACAGAAGAGAGGACATGGCGAAAGAGAGGACACAAATGCCATGCCCAGTCTAAAAACATTACAAGGATTATCGAAAATGTCCAGAGTATTACCCAGCAAGTATCCGCTTATGCCAGAGTTAACGATCGGGCTTCGATGACAGGTTGAGTGAAGAGGATTAAAAAGAAAAGAAAATGTGAAGCTTCAAGGGCTTCAGCTGTTTTCTGCTTTTTTTATTGTTTTTGGAGCATCCTGTTATTACTTTTCTGCTGTCGCTCCACAGTTGACCTAGTTTTATTTAAAATTCATGTGTCTATACGTAGGAAGTCTTATCTAACTAGACCGCTTGAACATGTGTGTGTGGTGTGCACACACCAAGCAGACTTTTATGTCTTTTTATATGGAAGTATCTTATAGGGCTCTGTGGCCGTCGAGTAATCGAAGCTGGTAACAGTTGCATAAAAAGAAACCTAGCAAAAACCTGCTTTCTCAAAAGTCGTTCTAGCCCCGCCGTGGCGGTCTAGTGGCTGTCATACTCAGCTGCGGATCCAAAGGTTGCACAACTGAATCCCGCGCGCGGTGGCTGCATTTCGATGGAGGTGAAAAGCTCTTTGTAAAGAACCCCAGGTGATCAATTTTTGCAGAGCCGTCCACTATGGCATGTCTCGTAATCATATAGTGGTTTTGGGACGTAAAGCCCCAGAAATTATTAATTAAGAAGCCATTTTATAAGTGCAACAGAGGCAGATGCGAGCCTCAAACCGCAGGTGTAGGCTGTCGTTTTCTATGTGGCGTCGTTGAACTTTTCTTCAGTGTAAAATATCTTGGACACCCTGGAAAAATACTGGGTACCATGTTCTCTTGAAAGCACTGCTCTTTGAAAGCACTCACAAGGATCTTGTGATTGCGCTCTGCATAGCACGGTTTAGATATCATGTTTTCAGTGAAGTACTTGGCATAGACATGGTCACCCGATTTCAAAACCTTATCTACTCTGGAGATAGCCCAATGCCACAGTTCCAGACGGCAGTCAATCCGCACAACACTTATAGCCTGTAGTGAAAAGAACAGGCATGCAAAACACGGACAGAAGGGGAAGAAGTGGACAACACGAACGCCGAAATATACTTTGCTATGGACCCTTACCAACTCACTCAACTTGCTGCACTTTTAGCCCGAATTGTACCGTATTTACTCGAATCTAGGCCGGCCCCGATTCTAAGCCGACCCCCAAAAGTCCGAAGCCCGGAAAAAAAAAAACTTACCTCGAATGTAGGCCGGACAAAACGGCGAAGACAGCGTTCACAAAAAGAAAACATTTATTGAGCATCAAACGGAGCAGTTGGTTCACGATGCAAATAACTCGAGAAACACACAGCCGCTAGTCCTACTGTGTGTGTTTCTTTTTTGTCGTGGTTTTTTTCGCGCTGCTGCTAGTTATTTGCATCATAAAGATGCCGCGCTTATTCCGAGTCGTCGTCGCTGCTTCCCTCGTCGCTGACTTCTTTGTCGCTGTCTTCAAACAGTGCGCAATCCTCGGTGGCATCAAGCGCATTGGATATCCTGCACTTTTTAAAAGAGCGCACGATCAAAGTTCCTGGGATATCGTCCCACACTGCAGCGACCCAGCCTGCCAACTGAGAAAGTGATGCCCGCTTGATGCGGCCCGTTGGCGTCAGCTAGTGGTCCTCCTTGCTTAGCCAGTCCGTGTATAACCCCCGCAGGCGATCCTTGAACGGCTTGTTTATGCACACGTCAAGTGGCTGCAACTGGCCCGTCATTCCACCCGGTATCACCGCGAGGTCGGTGTTCATATCGGCCAGCGCAGCCTTGATGCTGTCCGTCAAGTGCCCGCGGTACGAGTCCAGCACAAGAAGAGAGTGCTTGCATAGAAGGGTGCCTGGACGCCGCCGCCATACAATATTCAGCCACTCCTCGACCATGGCGCTGGTCATCCACCCGTTCTCATTGGCCCGCACAATGACGTTTCGCGGGAAGGCCTCTTTGGCGGGCAGCGTCTTCCTCTTAAAAACAACATAAGCAGGGAGCTTGTGTCCGTCCGCTGTGCAGCACAGCATCACAGTCGCTCGCTGCTTCTCATACCCCGCAGAGCGCATCTTACACTTCCTTGGCCCCTTTTTCGGAGACTGTGTACACCACCGGCATATCAAAATATACCGGCGTTTGGTCCGCAGTTGCCGATTTGGTCTAGCGGATACGCTCTCGCTCTTCTCTTTCGCAGCACGAAATGCTGGAACTCCAGCAACTTCTCTTCGTAGTCAGCCGGTAACTTTGGGCGATTGAGGTGCGACGACGGAGGCTGAAGCCGAAGCGCTTTATGAATTTCTGCAGCCAGCCTCGGCTGGCTTTGAAGTCTGCCACCGACACACCTCGCTCCCTTGAAAGCTCCCTCGCCTTGGCCTGGAGCACTTCCGTCGTTACTAGAAGGGCAGCTGCTCGCTGCGCCCGAACAAAGTCGGCCAATGCCGTCTCCATTTCAGGGTGACGGCCTTTCCGTGGACCGGTAAAAGCCATCATCTTTGCGGCGCACGCAAAGAGCTTCTCCCGTTGGCCCCTCCAGCGACGCACATTTTTTTCGTCCACTCCAAAGTCCCGCCCGGCTTGAACGTTGGACGACTACTCCGCGACTAGGACAACTTTCCTTTTAAAAGCGGCACTATAATGGCACCGCCTGTTTGGTGCCATTGCGCTACGCCACACAGACCGCTCGAAGCGCGACTCGAAATGACAAATGGCTCGCCTCAACACTCGCGCCACAATGATAAAAATGGCGGCCTCGCGTGTGTACTTAAGTCAGGTGTTGGCTCGGCTACTAACGGCTACAAAACCATCTAGGTGGCGTTTTCTAGGTGGCGCTAGTTGTGCACCACTTTTCTCACTGAAAAATGGCGCGTTTTTCAAAATCCTCGAATCTAAGCTGACCCTGGAGTTTGATACAAAGAAATTTGAAAAAAACTATCGGCCTAGATTCAAATAAATATGGTAGTTCAGCAGGAAGCACTTCTGTGCCATATTCACACCAAATGAATTTCTGACCCAAGTTAGCATTCACAGCTTTGATGAATAGCAGTCAGGGTATCAGCCACCAAGCCAGTTACATGCTGTGAAAGTCACTCAGATGCACGACCCATGCCATCAGTGTAGCCTGCACTGCGAACACCACGGCACCAAAGAGCAAAGCAAAATCAGAGTGCAACGCAAAATAATAATTGTAGGTGCAAGGTGGAAATGACAGGCACACTCTGACAGCATCTTGACATGTTACCAACAGCTGAACATCCAGGCAGCTGCGGCTGGCTTATGTACTACAGCGAACATATCTGGACACACTCTCCCTCATCATGGCGCAGTGAGTGTGAATACCTAAAGTATACTTCTTACACTGTGTCAGAAACTTAAAACTTGTACCCTGCAGCATAGCTGATCACTGTTCTCAACAAGCGCCAAAGGTAATATGGGCTCGGAGCACTCATAATGATAACAAACAAAGCACAGATCAGCATGTGGACATATAAAAAAAGAGAAGCATATAAACTTGCAAAAAGAAAAAGTTGAGCTGCTGTTCCAGCAACTACCAGTAATCCCCAAACCACTCATCACCCAGGGGGGTGCCAATGTTGATCAAAGCAGTGGCTATTCTATCTACTGTTGCCGCCCATAAGAGCTGTGCATGCCATTTTTCAGTGGTGCGCGCAGTAAAAGGTTTGGAAAAAAAAGGGCAACTTCCGATCAAGTGTGTGAAACAACCATATGCCATGAGTAGCCTGAAAGCAAATGTCAAGTTGTAACTAGACCGTAGCATGCCTAATTTTGCCATTTTGTTGCTATGACCAGTGCCTCTCCCCTCTTTCAACTTCTAATTTTCAGATTTGCATAAAATGGGTTTATTTGAAATCGTGCAGATGCTGTAGCTGCTGCCAACACGCTCGCTTAATTGAAACAGCATATTAGCAACATAGCTTACAGCTATTATACTGTAGCTTTACTGCTAGAAATCAACTTTCATACAGATTTGAATATATACAAACATTATATCAAAACAAACATTCTGAACCCCATGTTTCCTTGCATTACATTGCTATTTCTTTTAATTCTAGATGAATGCTTCAGTATTTCATATTCGATTCAGTATTTGAATTTTTGGGCACCATTCACCACCATTCAATTCAAATTGGATTCGAGATTCCTGTTAGTGTCCAGTACTATGATATGTTGTTATACAGTGTGTCATCAGCAAAGTTTAACCAGCCAGACAAGTAACTCTCAGCTCCTAGAACTTCTGAATTGATTCCTGCTCATGTGTTTGCAGACTGGCTTGTGAGCAAGAATCAGAAATGCGTATAGGCTACCATGGGCCCATGGATTGCACAATAACAAGTCTTATATGTCACTGCCCCACTGCTAAAGTGATAATGTTGCTTGCGATGGCTCTGTTAAATCTTATCTAAAATGCAATGCATATTTTCTTCTTTAAATCCATAAACTAAGCTAAGGGAGGAAAACAACATAGGGTCACATTCTTTCTTACCACTCACAGAGCCCTTAAATGGGCTTGTGGAATTTTTTCCTACTCAAATAATGCAACTTCAGCGAGACCAGCTATGCAGTTTGAATTATCTGTCAGCTTGATAGGGCCATGCAATGCTTTTTTGATTATAGTCAGAAAATGGTCCTGATCAGTTGTGGAGACTCTTGTGCATATGTGAGTGAAATATTATTTCATTGCACGAACCAGTGAATTGACCATTTGCAAGAATGTGTAAGTTGGCTTTCCTGCAAGCATGTCTCCCAACCAAAGACTCTCATCTACAGATTGCTTTCCTGCTCTAAGCGCTTTCGCATCTGCACACCCCATTCAACGTTCACGAGGACCACCAAAAAAAAATGCAGGCAGTGAGCTGACTCACAGCGAGCTCGACCACTTGTGAAGCAAGGGGAAAGGCAGGGACGGGCGCAGAGCGGGATGAATGGTGTGACGAATGTGCAGGTGTGCACCCGCTTGGAACAGGAAAGCAATCTGTGAACGAGAGCTTTTGGGTGGGAGATATTCTTGCAAGAAAGCCAACTTACAAACTTTCGCACATGGTCAATTTACGACTTGATTGGAAATACAGCTGGGAAGTGCCTGCCCTTGTATCAACAAATTATATCACTAGGACATTAACTGTATCACCTGACTTTTGTCGTTGCTGTTTAAAGGGCGACTCGGGTGATTTTTCAGTGTCCACTGATCACAGTGAAATTTTCAGTATATGTTCTCCTTGGTACTGTAATAATGTCTGCCAAGCCAGGAAGTTGCAGGTAATTTAGTTTTCCTGGGAATGAATTTTAAAAATTATTAGTGGATTCCCATGCGAGCTACCCTGTGTTTTTGACGTCATCACCTTCAACGCTGCCTACTCGAGCAGACAGGCAGTCAAGAGCAAAACCGCGACACTTTGGGGCTCAGATCATTGCTGTCAAGTTCAGAAAAGCTGGTATAACTCAATACATATATCATTGGATGGCACTGCCGTTTTCATTTTTCTGGCACCAGCTCCATATTTCTGATGGTGGGTGGGCTGTGACGCCATTGCATATGCTGCACGACACATCTACCCGCTTCAGTTTTGGTTTGAAAACATCAGATATTCGGTTATTTAGAATTATTGGTAAGTTTATGAGCAAATTGATCCACCCTGCATGCTTCAGGACTATCAGTGCCATTGAAAAATGGCAGTATCAGAATATGGTGAAAGAGCCATCGGAGTTCAAGAGAGAAACACGTTTTCTTTATTTGTTGAATAGAAAACAAACAAATAAAGTATGGCAGATCATCTCTCCATGATGATAAAATCAGCCAGTGCTTTTTTTGCCTCAAGTGACTTAGTCGGTGGTGTCATTCGGTGAAAGAAGAGCAGGCGCCTTCCAGCTGAGCTTAAAATGAAATTGCAGATTCCCTGATGCAAGCAGTGCAATAACGTTTCGCTCACATTTTCACAGGAGCTTCCACGATGGATTGGTGCTGTTTTCTGACTTTGATCAAAAAGTGTTGCAGGGTCCCTTCAAGAGATCTTGACTTTATTGAGATTCTGCTTTATGAAGATTAATGTGCATTAAATCCTGCATAAGCATCCTAAAGAAGTGAGAAGAAATTTAGTGAAAGATTGTTTATGATTTTTTTTAATTGAGGTCTCTACTTGTGTTCTTATCGGGAGAGTGCTGGACTGATGTACTCTCTCTGGCTACAGAACTTCACAGACTTGCTGCGGAAGATTCAGCGGCAGTGTGAACGATTCCTGATCCACAATGCCAATCGTGTGGTTCACTGCCAGAGCTGGTCATCCCTTTCTCCTCAACTTCAAAAGAAGATCAGGGATGGTAAGTGTCTGTTTCATACAGGGAAGGATCCAGGGTAGCCTCTCATGGGGGTGGCCCTCCCAGCACTGACACACCACCAGAAAAAGACAAAGAAGAAGTAGAACAGTAGAATGTTCTGGCAGGCTAGTTGGTTCATACCTTTGCAAACATTTTTAAAACTGCACAACAAGACGGGGACACTATAAAGAAAGCACACAGGACAGTCCGCACTCTGTACTCATAGTCTGTGCAGACTGTGCGCGAAGTCTACGCATGTGGGGTCCTGTGTGTTTTCTTTCTAGTGTTCCCGTCTAGCCGCGCAGTTTTAAAAACGTTTGAAGAAGTATAAGAAACGAAGAAGCCTGTGTTTGTTGGGGGGGGGGGGGTTGCACCATGAGAAAACCACACAGGGGGGTTGCACCGTGAAAAAACCACACAGATTGAATTTTTCGTCATACGGCATGCATCATGTATGGCTCATGTATGACTCCTAGGAACTTTCTTGGGGGCGGCCCCAGCCCTGGGGCCACCCGTCTGGATCTGCCATTGGTTTCATGTTGGGGCAGGGGAAGGGTGTAAAGTGTAGCAGAGTGAATTTGTGAAAGCTGTCGTACACAGTTGTGGTTTATCTGCTACTGATGTGCCATATCATTCCACAATGAGAGATAACCTGGTTGCTTTATTATTTTAGGTGAGGAGTTTAAGGGTCCTGAACCACCCCCGGGCTTGGTAAAAAAAAACATATTCTACGGCTAGCCTATCCTGTAATGAACATCTCAGCCAGATGCTGTGGTCATATGCAAAGCATAGCATTCACCAGCCAATACCCGACTCCTGCAAAGGGGCTGGGCAGGGCTAATGAACCCATCTTGTTCCGTCTTTTCACGAACACTTTATTGTGCCCGACAATCTTGCAACATTTCGATCCTTCCTTCACTGGCAAGTGCAAATTCTGTGGAGAGGTGGCTGACACCTACTGCGTGGTTTGGGCTTTCCAGCTCAACCCAGCTCTTGCCCCCAACACTAACCCTACACGAAAGAAGTGGGAGGCGACCTTACTTAGTTACTCGGACGTTCAGGGCGAGAAGGCCTTGGTCTGGAGGGCTAAGCTGGCAGCTCGTACCAATGGGGTCCCGGAATAGGGACACGACCCACTGTGCTGCCCTTCGAAGGCTACACCTCTCTTTCTTTTTAAAAAAATGTTTTCTTCTCTCTCTCACAAAGTTTCCACTTCCTCAGGAGCCCTCAACTCAAAAAGAAGTTTCCCCTCACACTCCTTGTGTGTGCGTTGTTTCATCATGGAGCATATACAAGGAGTATCGCTCCTATTGGCCAATGGCAGACATGCCAGCCACGCCCATGTGCGGGCCCTTTGCAGTTTTAAAACTGAAAGCACGCGCGCCGTGCACTCACTTTTCTTTGCGTTGTGAGCGCCTAGCAAAATAGTTGCTGGAAATATGTAAAAATGTATTTGTTACTTCACAGGTCTCATGGATGCCATTGGAATATGTCCGTAAACTACCTCGGCATCAACGCGAACAGTGCGGTGCAAAATTCACCTATAAATATAGTTTCCCAAGAAACTAACAAATGCATGCCAGCAGCCTGTAAGAAATGATAAATGATTCTCAAACTTTAATCGATCATTTATCAATGATTGTAGATGTGTTTATACCCTATGGGGCTCCAATGTACCACCCTCTAGGACTCACACTAAATAACATGACTGGAGTTGAACCCATATCTTTCTTGGATAAAGTGGATTAAAAGACTAGGATGGATTAGGGTGGATTTGGGTGTATTAGAGCTGATTAAGGGTGATTAGGTTGGATCAAGACAGGTTGAAGTGCATTAAGGTGGACTATGGCATATTAGAGTGGATTACAGTAGATTGAGAGAGATTACGGTGGATTAAGAAGGATTACAGCAAATTAGGGTTGACTAAGGTGAATTAGTGTGGAATTAAAATGGATTGCACCTTTAATGTTCATTGCACACCTCCGAGCCTGAACGTGTGTGATGAATGAAGACAGTTTCGGAGGATCGAAAAAATGCAGTGATCGTGAGGGCACGCGACGGAGCCCAGGCATGGAGTGAGCAGGTGGCCACAAGCGCATGCTGCCAACAGCCCCCTGGCAGTTGTGCGCTTTCAATCAGCCACTCGTACATCGTTGAAGCCTGGTGACGTAATGCGGTGGGTGCCTCCTTCGACGCCGCCCACAAGAGCCCTATGGGGTCTATTCTGTGGAGTTGAGACAGAACTGGAAAGGGAGGTTTTCCGGTCGCAATATCTTCACTCCTAACGAACCTTTTTGAAAAATTCTTTTGGCTGTGAATTTCTGAGAGGCTTTCAATACGCACCCAGCCGTTTACAAAACGAAGCCCGAGGAGTGGTTCAGGGCCCCTTTAAGCTGAAGGACAAGCTGATCTGTGGCAAAAGCAAACATGCTGTTATATTTATAGGGACAATAAAGGAGAACGTTAAGCTTTAGCTGAATTAATAAATTGAATTTCTGGTACCAAGGGCATCAGTCTTACCAAGAGCACAGTCTTAGCACAAAAGATGCAAAAATGAAACACCTTATGTTTCTAGCAATGCTGGTTTATCCATTTGCATAATGGGGTTTACCCATTTACAGTAGTGAGCTGTGCAATTTTTTCATTGCTTCTATTTTTCTTTGTTATTTTTGCAAGTGAATATACTCCGAGCACTTGTGGTCTGGTAGTTACTAGTATGTAATTTTGACAAGCCACTGTAAGTGCAGGCTTGCACATAACATTCAACTTGGACTCTTGGAAGACTGTTCACTGGAATATAGTGGCACTGGTGTTTCTAATAATTTTTTGGCCTTGCACGTTTTGAACAAGCATTTCAAAAGAACTATTTGAAACTTTTCACATTTGCTTGCCTCTGTATGTCAGAAGCATACAGACTACATTCACAGCTATGGCAGGTGCAGTTTTCTTTCTTTCTACTCCATGTTTATTTGCCCCACGTGTCCTCCCCCCCTTGCATTGCTCTCATTGCTTTCTTCTCTACTATTTGTGCGCTGCCTTGAGAAGGCACACCTGCTTCCTTGCTTGTTTGCAGGATTTTCTGGTCACCACATCATGGCCAGTGTTTTGTCTTGCATTTTCCACCTACTAAGTCATATGTGTATTACATTGACTAAGAAAACACGACATTGTATGTTTGGCTCTGCACAGTACCATATCTACTCACGTAATCATCATACTGTACTTACATAATTTACATGCCTCTAACTTTTGAGCCACTTTTCCAAGAAAAAATTGCTAACATATATTGTGCTCCCCGTGCCACCCCATCCAGTCCACCAGCATGCACGCCACAGAGGCAGGCGCAGTCACAGCTCATGCATGTGCCTTTCCCTGCATACCTCTGATGCATTCTTTTAAGGAGATTCAATAAATCTTATTACCACCACCACGTACACATTTCCGTTCTCTCGCGCTGTGAGAGCACGCAACGTACTGCTGTGCAACAATCTTCAGTTCATATATTTCCTGGATAGAAGGTGCCTCAACTCTGGCTTTGTCGCGACAGCCTCACTCCTTCACCTGTGCCATACGATGTAACCGATAAGTGCAAAGCACTCAACTGTGCATCAGAGTCATGCTTGATATTGATGTTTTTGAAGGCCGCCCACGTTGAAGATTCGGAGTCGACCTTTTCAGCTAGTGATATATGAGTAGACGATGGCCGAATTGGGCTCGTTTGGACATGTTTTACTAAATAACCAAGCACTTTTGTTTTTACAATGGTAGTACATATTTTTCTTAAAATCTGTCTTTTTGTCAGGACTATTTAAATGTAATTTGAGACATGTTCGTGAAATTTCCACATAATTTGCCCACTCCCTTCTTAAAGCCCTAGATTTGTGAGAGAAAAAAAGGTGAGCAAATTATATGAGTAAATATGATACTTTTCTTGCTCCAAAGTGATGCAGATTTGTGGGTGAAGTCATTATGCAATGCAAGCATAGTCAAGTCATTCACAACGTATTTGCATGATTGCAGGTTGACCTATTTTATATAAATTTTAAATCTTAAGTTGGAGGTCAACTTAAAATCGAAGCGGAAGTGTGCACCGCCAGTAACGGCAAGAGAAACAAGAAATCGGGGAAGCTACAGAGTGGTTGCAACTTTACATTTGCTTTCTGGCTCTTGCATATGATTGCATATGCACTTGATTATAATTGTGTATGATCATTCTGCACGCTTGTTCAAATGGCTATTTTTCTTTTAACACTAAAGTGTTTTATGCCGAGGTCCACCAAGACTTCACTAATGTCATTTCCATTATGGGAATGACATTAGTGAAAATGCACTTGAACAAGTGACAGATAAAACATACCCCACATCATTGGGATTCGAACCCACAACATCCCAGGATGCGACGATAGGTGTTGGGTGCTCTACTTAGTGCCCACTACACCACCGAAAAAGTAGGAGATGTGGAACAAGGGGCCTTATATCTTCACAGTACCACTTTACAATTCACGTCTGACTGATGCCTGGTTAAAGCAAAGGTACTTGGCAAGTAAAATTACCCTTTAATTAGCATCTCCTCCCTTTCACTACACTTCACTACACTTTTGATTCATCGTAGTAGTACTGCCATCTAGCAGCGGTGGAGAAAAATAGCGGGTTGTGATGCTAAACTGTGCTGACAGTAAGCACCAGCGAAATGCATTCATACATTCACGGCTCAAACTCCAAACCCTGACTCGCATTCCTGGAGATGAGTGCGTAACAACAAAACTGGTTACCGTACACATCATACAACAGGACAAATAGTCGTACCTTGCCCAAACAACATGCCGGCAGGACACCATGGGCCTGGCACACCCAAAAGATGGCTACTGACAAGAAAATCATGCGTCTTTTGCTGGAGCGGGCTGTTAGTTCACAAAACAATCTGTTGACAACCTGTTTGGTTTCGCTTGCACGGTTTCACAATTTGCGAAGGCCTCTGGCTTATGGCAGGTTCACACAGGGCTCTAGCATGTGCAGTGTGGTGTCTCCTTAAAAATGTGAGTCATTTGACAACTTTCGCTTGTGTGCCAATTGCTGAAGATTCCTGTGCAGTTTCAAGGTGCTGCTGATGCTTAATTGCAATAGGTTCACATGTACAGAGTGCCCAACCCATCTCCTGCTCCTTGATTTGCCAGGTTGCCGCGTGTGCATTTCACAGCTTCGCAACAACATGTTTCACTTTCGTATTATACCGAGTCCTATGACAGAAGGATCAACCACCCTTTTTTTAAAACATTTAATGCATCCATTGCTCATGTGGGAGTGTCCATAGTGGATGGAAGAGCAGCTGTTGTAATCAGCAATGGCACTCCTGATGGCCAACAGCAGTGATCATATTGTTACGAGGCCGAAGTCGTTTAAGAGGTGACGTTTATTCAGGAGGCTCCGAGCTGAACAACCGGATGGAGCGAGGCCAGGGAATGAACTCCTCTTCTTCCTCTTCTCTATCATCCACCTTGCTTTCCAGAAGTGCCCTGACAATATCTTTGGGCATTGGTAGTTTGTGGAAGACCTCTTTTTGGCTCTTTTGAACATTTTTTTGCAACAGTCATGCACAATTGTTATGCTTGTCAGAAGTGCTCTGTGCCCAAAAATGTTTCAGTGCTCGTTCACAGGAACTGTCAAGAGCGCTTCTGTTCTTCATTCCAAAAACAAAAACTAAATGCACGACGAGACGCAAATTTGAAGTTTCTGAATGGGTGATGTGGAAGTGGCAACTGCTGCAGGACCAAATTTTCACATGTGGCACCAAACATGGGTGTTCTTGTGGGCTGAACTCTGGCCGTTTTCTGGAGTTTGTGGCACATGTGACCAAACTATGTGATCAATGTCTTGTAGTGACATGCATAATGGTCACGCAAGAAGGCTATCTCGTCAAGTCAGAGCCTGGAATGCTTAGGATGCACTTCAAAGCCAATAGGGCTGGCTTGTCGAGCACTCTAGTAAGGACGAGCAGTCGGTTCAGTGAACATGTTAATAAATTCTCATTGCTGAGCACAGTCATGTGCACATTATATTTTTTGCTTTATGATGTTCATTTTCAGGGGTCGACTTGCATTCAAATAGACTTAAAATGTGGTATGGTGTGCTGACGTTGCACAGGTGCCATTTTCTGGAGAATACAAATGTCTATGCTAATTGCATCTGTGCATTCTTGCTGTCGGTGCACTATTGTGAGATATGGTGCATCTAATGTCATCATAAGGAAAACCATGTGGGCCATTGCCCAGTTCATGCCTGCTGGCCACACAGTTGCCGTGCTCAAGCACATACGCAAGAGCCGTTCACAGCAAGTACGCAACTTGCGATTGTTCCACAACAGAACAGCACCACATAAGGTCAAACCATGGAATATGGTAGCAGCCTTGCAAAATTGTGATTTTGAGGTTTTGTTGCTGCTGCATTGTGACCAAAGCGTGGAATGCGATGTTTATGCAGAAACACAAACTTGATTTTGATGACAGTATTCAGAGGTGGAACCATTCATTGCGGGAGTGCGGTTTTATGTGAAGAAACACTACGAGCTGTTACATTGTACTAAATGGTCTGAGCTAAAAATTTCCATCTTCACGGGCCGTTTCACACCAAGACTGTTGAAGATCCAGTAGAGGGTTGGTGTTCCAGAGCTACCAGTTGTCATGACTTGCGTTCACGTTCAACCAAGCTATTCCTTAAGCATTGGGGATTAGTATTTGAAAGTAGGAGTGAAAAAAGTAAGAATGTTTGTTTACATCTTGCTAGTAGCTTATTTCTCAAAGTGTTCCGAATGCTCTCTTAAAGACTCTACATTTTTTTCTAAATTGAAACTAATGATATAGTTTCTGTCCAATCAGATGTCCAGCAAGTTATAATACTCAGCCTCCAAGGTGAGAAGATAACACATAACATTTGCCCTTCTGGAAAGAGTGAAGCGAATCCTCTAGACACCTCCAGCAGTGACCATAGAGGGGCAAACAAATGAAGGATGCACACAGGCACAACACAATACAGTAAAGCCATTCCGTTTGACACCCATAGGGGATGCATTTCAGTGAAGCCTTCTCAATTCTGTGCACATTTATTTCTTTTCCTTGTTCCTTTTTTTATCCACGTGAGCCCTCTCACCTGTGGAGCAGCTTCATGAGCACTGTCAGGGTAGGGTTGTTTTGGGGCTGTTTTTGTCTTGGCATTGCAACAAATTGGCATAACTAAATGCTAAATGCAGCAGCAACTTCTTGGCAAATGCTCTGCCACACTGTTCTCACCGTGATAGCTGAAGATCTCCAGCTGGGAGCCGTTACCCAAAAAATCATTCTATGAACTCCTTAATGATGTTGCAACCCTGCCCGCATGGTAGAAATACAGTCGAACCTCGTTAATTCGAAGTCGCATAATTCGAACCATTGGATAATTCGAGCTGGCCGGTTGGTCCCGGCAAAGTTATATGTATTTGAATGGGGGAAAACTCTCTTTAATTCGAACCTAAAACACACGCCACAGTAATTCGAACAAGATTGCCCGTCCGCTAAGACTACATTTCGTGAAAGCCCAAGGTGATCGCCAAAGGTTGATGTGTCAGAAGCCGTAGCGTCGCAAACCGTACCCATCTGCTCGCTCTGTGGGCATTGGAAGGCGCCATCAGTTGGCAGAAATCATGCCAGCTGATGCATGCGCGCCCGCCGCCGTCCGTCTCCTCCTGCAACGCGCGTGAGGAAAGAGGGTAGCTTAGCGGCTACGGGCCACCGGGAGAGCGAAGCCGTTGCGGCCGTACCACTGAGTAATGCCGCACATGCACAGTGGCATCTCCGCTGGCCCGCAAGCACGCTGCAAGGCGAAACCGGTGGTGGCAGCACGGGGGTCACAGTCAATGTGCACGTGTTTCTAATGTTGGTATTCTGCGCTTGTACCGCCAATCAAAAGGACCCTCGCTAGTTCGAACTCTGGTTAATTCGAACAGATTTCCTGTCCCCTTGGAGTTCAAATTAACGAGGTTTGACTGTATTCCTAGAACTTGCAGCCTCAGTGCCATACTGAGCGCTGTTCATCTATAAATCATTAAAATGATGCAGCCACCTTTTCTTTGGCTAATGTGCCATACATAACAAGATATCGTCAGATGACCTGGGTTGGAGATCTATGCAGACCTGGAACCCTCGTAATGAACTAGAAAATAGAAAAGATTTCAATATCTGTGATTAACAACAAGGAGCATGGGATGTAATTAGAGATAGTGACCAGTGTTACTATATTTCTTATGTATTTTTGAATCTAGAGATGTATAATGAAAATGTAATGTATAAACTTTATTTGAGCTTAACAAAGCAGAATCTTAGATCTGCCCCACTGGCTGTTGAAGAAAATATTATGCTGTAGTATCAACTATCTTTGGACCAGCCAGTCCATTCATTGAGCTCATCTTGAAAAGGCTCTCTGGTTGTTGGCCTGAGTTCACCTTGTTGCCCTACTTGAAAAAACTGGTTGTTTGGTTGTTCTTGTATTTCATTCTGTATTGGGCCATTGTTTAACTCACATGTGTTAATTCTCTAGGAAACTTCACATAGTAATGCAAATGAAGTATGGTTAATTATAGAAGGTCTATACATGTGTCAACAGCATGTGCACTCGAGGGACTATAGCAGGATTTCTTCTCATTGTGTGTCGGAAGTTGGCGGGGGTCTTCCGTTACCCCTAAGTTTCCTACTTTCAATTTAATGGCTTGTTGCAGAGGTTTAGGTGTTATTGCAGTTTTGTAAGACAAACTGTTCTGTGATTTTCATTTGTAGCCCAATTTTCAACTTGCATCAGATTTGAGTCTGTAATGCAGTTAATGTTTCGTTAGACCAGTACTAAAGTTAACTCTGGTGTGTGTGGTTGTTCTTAAATATATTTCTTGACTTTGGTGTTCACAAGCTGAAATGAGTTGCAATCTTTGTTGTTTCCCTTGCAGCTGCTGTCATTGTGTTCGAGTTTGAAAAGCCCATTGCTCCACCACCAAGGCTGTCCAGCTTACGACGAGTGAGTCATTGTGACTTGTTGCTCATTTTTTTGCAAGGACATCATCATCATCATCATTAGCCTGTCTACGCTCAATGCATCGTAAAAACCTCTCCCATAGACCTCCCATGTCCCAGTCCTGAGCTATACTCTGTTTCAGTAGTTCTGTGCAGCACAGGAGAAGCCACAGGCATCTTCAGCCAGTCAGGAGGGCAAACAAATGTTAAACGTGCCTTTCTGCACCATGGCATCTGTCAATGGTTATCACTGCAGCGGCAATGGCAGCCTTTGATGGAGAAGGAGGAGGAGGAAGATTTGGGGCCCCTATTCGCAGGATCAGCTTGCAGCTGCGTGTCCAAACAATTGGCATTTCGTCTTGCTTCGCAAGAACTCTGTGCTCGATGGCCTCGTAGCCTTGGCTCTGCTGCATGGAACTAACGCAATAGAGTACAGGTGCGGCCATGTTATCCCACAAACTTCTTGATCTCGTCTGCTCACCTTTCTTCCTCCCCTGCGGTGCTTGCCTTCTCTTGGGATCCACTCTGTTACCCTTAATGCCTAACGGTTGCCTTGCCTTCACATTACATGCCCTTTCCAAGCCCATTTCTTTTTCTTTATTTCTACTAAGATGTCCTCAGCACGCATTTGTTCTCTGACACACTCCACTCTCTTCTGGTCCCTTAACGTTATGGCTATCATTTTCCGTTCCGTTGCCCGCTGCGTCGTCCTCAATTTAAGTTGAGCCCTTTTAGTGGAGCCTCCAAGTTTGTGCCCTGTAGGTAAGCGCCGGTAAGATGCAGCAGTTATACATTTTCCTCTAGAGGGACAATGGTAAGCTTCCATTCCATTATCTGAGAATGCTCGTCAAATGCACTCTACCTCATTCTTATCCTTCTAATTATCTTAGCTTCATGCTTCAGATCAGTGGTCACTACCTGGACTAAGTGGATATGCAGTGAAAGCTTGGTAATTCACACCTCGTTAAATCGAAATTTTGGATAATTCGAAATGGTCGCCGCAGTCCGGTCCACAGTGCATAGGAGACCATGTGTAAAACGACTCGTTAATTCGAACAGAAATTACCGCCTCTACGGATAATTCGAAGCGCGCGCCGCCGAGCGTCATCATCGTCAAACACCAGTGGAAGCTTTTACAGCCGAACGATAGGTGGCACGACCGGTTTTCCGGTTTTTTCAAGCTTTCAGGTGGCCTCTGAGCAAAGGGCGAGCAAAGTATGGCCTCCGAAATTACGGGAGCAATGTTGTTCCGTCGCCGTCCCGCTATCTCAGCGCCTGGCGACACTTGTTTACGCTGGGACGCTGAGGCAGCGGAGTGGCGGATAGGGGTCCTAGGCCGCACCCGGCGGCGTCACTTTGTTCTTCGAGCACGTTGTTTGTTCACGCCGTCGACGCCGTCTTATTCCGCATCAAAGTTGCAAGATGCCGCAGGGCAAGTACTGTGCGAAGACTGTCAAGGAGAAGGTGGAGATTTTGCGAGAGGTAGACCAAGGGAAGTCGAGCAAATACGAAATTGCAAGGAAGCACGGCATACCTCCGAGCACGTTTTCAACATACATACGGAACAGGACAGCCATTGAAAACGCCTGTGAAGCCGAGGATTTTGGCGCCAGTCGGAAAAGGCTAAGGAACTGGAGTCAGCTTTGATTATCTGGGTTAAAGAAATGAGAGCCCAGAGTATCGCATTGAGCGGCCCTATCATCATGGCCAAGGCAGCCGATTTCGCCCTGCGCTTGGACATTGAAGACTTTGTCGCCTCCGAGGGATGGTTTCATCGTTTCAGGGAGCAGCACAATCTCATATTCCGCACGTTATCCGGTGAGGCAAAGGAAGTGGACGCCGAAACATGCGACACCCTGCAGCAGTACTTGGAGAGCTACTCGCCACAGGATGTGTTTAACGCTGACGAGACAGCGTTATTTTTCAAGTTGCAGCCAGACAAGACGATCACCTACAAGGGAGACAGCTGTACCGGCGGCAAGCGCAGCAAAGAGCATGTCACTGTTCTGGTCGCCGCAAATGTGGCCGGTACGGAAAAGATCCCCCTTTTTGTGATTGGCAAAGCGCACAAGCCACGGTGCTTCAAAAACATTCGGTCACTCCCGACAGAGTACGCCGCAAACAAGAAAGCCTGGATGACAGGTGACCTATTCAGGAAGTGGCTATTGAAATTCAACAGGCGAATGGAACTGGGCGGCAGACGCGTTCTTCTTGTCGTCGACAACTGTTCGGCGCACAAAGTCGACGTTGAGCTGAGAGCAACAAAGTTAGTGTTCCTTCCAGCAAACATGACTGCGGCCCTACAGCCAATGGACCAGGGTGTGATAAGGAATATCAAGTGCTTTTATAGGCGTCACATGCTGGAGAGAATGATTTTGTGCGCGGGCGACAAGAAGGACTCGGCATTACGCTGCTCACTGCCATGCACATGTTGGTGCACGCATGGGAACAGGTGACGGCGACAACAATCGCAAACTGTTTCCGCCACAGTGGATTTGCAGCTGGAAGTGCGCAGGATAGTCGTGATGTCGGGGTGGACGGTGCTGAGGAGCTCATGCCAGTGGCATTGTGCGGCACTCTTCAGGGCGTAAGTTTTGCCGATTATGTTGAAGTTGATACCTGTGCATCGGTGTGTGGTGCCCTGACTGATGAGGACATTATCGCTCAAGTAGCCGGTGCGCAGCCTGTTGCTGAAGAGCCAGAAGGTGAGGAAGACGAAGATGACGAAGTGCCTGTGCGCCCGTCAGCTTCTGAGGTGATGGAGGCACTTAATGTGACGCGTCTCTTCTTCAGCTTTGAAGAGGGTGAAGAGGATTCCCTGCGCCGTGTCCGTGCGCTGGAACAGAGAGCCGCAGCTGTGGCATTCAGAGAAAAGAAGCAGATGGTCATTACTGACTTTTTTGACCAATAAATATTTTTCGTGCCCCCACCCCCGAAATCCACCCATTTTTGCTCACTTTCATTATTTCGAATTTTGTTTAATTCGAAATTGCTCAGCGTCCCCGTGGAATTTGAATTAACGAGCTTTTACTGTACTACATTCGCTTACCACTTCCATTGCCTGACAAAGACTTTTCCTGCCAAATATGGTTTATTACAAGGTCATGGCCGTTGTTATTTATGTTTGACAAACCTGGCCTTTCATTACATTACAAAGTTTGCTTGAGTGGAATATAGGCTCACATGGAAATTTTGTCCTGTATTTTGTGCTGTTGTAAATACTACTTGCTGTAGACTCCATAATTACTACACAAAGACTGAGCTTGTCAAGAGAATGAAGAATGACCGAATCATACTTTAGTTGACCAGCCCAAAATATTTTAAAATACGTGCCTGTGGTGCAGCATGACTTTGGATGTTAAGCCAGAGGTTATTGAAGGTGCTACATCTGGAAGTGGCAGTTATGTCGCATAATAAAAATAAAGAACTCAAGCACGTACCAGCTGGCCCTGTGCAGAGGTTGAAGGTAACATACAATGACCATGTCACCAAAAGCTGTTCAAGTTGGCCTTTTCATTTATGAGCTTCTCTTAGAACTAGATTCCATGGCAACCTTCTTTTTTCCTTTTCCCATCTAGTGCGGGCTTAATTTACTTTGGTTTCATGGTTATACTGCGTGTGTGTGTACAGTCACGAGCAAAAGTTTGGATACCATGGCACCAGAAAAAACTTTAAATTCCAAGTAGCACAGCTCTACAACGTGGAATCGCACCACAGCGTTTCATTGGTCGAACAAGTGCACCTAGGCTGAACCACCTGATTTAAGCCAACTTACTCGGACTGCAAAGAAAAACAGCTCTTTGTGGCACCCATTGGTCTCTAAACTTTTGCTCGCGACTGTACATATGAGGGGTGGGTGGTGGATACCATGAGACTGCCACATCAAGATTAAATGACATGAATAGTACAGAGGTTCTGAATTCTGGTCATAGCAGATGCTTAGGATTAACTTGTGGAGAGCATCATTATTTTTGGGGGCACCCTTTGAGACAAGGAAGATTGCTAAATAAATATTTCCTTGGTGTTTTTTGTGTAAAGACGTAGTAAAGGTTATCCTTGTGCCGAACGTAGAGCATGGGGATAAGGTATAGCTTCATGCACTAACTTAGCTTGCCAGTTAACCTTGGCCGTGGCATGATGCACATCTGATGTGCTTGCTGAGGTAACACCAATATGCACTGAATATCACATGGCCAATCTTCTACAAGCACATTTGTAGTGTTATGTGACAGTGTTTGCCAATTCCCTGTTCTGGTGGAATGGGCAGCAGCACGCTTGTGGTTACTGCGATGTTGCAGCAGTAATTTCTCAGCTATTCTATACAGTACACCTTGGAAGGTATCCTGGTTGTTGCAGTGGTTTCTTTGGCCTCTTCAAAGAGAGAGACATCCTCTCTCACTCTCTCTGGCCTCTTCAGAAATTGTTTGCATGTGAATGGCATCTTTCTCACTTCATCCACTTTTGAGGTCTGGGAAAAGTGAGCAATGTGTACAAAAACGTGCTACTAAGGAAGGCATTTGTTGGCCTGATGCAGACAGGTCCCATTCTTGAAATGTCAGCTTCAGTGACATTCCCTGTAGAACAGTTTTTAAGAGCAAAGCTATTTATGCTTATCTTAATCTTTCTGGTCTGAAAAAAATTATGATCATCATCAAACATCATGAAGTGTACATGCACGTCTATGAAATGCACAGCATTTGCATGCACACTTCTTTCTTGTGCTCACGACCTCAGCCCACTACTACATAATGACGGATGCGTTTCATAGCATGGCATAGATTGGTATAGTATAGCAAGTGGGGGGGAAAGGGAAGTTAGGGTCAGGAGGATGTAATGTTGTCTTGCGTAGCATATACGAGTGTGCGAATATTTGAAATTTCAAATAATTTTTGAATAGTGCTTGCTATTCGATTCAATTTGCACTGAACTTTTACTATTCAAACTATTCAAAGTTGGTAATTAAGGGGAAAATAGTACGCTTCATCGCATAATACACGTGTACTACGGCGAAGCTAACACTTGTACACTGCAGTGAAGTTAGCTCAGCTTTCCGTTGTACATTTCTCTGTTGAGCGCTTCTTCAGGACTTTGAATGACACTGTGCGAGTTCACTAGTCACGCTATAAATTCTTCTGCCCATGTTTAACAGCACATTTCTCCCTAATTTGACATGGTATTATTAAAAAAATATTCGAAAGTTATTCAAAAAATAATCCATTCAATTTACATCATCACCACCATCAGCCCATTTTAAGTCCACTGCAGGACAAAGGCCTTTCCCAACGATATCCAATTTGCCCTATCCTGAGGGAGTTGGTACCACTTTATGGCTATGAACTTCTTAATTTCATCGCTTCATCTAACCTTTTGCCAGGATTCAATTCACATGAACGTAAATTTTCAATTTCACTTTGCACTCAAAATTTTATTATTCGCACAGCTCTAGTAGTATAGTATAATGAGGGGGTGAGAAAGGGAAGTCAGGGCAAGTAGAAGGGGTAATAGCAAAGCATAGCATAGCTTAGTATGATACTATAGTATAGCAACTGGTGGGAAAGGGAGGCAAGAAGGAATGGCATGAGGGTGACGAGGGAAAAGGGGGAGGAGGACTACACACGTGACCCAAATCATGTAACATAACACCACAGCTAGTCACGTGACACGTTCCCGCCAAAACCATGTAACATCTGATCACTTGACAAATCGCGTGACTTAGTTGAGCTTGTGGTAGCCGGAAGAAGCTAGGTCAGCCACATGCTCCGCACTTAGTCCAGTCTTGCACCACTGGTGCGAGCTGCCCACATTTGTTTTCATCACTTCAAGCCTCCATATTCCGCTGAACCTCTGTTCTCATTTTGAATCCTTATCATTGTAGTAAGTGATGTGCTTTCTGATGTATATGAGTGACAAGTGCTTTTTTGCACATCTTGTTCCTTCTGCATCATTGCCATGGCCTTGCTCACATAACATGCGTGCCAGAAGCCTCGGCGCAAGTCTGCGGGAGCTGCAGGAACCACAGATACTGGTGGTGATGCCTCGAAGGATAGTGCATCACCTTCGCCTGCTCGGAGGCCACGATCACTTGCTCGGGGCGTCTCGTCTTCCTCACCCAAGACGTCTGGCAGTGACTCGTCTGAGCTGCATGGGCCGACCCCACTTTCAAAAGCTGCGGCTTCTCGTCCCACTGCTGTTACCAGGAGGTCAACTTCTGGCAGCACAGCTGGTCAGGTACGAGTGCTCGGCATATTCTTGCATGGCAGAATGATTAGACATACAAGTAAGAATGTTGTCGTTTGTAACTCCTTGTCTAAGAATGCAATTTTTTTTATAAATGCTGAACTGCTATTAACAAGAGACATTTATTGCAAATTTTATGTACTGCCATATTTACTCGCATAATTAACGCCCTTGCATAATAAGCACACCCCTAACTTACTAGTCAAATTCTGCATACTTTTTTCTATTGCATAATAAACGCACACTTCACCGTTAAGCCCCTGCAGTCGTGCAAGCAGCCTTGCTGTGGATTTCCCACTTTGCTCAGTCCGGCGTCACTCGATCTGCAGTGTTTGGGAGTTTGCAGTGTTTGTTCGGCGTGGCGATTCAAAACTCCTGCGCCCCGATAAAACTGCCGCATGTTGCCGTGTGTATACTTGCGTACAAACACTCGTGACATCATTTACTCGCACTGCTGCATTCCTCCGCGCTATCGCAGTTCCCTTACACTGCTCACTGCTGTGTGCTGTACAGAGTGGCACACCTAAGCCTAAGCATGGTCGGGGCTTGGTCTCCGAGATTGCCATGATGGTATCCTAACATGCATG
Organism: Hyalomma asiaticum; assembly: GCA_013339685.2. Lineage (NCBI taxonomy): Eukaryota > Metazoa > Arthropoda > Arachnida > Ixodida > Ixodidae > Hyalomma > Hyalomma asiaticum. The sequence continues at coordinate 34,870,000 of CM023481.1, read as the reverse complement.
ACTGAGAGGCTCAGCACAGATATGAGAAAGAAATGCGATGGTGAGCCATTTTGTATGTGGTGGTGGGAGACATCTCCCATTATGTCTAAAGTGCCTAAATTATCTAGGGACATTAGTTACAGCCACCCTCGAATGCTACCAAATGCTGATGTGGCTGGGCGTCTCCAAGATTGCATCAGCAAAGCAGCGACCTTATTTTGGTTGGTTGCAAGCCAGCACAGTGAGGATCATTGGCCTATGCATTGTGTGTGTTATTACAGGGGGGACCTGCAGTGACATAAAAACTATAGAAACTTAATATGCAGAAGACTGCCGCGTGGTGCCGCTCGTTCATTTTTTCGCTGTTGACCATTCGACATTGTCACCAATCTTCCGGTTTTGTGGCACTGTAGGCTAACCATGCGTTAAACGGAAGCAAAAGGTTATCGCATTAGAACACAGTGCAGCCACTATAAAGGCTGTCATGGCGGGTGCCGAGTCACGTGGTACCAACACTGTAGCACTCTTTTACTGTTTTTTTTTAAATACAATTTCATCACACATGTGGCTGCAAGCATTACTGCGGGTCGCAACGCCACCTTTCCTGCGTGTTTAAATGTTTTGCCACACCAAAAAAATTTTCGTAAAATTTACCCTGTGTAATAAACATGCCCCAACTTTGCTTCTATTTTTCGGGAAAGTAGTGTGCCAATTACGTGAGTAAATGTGGTATATGCATAATTCTGCATGATGAAACACAAAGAACATGTCCCCTTCTAACAGACATGTCTGTATGGACAAGACATAGCAAAAACTGCAAGTCATATGCAGCTTGCTTATGTGCATTCTTAATTCTGATTTGCCTGTAGTACATAACCATAGTTCAGCTCAGATTGTGTCCTTATCCAAGCTCGGCTCATAGGTCTAGGTCTTGCCGCACTAGTCATGTATCAATGCTGTTGGATGTCAGAGCCAAGTGTGCTGTGTTTCTTTTCTTGCTGCCAGGCCTACATGAAACGCGCATAGAAAAATACAGATTAGAACATCAATTAGTTGAAAATGTAATGTGAGTCTGCCACGGTAATACAGTGGTTGTGGTGCTTGACTGTCGACCCAAAGGACGCAGGTTTGATTCCAGCCCCGGCAGTGGCGTTTTCAATGGGGGTAAAAAAGTGCTAGAAGCCCATGTACTGTGTAATGTCAGTGCACGTTAAAGAACCCCAAATGGTCAAAATTTCCAGAGCACTCCACTTCAGCGTGCCTCATAATCATATCATGGTTCTGGCATATAACACCCTGCGATTATTATCGAAGTCTGACATCTTATGTGGCAGCCCCATTTTTAAACCCTCAGAAATGAATCCTACAGACATCTCACGCAGAGGCAATAGAGGAAAGGGAAATGTGTTCTGTCTAGCCTTTTTGCTGTTCACTGTATTCAGGCTTAATTCCAGATTTAGCACATCCAAATGTTGAGTGTTGATTATTGCAGAAAGACTGAGCTTCTGAAGACTTTGGTTGGTGGGGTAGGTGGGACAATGACCAAAAATGCCTTCAATGTTCACATATTCCTGTGGTGTTTTATTGTGATAGCAATTACAGTGGAATGTTGTTAATTCAAACTCACATAATTTGAATGGCCAGATAATTCGAACTGGTCCATTGGTCCTGGCAGAGTAATGTGCATTTGAATGGGGGAAAACTCGCGCCATGGTTATTTTGAACAAATTTGCCCAGCCGCACAGACTAATTTTTACACAATTCTAAGCCAAAAGCAAAGTTAAATGTGCAACTAATTTCCGTAGCTTCGCAAACCCATAGCTGTGTGATCAATCTGCATGCATTATTTAAAGCATCTAGCGGAAGTCATGCAACGTAGCCTCACATACCACTACACGACATCGTGGGCATCGTCATGTGTGCGTATTGGGGCACGGTCCTTTTCCTCTTAGATGAGCGCAACTTTTTTTTTCCTCAAGAAGAGAGAGAAATACGACATCAGTGGTTGGGACCAGCCTACCATTCGCGTAAGGGAACTGTGGAGGCATGCTTGCTAATGGTGCACATAGATGCGGTGCGTGTGGAGCAGATAACAAGCCCACCCAGCCAACCCCCTCCCAGTTCGACTGGTCTGTTGCCTACGGCGACGAGCAGCCACCCCGCGTCTCTGTGCCAGGCGCTAGTACGCGGTTGGGCGGTTCCTATGTGAGAACGTGGACTCTGCCCCTCTGCGCCCGACTGCGCTGGAGCTCTTGGGTCGTCTCTAGTGCTTTCTGTTGGAGTCGCGTCGAAAAAGACACACCCAATCGCAGATAACTGATTATTTTAATGCGTGAGCTATGTAAATTAATGCATTTTTATACGTAATGTCCTCTTGCGTTTTTGCATGCGCACTGTCGTGAAGTATGGAACATTCAACACTGCATGTGGTGGTCTGTTCAGGCCCAATGCATTATCCACCCATACGTTGTTGGGGCCCGGTGCTTTCATGCGCACATATGGCTATCCGTGCTATCCGTGAGCCATGGGAGTCATAATGCAGGTGGTGCTACCTCTGCACCACATTTCGTAGCGCATAAGGGTTTGCATGCTGACCTTTACATATGCTGCATTTCCACAGTGCATAGTTATTGACATTGCACTCTGAAGGTTGTGTGATAGAGCCTACTTTATCACGCATGCGTTTCTAATATGGAAACTGCACGCTGTACCACTAATTAACAAAACCCCCTTAGTTTGAACTCCGGTTAATTTGAACAAATTTTCTGCCCCAGCGAAGTTCAAATTAATGAGAATCGACTGTATTGGGACACACTTTTCTCCTTAAAGTTTGCCCTGCAGGGGGAGTTAACACTCACATAAGAGGTTGCTCTCTGCATTGCACAGGTTATAAAAGGTGATGCATGTACGTTGTATTGCAGGTAATCTGCAGTGGTTCTAAGGGTTGAGCGAGACATGGGGCTGGTAGCTTCATGTAACTCTGCAGTGTCACCCTGAGACTTTTGTAGAGTGTTCCACACACGCCACCATGGCTATGAGTGGCTCTGACTAATACTCCCAGGATTAAACATACAGGGATACCCAGTGAAGCGGACAAGGGAATGGCCACCACTGTAGCTAGTTTGTAGAGCATCGGATGCGTTATTCAAAGGCCATAGGTGGAAGGTGGGTCGTGGGCTTTTTGTCCACTTTAATTGCTATTTATATCGTAATTAATACTAATACACTACAGCTAAAGGCTACAACTATTTGCCCTTTGCCTTCCTTGGCTTCATTGTCTTTTGTATTGATTTAGTTGTGTTGGCAGTGCCATTGCTGCAGCTGCTGCTGCTTTATAAAATAGTAGGTCGCATTTAAAAATATTGCACCTGGGTGCCTGATACAGGAACTGAACGTCAGTCCCCAAGACAGCAGCCTGATGCCTGAGCCATTAAGCCGCCACTACCACTGCATGCCTACTTTTACCTTGCCAAAGCCAGCGGTATTTACTTCCTCTGTGCTCTTCATTAACTTGATAGGGATAGTGGCACTGCCTAGGAGTGAAAGTGAGGTCGTGCAATAAATTTCTAAATGAGGTCCCATTGCAGCTTTCGACATTGAAACTTCCTCCTGTATGTAAACATCTTGTTACATCATTACTGTCACCAAAAATATGATTCTGCACACAAGTCCTAATGAGTGTAGTAACTGTGTGCGGCTGTGGTCAAGAAACTCTGCCTTTAAGGCTGTGGCCTTCAAAGTTCTCTGCGGTGGCAGATTGTGCAATTAGAAGGTGCAGAGCTTCCATCTGCACAATGCAGGTGTTCTGTTATGCACATCTGAATGTTGGGTAAAAGAAAAATATTAGGGGTGTGCGAATATTTGAAATTTTGAATAATTTTCGAATAGCATTTGCTATACAATTCGATTTTCACTTTTACTATTCAAGCTATTCGAAGTTGGTAATTAAGGGAGAAAAATACAGTCTCATGTCAAGTGGCCCAATCCTGCATGTAGTCCGCTTTGCCGCATAACACCCTTGTACTGCGGTGAAGCTAATGCGCGTGTACTGCGGCAAAGCTAACCCCCGCACACTGCGGCAAAGTTAACACTCTCGTACTGCAGTGAAGTTAGCTCAGTTTTCTGTTGAACAAATCTCTGTTGGACTGTTCAAGACTTTGGAATGACATTGTGGGAGTACACTAGTCATGCAATAAATTTTTTTTGTCCGTGTTTAGCAGAACGGTTCTCCATAATTTTACATGGTACTAATAAAGAAATATTCGAAAATTATTCGAAAAATATTCTATTCGATTTGCACTTGAACACAAATATTCGAATTTGCTTCTCACTCAAAATTTTGCTATTTGCACAGCTTTAAAAAATATGTAAAGAACCTTGCTATGCGTGGATTCAAACTGGGTACATTGGATGCATTTGCCTGCTTCTATAGCATACATCAAGTTGTGGTGATTTTTTGAAAAGCTGGAAAATCCACCATTGTCACAGCTCACCCCGCCTTTTTGCCTGCTGAAGATTACTCACAATATAGAGCACAGTTGCTCGCACTCGCTAGTGGAGGAGATGCTTGCTCACCTGCACTGCCTGCTTCCCTTCACTTCAGCCACAGATGTTCACACTCCTCTCTCTGGTAGTTACGCACGTTGCCAGCATCCTTCTTGACTCACCTTCGCATGCTTTCACTTGCATGCCAGCTTATGGCTCGCAGGGTGCGATACTACAATCTTTCATGCAGAACGTCAATGGCACAGGTCATTTGTGTTTGGTTGAGTAGAAAGAAGACTCAGTAGAAGTATGTGAAGCTGGGTATGAAGAGATGTTTGAGAAACTGGCTATGAATGTGATTCTTTTTTCTTCCCTGGCATTTCAGCCATTCCTATTCCTTTCTTTACAGACACCCAGGAGCTGGGTTTAATAACTGTTGTAACCACTAATATGGCATGGGAGCAATGTAGTAAGCAGTTTATTTGATCTTAGAAGACATACAAAAGTTCATGGTGCAGCAGGTTCTCATTGTTATGTCCTATATATATTGTTAAACCTGGTGACTGTATAAATGAATTTGACTTTATATTATGTACAAATTATACAGTGTCTCTACTTTATGTTCAACATAGTTTTGTCTTCATGCTAGGTGTCCAGCCAAGCAGATGGCAAACGTCCTGCAGTGTCACCAGTTGATTCAAAAGCTGCTCTTACGGGTGCCATGTCTGAAAGCCTTGAGAGCTACCGGGAGTCTTCATCAGACTCTGGAAAAGAGCAGGCAAGTGTCATTCAGCATTGTGTGATCCCCAAGGTGGAAGTAAATAAGGAATTCATGAGCCATGCCACTTTGAAGGTGAAGCTGTGTAACACATGGTACAGAGGTGACAGAATTTGGGTTAAAGGTACAGGCACCTTATTGTCCTGAGCAGTGGCGGCAGTCATCACAACAAAACACAAAGTGCACACTCACTCACTCTCTCTCTCTCTCTCTCTGTATCATTATCATCATCAATGGGTGGATGAACGCTTGAAGCTTCTTGCACTTCACATGATTTTAGATTGGTCCACACTTCTTCCATACAGATGCCATCAAATCCCAGATCCTAGCCATAGACAGCTCCACTGTAATAAATGCAACCCACATCCCAATGCGATACATGTTCTTTCGTACCACCTCCTTTGGTACAGCAGTGTCTGCAAACAGAACTTTTTTTCTCATATTGGTAGCTTACATGCCAAATCCACTGCAGTTGATAAGTGGCTGTGGTATTCCGCTGGTGAACTGTATTTGCGTTCTGATAGAAGTACACACAGTGATCATCTGCTTTTTCCAGTGCCCAAAAAGTAATTCACTTCAGACAGTCACTCCATTCCTGTGCCACTTATATTTCAGACCAGTTTTAGCCTGTACTACCTCCATCACACAAAAAGGCTGTGTGATTTGTATCGAATGACATTTACATCTAATGTGGTTAGTACGCTGCCACAGGGGGACATCTAATGTCATTAGATGAAAACAATGTCTGCAAATGGATAAGTTTGCTGAACTCATTCGAATGTGCTTCTGTCTTTCGAGTATGCTCGTTCTTGTCAATACTGTCAAGAGCATTGCTGGTCATGTTTGTAACTGTGCTCGGTTGTGGTGATAGAACGGTAGTAACGGTCGGTTCATAGTGTATACGGCATGAGTTCCGTCTGGCTGGAAAGAACTTTATATGTATACACAAATACATTTTTTTACACATGCTGTGACTATATTTGTTCATTCTAGTCTCCTTTGCATAATGATTGCTATCATCTGCAAGTGACATTTTTTTCTGCCGTGTAGAAGCGCATAGCACATAATATCATTGGATGCATCGAATATTGTTAAATGCAAATGGCATTAAAATTTCCCATGTGGCAGTGGTATTTAGCCCCATTAAGTATCATACATGCCGTATAGCTTACATTTTCAGTGCAACTTATATAAGGGATAATATCATGAGCCGTTGTGTATTTTGAGAGCCATAGCTCTACTCCTCAAACCTTCGAGAGCCATAGCTCTACTCCTCTAGGTACAAATCCAGAAAGCACTTTTGTGTTTCTGCTGGAACATACTGCATGTCTGCATTATATACGTTAACATATTTAATAGGCACATGCTAATATTTGGGGATTTCGAATACCCGAACTGATATTAAAGTATCAATATATGCTTCAACAAAAATTTTAAATTTCTAAAATTTTGAAGTTTTCATAGTGAACAAATAGCAGACTTATTTTCCCCATATAGCCCACTTGAAAAGACTGCTTTGCTGCAGCATGAATAGGCTGTGCTGTGAAGCTGCCTTTTCAGAGAAAATACAATGCCATGAGGCCACACTTATTATGGTGAAATGTTCATATTACTTGTGCCTCTATTAAATTGTTTTGTCTTAAATCGGCTAAAAGAACTCATATGGGTGGGTGTGGCACATTTTAAAATGCAGCATATTTCACTGGTTATAGCTTGCTCTCTACTACTACATGTATTGAAATTCTGCTACTCAAGTTAAACCTCAATATAATAAACTTCAATGTAACGAAATTCTCCATTAATGACGTATTTTGATTTTTACAACATGCTGCCCATAGAACACCATGTGTTTTATTTTTTTTGCCTCCATACAACACAGCATTTTCATTTGCAATTTTGATATAATGAAGTTTCAGTGCTGCTGCAGAGGAGGAGCGAGCTGATAAACTGAAACCTTTGCTGGTGCCAGTAGTTAGTGGACAAGTTGCATGCAGTTTTTGCGAACACATTTTTCAAATTGCGCACTGAGTGTAAAAGCAGCCGCTGACACGCTGCCTCTTCACCCACCTGGGGTGGGGACCTGAATGTTCGCTCCTTCGCCACCAGAGCGGGGGGGGTGTGAGTGCGCAAGTACTTTTTTTTTTCACAGGACAAGTTTGAAGTTTGTTTTTCAGACACTGACTGATAGCTATTTAAACTACTCACTTGGAAATCATGCAACACTGAGAACTAGTCACTTAGAACCAAAAAATATTACTGTTCATACACTGCTAGTTTATTATTCTATTCACCAAGGAAGGTATCTGTGTGGTGGGTAAACTATTCACCTGTTCACTCCTCCTTCAATAGCGGGGCACTGCACTGTTGGAGTTGTCATCTTCTAGTGTATGCTGGTGGTGTGAGCCCCTTTGCTCACAGGTTTAGCTGATAATGCCCTAATAATGCATAGGGCTACATTTTGTGTGCTATTGCTAGCTTTTGTCTCTTCTATATTACTGTGACATCTTCAATGTATTTGCAATTAACATACACATTCAAATAAAAACCACCCACTTGACCCTCTACTGGATCTAAATTTGTAGTGCACCCACTCAGTATTGCAAAATGTTTTAATTGGTGCTTTTCAGGAAATCTCATCATCAGGGGGACATGGGGGAGGGATGGGGAATGTAAACACCTGTATTTGGTCTTTTTCAAAATTTGTTTCACTGATAAATTTGTGGGAAATATTTTATACATTCTCAAGCATTTTTAGACACATCTGAAAGCAGGTCTCCTAAAAGGACAGCACAAGTTTATGTGCATCTGCACAGAAGTACTCGGACAAGATAAGCACCCTCGTCTATATGCATGTGTGCCCCTCTCTAAGAGTGCTCTCTTTGTGCTATCATTGTTGAATGTTCATCTTCATTTGTTGTGCATATCCTTCATATCAAAACAGATGCGGTCAGCTCCACGAATCGAGAAGAAGATGGCAATAGGTGCTCGAAATGCAAGAGCTCGAATCACCAGAGGTGCCCGCTCGTCTCCTAATGTGCCAAGAGACCTTGGTGAGAAAAAGGCGTGCTCACTTATATTTTGGTGATGGCCTGAAGTAACGCAACAAAATTGACAGTATCCTGTGGTTGATGAGCATCAAACGGAAGGATGTCGATATTGCCCCTAAAGCTTCACATGGGATTCTAGTGTGTTGCTACATCATTAATTTGTTCGCCCATACAGTGAAACTTTGTCCATTCTATCTTGTTTGTTTGCCCTGTCAACAATGAGGCTGAGGTACTTCACCTATCAGCCATCAACACTGTTATGTGGCATTGCCTTGTTGCTCTAAAGGGCTATCGCTTTGCCATTTTTGCAATGAAATCAGAATAGGATATTGTCACATCACACCCATATCTTTTAATTATAACTGGGTTGGTGCAGGCTATCCCTTCAAGTTAAAGGGAAGCTGAAGTGGTTTTAGATTACTAAAAACTGACGTTTATCAGAAGCACTCACACTTGAAACCACACTTCGCAATTTTTTAATGCGATAATGCAAGTAGCAGCACAGTACTCGAGACTTATGATCACAGCAAAACTCCGCCCACCGCGGCTCACCGGGTGAGCCGCCAGAGGCACCGGTGGTGAAGGTATCGTCATCACCAGGTCCACAGACGGCCATGCTAGCGTCATCTGTAGGTTTCGGGCATCCATCGCATTGTGTTCTGCCCAGGCCCGTAGCCAGGAATTTTTTTCGGGGAGGGCCCACTTGCTGGAGGCCTTGACTATTTGAGAAAAATATCTATGTTCATTATTTATTTCCTGTAAAAATTGCATTTTGTGCAATAAGTTCATATTAAAATGCAACATTACTAATAGGCTTAAATGTTATGTTATTAGCACTACACGATGGTATTAACACTTCCGACCCAACCAAAATTTCGGGAGGGGCCCAGGCCCCTAGGGCCCTCCCCCTGGCTACGGGCCTGGTTCTGCCCAAATGCTAGTGTCTCCATCTTGTTTCCGGCTTGTGCTTTGAAGAACACCTGGTACATGGATAATTTTGCATGAAAAAGAGCATTAGAGCGATGCTGTCCGTTCGCTGGCGCTGTTTGTGGCTGTACGAGCACTGGCAACTGAGACGATGTCTTTCAAAACTTTGCACAGCAGCAGAATCCGAACCGCTTGGTGCATTACTATGATACAAACCAATTGAAGCCTTCAAGACACGTTTTTTATGTGTAAGAAACACTTTCGGGACTCATCATGGCAAAACAAGCGGGAACGTATCGCTAACATGATCATAATGTAACTGGCAAATCTCACAGGTCTGCATGACAAGTACACTTTTAGACAGCATAGGTGCGCCACAGGGTCGTTGATCGCTAGTCTGATAGTAGCATGCACCACAAAACGACACAGAAAAGAGCCACCCTGCGAGGTGGCAATATCTTTCTGGCCCTTCTAGAAATTATTTTCTTGTTTTCCTACTAACCTTACAACTGTACAAGATTTGTTGCCTATACAATGCACCTCCGCATTTGCTGCAACCCAAACATCCACAACTATTGCGTGCACCATGTGGCAGCAGAACGTAGCAGAGTGCACCAACAACAGTCCACTTAAATTTTAACTACATCAAACCAGTTGATACCAGTTGAAACCATTAACAAAGCTTTTGCCAGGGCAGCATAGGGTGTATACCTTCGTTGAATTAATTAGCACCGAACCACATACATGTGCACCTTTAAAAATAAAGTTACTAGCTTTCCAATAACTTTATTCTTAAGAGTGTACATGTAAACATTCGGTGACAATAATTCAGTGAATGTACATGCCCTACACTACCTTCTTAGTTGCAGAAAATTTTGAAAGCTAGTAAATGCTGCCATCACTAGGCAGCGAAATTTCAGGTAACCACTAAGCCACTTATACACTACCAGATGCTTTGTAGATGGCTTCACCTGAATATTGAACACAGGACCTTGTAGCCACAATTATAATGTGTTCATCGCATTTGAATAGTTGCTTTGTGCAACATAATGATACACATATGCACAGCGAGTAAGGCATGAGGATCCAGATTCAAAGTAAGCATTACTTCTCTAAATTCAAGGGTACTCACTGGTACGTGTGCTAGCCTAAACCATGGCCATATATATGGTTGCTGTTAAACTAGGGGTGTCTCATAGATGCCTTGATGCTCTATGTGTGTGCCTGTATATTGCTACTTGAGCATGTCATAGTGTTGTGTATTTAATTTCACCAAATAATTATCAAACGTTAATTACAGCAATAAAGAAATGCTCGACCGCTTGATCTCTTTTTGTTTTGCTTTTCTAATAGAAGCGGCATGGCATGGTAATTTCAAGTAGCATGTAAATAAAATTACCATAAATGTATTGCTCATAAATTGTCATTTACTAGTGTTAGTCAATGTACTAACAATGTAGTGAATATTGATACGAACATTTACCAACATCTAGTTAGTACATTCATCGAAATTGTTCACAAATAGGGTGACCTGCACCTGTACTACCCGCAAGTACTAATGAGGTAATGGTTTTTGGGCCTAGCAGATGCTTAATAATTGCTCAGCGAATATGCACACCCCCACCCCACCTTTTTATAAGTGTGTGACATGTATTTCCAGGGCACTTCTGCCGTAGCGTTGATCGTTCCTTTCAAAGCAGAAGCAGACTGTGTGGGACTAAAGGCTGTACAGCATGTGTGACGGCATGTGTTCGGGCATTATCAATACATGCTGATTAAGGACACATTGAACAGAGCACCCAAACGAGCAAGAAGCACGTGGACTCCACCTATATCCAGGACACCGGTGTGCAGGCTTGGAATAATTCGAATCCTTTCCAGCAAAAGACACAAATGCGCAGCCACTGACACGTCCGCTGAGAGCAAACAATAATGATGCCCTGATCAACGTGTTTGCTATCTAACAAGAGTGTGTCAGGGAGTGCTTGTTCTTGTCATCGCTTTATCATGCATATATGTCGTGCCATTAATATGCGCAATTAGATTTCAGACAGTGAAGCGAGCGTTCATGCACTGAGACACGTTGAATGTTGCTGTCCCTCAATGAAATGCACTCGCATCACGCCTCCAGTGTCGCAAGTCATTCAGTGCTGGGTTCCCACCTGAAAAACTGTTACAAAAAGAAATTTAAAAAAAGGCTTTATACCGGTGTACAGCGAACACTGCATACAGAGGAAATTATGCTAAAGGTGTGTCAGTACACCTGACGAGGGCCCAGCTTCCCTCGATAGATCTTCATTCACTTAGTAAACAAGTGCTTTCGAAAGAAGTTGTTGCTATACCTTGTGGTAAGTGCCAGCCCAGAATTCTTGCATTATTTCTAACCGCGTTTATTTGCACAAACAATTACCATTCCATACAGATAGTCCGACTGTTGTTTACACGCTAGCCCTTCCCCCTTCTTGCTACACTGCTGATTACACCTTTTAAACTATCAGCACCTGGTCATGCAGTGCCCCCTCTTGGGCTGCTGCTGCTATGGCAGGTACCGATAATGACGTCATTGCGCACTCTGCCAATCTCAAGGTTGCCGTGTGCTGAAAAAGAGGGGTGGGGCATGTACTCCACGTTTCTTGCAAATAACGCATTTTGGTTGACCTGTGTTAAATTCTTTGTCAATTTTCGTGTTCAGTAGGTTCAAAAATACAAAATGGTGCTTTTAACTAAATTTTTTTGAAAACCGCATCAGCTGCTTTTTAACCAGTCAGCTTGAGATAAGAAAATATGTAACTGCAGAATTTCTTCTAATTTTAAGAAGGATTTCGGAATAACTGAGTTAAGTTATGAAGATTATGCTCTATACTTGCAAATGTGCACATCAGGAATTGTGTGATCATAACCAGCAAGTAAGTTTCTCTAACAAAAGTTTATAAGTTATTTAATGTCATGATTTTAGTACATATGGACACATACAGTAATAACAACATTCCTCTTTATTCTGAAGGAATGTATATTTAGTGGTAGTCTTGTAATTCAGGCTACGTATCGTATTTGCTCGATTCTACTGCACCCTCGATTGTAATGCGCACCAGTCTCCCGCGACAAAAAAAAAGTAAGACATCGATTGTAACGCACAACCATTTTTCATGACACGAAAGAAAAAAAAAGTCCGTAGTAATCAACCTTCTCAGATTCATAAAGCCAAATGCTGTACTCGCGTAATGAATGCACTCGCGTAATAAAAGCACCGCTAACTTTGAACCCCTGCAGGCCCGCTTCACTTGATCCGCGGTGTCTCGAAGGCATTCAGTGCGCCGATTCATAAGTCCTGTGTCCCGATAAAACTGCCGCACGTTGCCGGGCGTAGCCACGTGCAAGCGGCGGTAACATCATTTACTCGCAGTGCTGCATTCCTCCATGCTATCACAGTTCCCTCATGCCCGCTGCCGCATGGTCGGGGCGTGGTCATGTGGTCTCCGTGATTGCTGCAATGCAATCTCGGACGTCAAGCTGTGCGCACAACTGAGAGGTTCAGGCTCAGCATGGATATGAGGGAGAAATGCGATGAGGAGCCATTTTGTGTGCGGTGATAGGAAATATCCATTTTCCCGTTACGGCCACCCTCAAACGTTATTGAAAGCTTGTGCGGCTGGGCGTCTCGAAGGTTGCATCGGCGACGTAGCGACTTTGGTTGGCTGCAAGACAGCCAAGCGGCGCGGCGAGTATCATCAGCCTACGCATCATGTGTGTCGTGGCGTCGTTATGCAGGGGACCGGCGGCGATATAGAGACTACAGAAACTATGCATGCCAAAGAGCGCTGCGCCGCTAGCTCGTTTTTTTCGGCAGTGACCGTTCGACAGCGCCTAAAGCACGTAGGAGGCAGCCATTTTGACGCCGGCGCCGATATGGTAACGGTGTCTTTCGTCCGCACTCGATTCTAACACGCATATGATTTTTATACCCGTTTTATCAGAAAAAAGGTGTGCGTTAGATTCGTGCAAATACGGTATGTGGCAAGTGTTAAGCATACACCAGCTTTAACTGCATGGTTATAAGGGCAGGTGTTTAGTAGGAGTGTGCAAGTATTCGAACTTTTGAATAACTTTCAAATTATGATCGAGTAAAATGGCTAGCTTGTCGAAAGCCCTTTTCTCTATTCCATGCACTTTCAAAATCTGCTACTTTGCAACCCAGTAACGAGATTTGAACTTGCTGTGGTTAATATTCCATTCTTATGAAAACTAAGCATGTTCATAACATAGTCGCACTTCCGTTGTGTGGAAGAATTTGTATAATTAATATGAAAATTAATATGAAAATTAAATTGAATATGAAAAATATTCGGGGCCCAATTTGCGACTGCCCCCATCTCGTATACCCTTCAGGTTCATCCACTGCAGTGGCATCGTCACATTTCCTCTCAGGCACTAGGCTCACACATTGTCGCTGCACCAAGGAAGCACATCAGATAGAAGTCTTAAATGCGTATTGTAACCAGAAATAGGGTTCCCCGACTAGTCCATTAAAATAAGTGTGCTGTACATGCTAACTTGTGGCTGCAATGTAATGACATGAATACAGGAGTCCTGTTAATTGTCATTTTTTAACTGTGACGTCGACTTTTCAGTGCAATGTTTCAGGACTCAAAATGATAAGAAAGGCACACTCCAAGCCTTTCATCATTACTACGCCAGAATAAGTGCGAAAGACATTAATATATCAAAGAATTTTATTTTATTACAGAACGGAGCACATTTTTGGTGTCACCATACATAGGTCCTAAAATGGGCTTAGTTTTCTCATTTGGGATAATATAATCCCACACTTTTTTATAGCACTACATTTAACAGGTATAGCTTCATGTTTCTGAAAGTTTTCGCAAAAATAAACAAGGAGCTTCTCTTTTTTTAAATGCCTTCTAAATTTTCCAATTTTTGCTATTTGCACAGTTTTTGCATTTTTGGGATTTTTTAACGAAAGTATTACTTCATGTAATAGCACATTTTTTTACCATCACTTGGAGAACAACCTCCGCAGACTCTACAGAAATATTTTCAGCAATTGCCTCAGCTGAACTGACGAAGACCCCCATCAGCCCGAGTCATTTGCTAAAAGGTCAGTTCGGCGCTTTTTTAAAAACACACCATGAGAGACAAATTTTTCTTCCCATGGGGCAATAGTACCACTGGCGTAAAATGATAGAAAAAAATTTTGGTGGGTACAATGGTTTAGTTTCAGAATTATATACGTAGGCCTTCAGACTTATCACATCTGTAAAATATGGAAGTGCTATTTTGCACCTGTGGTGAAATATGAATTTCTTTCAAGAAATCAGTTTCATATTTCGTAAAACGAAAGTTCATTTTTGCCCAACTCATATAAAAATTTTCCTGAAAACAAGAAATAGTCGGGGGCCCTTCTTGGTCTGTCCTTATCTGAGCCAGGGTGTCGAACCGAACCCGTACCGAAAACCGTACCCGAATTGGAATTTTGGCTGGAGCTGAACCCGAACCCGAACCGATATGCTCAGAATGTGCTTGAACACGAACCGAACCGGAACTGTAAAAAATAATATCAGTTATCAGTTCGGAACAAAGTGGTTCAAATAGCAACGCTATCTGCCAGCAGCGGCTAGTCACTCTGATTAATTCCAGCCTTTCTGTCGGCCTTTATCGCTTTATTTATTTGGCTAATTTCCTTTTTGCGAATGTATCTTCCTTTTTTTTCCACTGTGATGGTCTAGTGGTGCTCGAATGCAGATTGGAAAGCCGCGCATGGAAGCCCAGCCGCGTGATCGCATTTCGGTGGAGGCGAAACACTAAGGGTCATGTAATGCACGCTAGACAATACCAGGTGATCGAAATTTGTCGGAGCCACCCACTACGGCGTACCTCTCCTTTTTACTTTGCCATTCCCTTTCACGAACCTTGTGCCGTGCTTCCAAGGGTTACAGAAAACAGCGTTCTTTGAAGCGAATCGCAACTATGATTGGCCCTCTCCCTTTGGAGTAGTTGCCTGTGAAAGTTAACGCTATTCGGTGCACTGGAGGAGCAGGAGCATGAAAACATACATTTCTTTCACCACATATTGAAATTTCTGCTAAGCTACCAAAACAATTTTCTAATAAACATGCAAAAATGTGCTTTAGTGATGACTGCAATCTTTGCACCTGCAAGTGTTGAATGTAGATGTGCTAGCGAACAAGGCCAACCGGCAGCCTGAAATATATGTTAGCCTTGCTGTGTAAGTCCAAGTTATTTGAGCGCAGCCTTTAAAGCGGTCGTGAAAAGAATATGGGAGCTGCCCGGTCGTAATTTTCACTGCTCCGACACGCATTCGGCATGCCGATTCCAAACTACTTCGGCGTAATATTCTGTGTACATTTAAGAATGCCCATTTGAAATCCTAGCGTTCTTGCACTCCGAAACTGACCATGAGACACTACAGGTCGGCACAGGTACTATTCGGTGATGTTTCGGAGACGTCAACAGAAGATATTTAAAAGTAAAGGTATAGTGAACTAACATTTTCTTGAAAATAGTAGATTAATGTGAAAGCTAGAAAGTAAGGAAATACTTCGACTCCGCATGATGCCACCATTCAGAAGCAAGGTTGGAGCACGGCTTTCTTTCCCGTAGTCTGCCATGGCGCGCTAATGTCGGATGCCATGGCGGCGACTAAGATGACATCAAGTGCAGAGTTGAGGGGAACGCATGCAGTAAAATCGAAACTGTGTTTTTATTGCTCGATCTAAATACACTTATACGATGCAACAGAACAGGGTATCATATATATTGGTGGGCCAGGATTCAGAATACACACTTAGTACAAAATTTTCAGAAAATGCTTCACAACCCCTTTAAGAAGCTAGTGAGCAAGCCTACCTTTCCTTTATACAACCCATCAATTTTGGTTTCAACATACACAAAAGCTCATTATTTTGTTGCTTTCTCAGCATGGTTGCTTTCATTCAGAATTGCGATGTTGTAGTCCACCTAATGAGCACTGTATTCCACAATAGAAGCATTCATGACGTAAGTGCCCATTTTACCGCTAAGTTCAATGTGATGATTATCCGCCGAATGCAATCCGGTCGTGTTGCATGTGTGTGAAACTACGAGCATGCTTCATTGCCAGCATAATCTAGGGAATATTTTATTTTGTTGCATTTTACTCGAGGTTGAATGATCGTTTCTTTAACACTGTTATCTGACGCAACTCGAAAATTCAGCTCTTCGAACATCCACACAAATATCCACTGTTTTACTCGACTTCTGTATAACTAGCTACGGAAAGGAAGGCATGTAAGAGGGAGCTCAAGGATAGACATAATAGAGGTCCACAGAGGCTCGCCATGTGATGCAGCACCTATAACATGGCCGCGTTTTACAACAGAGCTGTTTGAACCTCCCTACAATGATCATTCTGTCGTGCACAGGCCATGCCTGCCCTCGACCCATTAAAAAGAAAGAAACAAAGGCGGGAGGGTTATGTTAAAACGTCGGTGGCTGTTTCACATGTGCCTGTGGGTCCTTCCACCACCTGGCAAAACTTGAGTATATGCCATGCATGCAGAAGAAAACAAAATTGGGACCAAAAATGAAACTAAATGGACAATTACAAAATGGAAGTTCTGTAGGGCTGAAGCCTAAATTTCCTATGATACAGAACTTTATTGCAGCATATTTTCCTTTTTTTAGCCTGTGAATTAAAGTCCTGGTGAACTTCCGAATGTCGCCACTCTAGCCGTGCTGCTTATAGTGTTTTAAGCTAGCATAAACAGTACTGTCAAAATCAAATATGAAATTTATTGCATCAAACCAGTTCATGAACCGGTTCAGTGTAGCAGACCGGTTCAAAACTTTATTTATCCAAACCAGAACTGAACTGGAGCGATATATGCCTTGAACCCAAACTGAACGCGTATTTTTTGCGGTCTGACACCTGATCTGAGCACACCTTATCTTTCTCTGTGTTGGTGGGTAAGCACTTTCAGTACAAATCTTGCGCACAAATTGCAATATATGAAGTTTTCTGTTAAAATCAAGTATAAAGTTGGGCATCCAACAAAAGAAAATGTATCAGTGAGCACACTGTCAGTCATTGATCAAATCATGGCTCCTGGTTCACTTGCTGAAGAATTCCATCGATCTGTATGGTGGGCCTACTACCTGGCTTTTCATCATGCACATTTGTCTGGCCATGTCTTAAGTATACATGTATTGTATAACCTTTCCTTCACTCACTGCTGTATGTTGGGAAACTTGACCAGTCTCAATGAGTTTTGGCAGCTGATGATGCTTTTGTGCAGATAAAAATTACAGCACACACATCGCAACTGGCAGGAACACCAAATTCCATCAACATTGTCATTGACATTCACCAACTAGACAGCAACTACTATAGGTCCCAGCAATATCTTTAGTGCCTTCAGAAGGAATTAGTAGATGGCCCTGCATGTGCACAACTTTGCACTGACCCTCCAATAGTTTACTATAATCAAACAGCCGTTAATTTTTATATATGCCTTGTATATTTAATATTTTACATGAAGTCATAAGGGTACTTCTCTGAAGCATTGCTCACGAGTGCTTTTCATTTTTTCTCTTCACTTTCTCGCTCATGGCAGGTGCAAGGCCAAAGTCGGTGGCAACGTGGGCTGCTCCTGTAGCCCACAGCTCCCCAATTAGTGGTGGTATTTCAGGAGAAAAGGGCAGTGACGTTGGCTCAGGCTCACCGATTCCCTTGACAGTGTGGGCCAACCCACAGTCACGGCCACCAACACAATACTTCCAGAGCCTTCGGCAGGTCCAGTCTAAAGTAGACTCGGGTCGGCCTCCTCATCGATGTTCAGGACAGGTTGTGCGTGTGCCTCCATTCACCATCAAGAGCGATGTGCCACACGTCACTGCTGCAGTAGATGGTGGCACTGCAGCTGCAGAAGTGGTGCGACCGCCTGACCAGCACCACAGCCTTCAACGTGGAGGTTCCATGGGCATTGCCAGCAACAACAACAATCTCGTGGGCAGTGGTGGTGCTAACGGAGAGGAGGAAGAAGATGCTTGCGACAATTCCTCTGCCGCAACGGGCGAGCCCTCACCTGATGCCTCACCAGACTTTGTGGCTGAGATTGATGCAGAGTCTAATCTAGTCAGCCACTGCCTTCAGGTTCGTGGGCATGAGTGTTTGGACTGGAAATAAAGGTACATTTTTTAGCTAGGTGGTTTTCATTAGGCTTGTGTGAATATAAATAACTCAGGGATGAGTTTAAGTGAATAGTAATTAAGGTTGAATATTTGCTAAGCAAATTATTGTGAATCTGCCTAAAAGCTTGACATAAGTGTTCACAAATATAAGAAATTGGTACTTCATTTGAAAAGAAAGAGTATTAATCGCTAGAATGATTCTCTTTTTAAAGTGTTTATCAGATAATTTCATAGAAGAGAAATTGGTATCCACCCATTTGTACCACAAACCCACCCTTACTAACAACACTCTACCTTATAACTAGAGCTGTGAAAATAGCAAAATTTCGAGTGCAAGGCGAATTCAGATACTTATGTTCTAGTGCAACTGGAATAGAATATTTTTCAAATAATTTTTTAATAATCTTTGATAATACTATGCTTGTATGAACTGCTAAACATGGGCAAAAAATTTATTGCATGACTAGTGTATTCCCACAGCGTCATTCCAAAGTCCTGAAGAATAGTCCAACAGAAAGCTGGGTTACCTTCGCCGCAATACACTGGTGTTAGCATTACCACAGTACGCGAGTGTTAAAGGGGCACTGACACCAAAATTTCGCTGCTAAGATAACCTGCGGGATCGATTTTCGTGGACATGCAGATGTCATCTACCAAATCTCAATGGCGAACACAGCTCCGAAGGTAATTTAAATGAATATTGAAGTTCGCATGCGCAGTCGAGCGCTAGACGCGGTACATCGCGGCATCGACAACAGCAAAGGTGACCTGAAGGGGACCCCCAACTTCCGCAACGTCACCACAGCAGCCGAGCTCCGACAGTGCAGCTAGCAATGGTGACGTCATAGCCACCATTGCTTATTCGCTGCGGCTGCGTTAGTAGGCTGCTGGCGACGCCAGACTTCAAGAAAATAGCAGGAAGCATAGCGCTAGAACACAAGGACAAGGAAGACAACGACACAAGCGCTCACTTTCAACTCATGATTTATTGCCGGAAAGCACGGTATTTATGGACACGCACACAAAAATACCCCGTCATCACACATGGAAACCAGCTGCATCTAGAAAATCCAATTCACTTTGCATCAAAGCAACAGAAGGGCTACTAACGTAACTATCACCTGCTTTTGATATCAGTATAGCTTCGACAATTTCTCTGGTATCTTTATCAGCACTTCTGTACACAACCACGCAATCATTAGAAGAGGCTGACAACCACAATTGTTGCAATGAATAGAAACGTGTCCATCTCGATAGCGACCTACTTCTTGCTTATGTTCTTTTAATCTCTCGTTCAAGCACCTTCCAGTCTGTCCGATATAAACCTTACCACAAGAGAACGGAAACCGATACACAACTTTCTTTGTACAAGACACAAAATGGGACTGATGATTCTTTTTACAGCATACCTGTTTCTTGGCAAACGGATCTGTAGCTTTGCATATGATGAGAAATTTTTGCGGGGCAGAAAATACGACATCAATATTAGCCTTAGGATAATGCACCCTGTGCTTTACGAACTGAGCTGCGATGGCGCTTATTTTCCCGTCCACTTTCCTTTGGGCATTTCAGTGCATATATTCTTGGAAGTAATCCTGGGAGAAAGACCCTTGATAAAACGAGGGTCTTCTTTGCAAACTTGAATGCTGTTTTCATAGCCATAACATTTAATGACATCATGCAAATGTCTAAGAAATTGAGCCAGACACCCTACGGCATAGCAAACTATGGTAGTTCTTATACACTGGTTTAACAAAATTATGCTGGTATTTCAGGATTGATGTTTGAATAATCTAACTTGCAAGCTGGTGGGAATATGACTAGTGTAAATGAATTTGTCTTAGGGTTGTCTTAGCTATGAGCGATGTGGTACAACTCACTCTCTGAAGCAGAAACTCTTGATCATGCATATTTTAAAGTTTATATTGAAACGAGCAGAGATATAAGGGTTAAATAGGAAGGCCGTTTTATAATAACAAGGATAACGGCGGCGCAGCCTCAATCGCGGACTGAAAGACTACCCCACTACTTCATCTCCTTCGTCTTCCTAGCGATCGTCGTCTTCCTTTCGTAGCACCGTGACAATATTAATCTATGCTTAAGTTCGAGCTGCAGTGAATATCAAGTACAAGAATATTCTAGATGAATAGTGTTCCAAAAGAATACTGAATATTCACGTGATCCTACACCATTTCAATAGACAAAAGGTCACACTGAGACCTTTATACGGATGCTAACTCCCTGCTCTCCTCCTCACCTCTTTCTCTCTCTACCTTAATGTCTGTCTACTTGCATTTAATGTGTACCTTTTTTTTCTCTCTTTTCCTTTGCCTATTGCATTGTAGCTTTTTAGGTTATACTTAGGCCCGCCTTTCAGTTTTTTACTATGTATGGGTTCTCCTTCTCTCAATATTTTTGGATACATTTAATACCTTTGTACAGGTTCTTGAAGCCCTTGAAGGTGCTTGAAATGGGAAAGTACATTTCCATGCTCTATAAACTCCTCAAATTGCCTTCTTTCCTTGAAAATCCTTGAATTTCTTGACAAACGTTGACTGCGTCACCTGCTTTTTATGGTCAATAAGCATGCATCTGGTAAATTTTCCATTTTGGGAACAATACTTCAGTGTGAGTGCACATGTCCAGTTTCATTTCACTTGCTCATAACTCAAAACCGCCTCATGACTGGAGTGAGAGACCTTCATTGACACTATGCAATGGCTCCCTTCCCATGCTTGCACTGTATTCCTCATGTCATGTTCGATAATTTGTTTCATTTTACTGTGCATCTGTTGTTCTGCCTTCTCTCGCTTTCATTTTCTTTTCTATGGAGGCAAAACATTGAGGCCCGTGTTCTGTACGATGTCAGTGCACATTAAAGAACCCCAGGTAGTCGAAATTTCTGAAGCCCTCCACTACAGCATCTCTCATAATCAGATTGTGGTTTTGAGACATTAAATCCCAGAAATCAATCAATCAACTGCTTTAATTCTCTCAATTTACCTCCTAATGACTCTTTTCTACATCATGTGGTTATATTGCTTTTTTTCTCTTCTATTTCTGTCTCTCCCTCTCAAATGCTGTAAATGCTGTACAAAAAGAAGCTACTGATGCTCAGTTGACACCTGCCAATGTGGTCAGCAACTCAACAAATATCCACTGTCCTCATGCAGCTGGAATTGTATAAGAAAATGATGTGTGCAATACAGATAACCAAAGTAAAAGGTTCTATGACCTATGATAAAGGCCTATGACCAGCACTGGTCATAGGCCTTCATTTATTTTGTGGTCATTCCAGTCAGAAGCCATTCTGTACATTTTGGGTGCCACACACACACAAAAATAAGAATGCTCAGGTACAGGAACACGTGTTTGCACATTTATTTGAGAGAAATTTTGTGATGCACTTGACCGTCACTAATACTTGAGCACAACATGGTAGCTCTTGAAGCTGGCAGTTAGAGCTGACGTCATGGTTTGCACTGCACGTCTTGCGGAAGGAAATAGACTCTTTCCTGTCATCTTTTACAACGCAAGCTGCTATGGGCTCGTTACAGCCATCAAAATTGGTGGCAATGGTGTCCACCGCTCTCTGTGTCCGTAACCGCTATCAGCTTTAGTGTGAAAAAAAAGCTTCATGCCTGTGCAGACTTTACCCAACCTCGATAGGCGTGGTACCACTAGAACCCTCCCACTCTTACCAATTAGTTGGGCATCTTGCATTCTCAGGCATGGCTCTGAAATAGTAGGAGATGTAGTAGCATGCACCCCTGGCTCTCTGTACATGGCTGAGCATTTTGTGCTCTCAGCCACGACTGTGCTAAGTAATAGCGTCTTTCATATCATTGTATCTTGCGAGCTGCTGCCTGTGCTTTCATGAATGAGGACGAGAAAAAAGACAATGATGAAGAGAAAGAAGGTGGCAAAGAAGAGGAAGTAGTCGGTTAATAGGAAGACGGTGGTGATGAATAAGAGGAAGGCAACAACAACGAAGAGAAAGAGGAAGCAGATGATAACTAAAAAGAAGACGAAGCAGGAAAAGCAGACAATGGAAGATGGAGGGGGAAGCAGGAATAAAGTAAGACTGAAAGAAAATATTGAGAGAGCTCGCAACAAAATCTAACTTACGCTGCCACTGTGTTGCATCCTCTGCACAGGCCTGGGAGTTTTCTTCTTTCCATCACTGTGCACCACGCAGTCGTTACTCTTGCAGCTGTGTTCTTTTATGTGACTTTTGGCTTCCCATCGAAGTATTCATTGCTTTTTCAATTTGCAGACAGGTACCTCTTCTTGTTTTTGACTGCTTGCTGCCAATATGCTTTCGTTAGTAGGAGAGTTGTCTTGCTTCCTCTATGCCTTCAGCAGCAAAATGAGTTTTCATCAGAATGTAATAGCTTGAAACAAAAACCTCAGTCAGCCAGAAAGACAGCCTTGTGTTCTATTTCACTGATCTACGTGCAAATGCATATCTTGCACAGTAATGGTCATTCCCATTGACTACTACCCCAGAGTCCCGATGGGTCAGTGTCATCTGAGGGTGTCTGATGACCATGTGATGCTGAGGTAGTCCTCCTCAGCACTAAAAACCTCATCATCATGCTTGCCATGCTTGTGAAAGTTCCATGCACCTAACACACCAGCATAAGATGCCATCTTGTGCAGTATATGCAACGAATTGCACACACTTTCTTGGAAAGTGTATTTGGAAAGGTGTCAGCCCTATTTTGGAGAAAACAAACACATCACTATGTAATTCGAAAATGCTACTAAGATATTGTACAACCTGCTCAAGCAACTAGAGAATGTCATCAAGCATGCATGCTGGCCACTCCTGACATTGATGAGAACCTATATTTTCTCATGGCAGCATGGGCCAAACACATAACCACAAAGAGTTAAAGATGCTGACTTTGCTGCTAACATTCAGTGGTCGGCTCCTGTGCAGTGTTTCTTATGGTTCTTGAATGTATGCAAGACGTGATTGTACATAGTGCATATTCGCTGATCTGCTGGCCATAATGGTGTGTATCCACATTGTATCCAATTAAATTCATATAAGAGCTTAAGAACAGGAGAAGCATGATGACTTTAGGCAATAAAAAAAGTATTCAGGGATCAATTTATCAACATGGGTAACAAAAAAAAGAAGAGAAATAGTCATTTGAATTGTGAATATTTCAGCATATCAATGCTCAGAAAATATAGAAGCACCGTATAAGATCACTTTGATAGTGAAATTGAAGTTTGCCTGAGACTGAAAAACTTAAAGCAAGGAAGCAGGAGGCCATTACCTATGTAACGCATAAGAGGTGTCACAAAAGCTGCATTAACATTGCAAGGGTTTGTTTGTGTTTGGCGCTTAATGTGATCAAGGCTGCATACCTATAACCCAATTTTTGTATTTTTATTGCAATAAAGCTATTCATGTTGTTTTAGAAGCATTCTTACAGCAAAAATTTATTCTTATGATGCTGGTCTGCATATCTGAGAAAATTTTGACAATGGCTTAAAAGTCTTTGAATTGAATTTGGCTTTCAAAACTTCTACAAACTCTGAGTCCACGACTACTGTCTATACCTTATGACAGCACCGACTCGGCATCACTGCCTGCACACTGTTTAGTACTTCTGTTTATCTTTAAAGAAAGAAGTGACACAAAGGTAATAGTTGGTGCCTACCTGAGATATCGTGCAAATCACGATAAATATGCATTAACCTTCATGGACATATATAGTAGGCTGAAAAACACTAGTAGACACTCAAATAAACGTGGTTGCTTATAATAATGTGCAGTAATTATTTTTCTTGATCAAACTTTGAAGTATGTTAAGGCTTTGCTCCATATGGTAGGTTAAGATACTAAACTTTTGGTTACGACGGCTGCAGGAGGCAGAGCTGCTGGAACGGGAACTCTCGCGGAAGCTTCGCAAGCAGAAACGGGGCCCGGATCCTGACGTTGTCCCCTATACAAGGCCCCCCGCGCTACGAGGTGGTGCTGCAGCATCCGCTTCTGGAGCAGCCTCCGGGAACCTGCCACATCGACGCCGTGCTGCTTCCACTTCCGAGACAAGAGTGAAGCCCAGCGGCGGTCCATTGACTACACATTCACGAGCTGCATCACTGCATGGTCCACTGCCATCGTCATCTGCGAGGAGCCCATCATCCGCTTCGGCAGCAAGATCTACGCACATGACTAGGTCTCCCGGCACGGGTGGCTCCGCAATGGTTGTAAGGATCCCTGGAGTCTCTGCCCCTGCAATGCACCTTCAGGGCAGAGCTGTCTCTGGGTCAGAGTCAAGGCCACCGCAGAGGGTGTCTGGCATTGCTGTGTCCACAAAGCCAAGCAGTCGCCGGTGATGACACTGTAAACCTGTGTGTTAATGAAAAGGTCTTCTGAACAGCCAAAAAAGCTACTTCTTATCGGTGGCATCCTTGGCTGAATATAATGTGTGGCAGTGTTGTACTCACCTAGCTTCAAGCAATTGCAATGCAGCCATAAGTTCGAAGAAATTATAGGAGAGCTATTTTGAGGCAAACATAGTCAGGAGTATCTTATATCTGATGGTGTGTGTTCACTCACCTTCAAAAGCCTTGTTTTCATGGGAGGTCTAAAGAAGTTTAATTTCTTCTTTGCCGAGTGGAACTTAAAAGGTACAGTGAAGTAGCTGCACAACACAAAGAAATAAGAGATTTACGTATACTATTTTAGTGTCCAGAGTGTGCGTGGCAGCTGCAATATTTTTTTAGTCTTTCTGCCATGTTTTACTGACTTCTTTTATAGGATCCTTAGTTGCCATAGCAGAAAAGAGCAGTCTCACTCACTGTGCAACAGTCTAATGGGACAACAGCAAAATGATAGGATATGCAATTTGCACCATGCTTTCCAGCTGTGGAGACAATGTTTTATTGCAGAAAAACATGGCAAATTTAGTTTTCTTATGCTGATTTTCGCAGGAAAAGCAAAAATTGACACTTGTTGAACATAGCATGAAGCTATAAAGGAAACCTGAAACCAGTTTTTTTCGAAAGCTTCACAGTTAGTCTTGCTTGGTCAAGGGGTCAAAGGCAGGACCATTGACTTTCTGGGGCAGTTACTCTAGCAGTATCTAAGCTGACCAGGAGACTAGCCAGTTACTAAGCAAGGCACAAGTGATAAGTAGGGTGGAAAACTTCTTTGCATCCAGTTTTTTTTTTAGCTGGCCATTAAGTATGCAGAAGTAACTCACTGTAAAGAGACACCGCAGCAGCATCATACATGCTAGTTTTGGCTGCATGGCAATTTTTTCTTTTAATAAGTATTCCACTATCTCGTTGATTTCTGCAGAAAACTAATTTGCTATGTTGTTGCCATGTAATGGAACTAGTGTTGCAAGCATCTGACACCTGTGTGTAAATATACCTATTGTGGCTCCTGGAGCAACTGCAATTTCAAGTTTGCTTTCAAACTTATTTGCTGTTCTGTCACTTCAGCATGGATGAGAAAAACATGTATAAAATGTTATTTCTTGGGTAACGCTAACCAAAACTACTGATTAAGCTAGCAAGTTATAGTGCAAGAAAAAAAAATTTGTGGCTTTTACTGAAAGGGCCAATATTTAACAGAAGTAGCTAGGAATTCAAATAATACGTGACATAAGGCTGCTAGTTTTTTTGTGCATTGTGAATTGCATAAGAATTATAGAGCTAAATGTGTAGGGTGTCAAACAAACCAGGAAAGAACACATCATGCTGCCACCCTTCTCGAGTGAATGTTTCAAGCTTTTAATCTTTTTACCATTTCACCATGCTGTGCCTCCAAAACTCGGCAAATCATCTGAGCCACATGCATCAATCATCTTATCCTCAACTTCTTGCCTTCATAGAATTGCTGACCCCTCATTTCTGACCTTTCATTTCTGCTGACAGAAATGCTGACCCCTCATTTCTAGCTCTGCATTGTTTCATTTGCACTGTTAGTTGTGTTAGGTTTGTTGTTTGAACACAATGCACTGCCAGGACAGGCTTTAGTTCGTTGGAGGTAGGGGGGGGGGTGACCACTGCATGATGCAGTCAGTGCTGTGTTTGTTAGTGCACATTTGCACACATGTGTGTCCATATAAATTCCATCATGCTAATGTTTCTGCACATATGTGAGGCTGCTCTAGGGCTTACTGAGTCTGGCAAAAGCAGTCAGTTACTCGCCGGAAATAGCTGATAGTGTTAGGGTACCTTTTGTTGTAGAATGTCTTGAAAAAAGCAGAAAAACTGCTGCTTTTAGTGGTCTTTTGACTCAGTTTTAGTGCCTTTTCTTTTTTTCATTTCTTTTCAAGTGTTCAAAGCATAGAAACAAGCCTGAACATGTGTATCCTGGATGTATGTTTGTCTATGAGTTGCTGATAGTTTTGAGCTCAAATTTAAGCATCCATATAAAGCAGGTTCATGTACACGTAAGGTAGACTTGAATGGCCTGTGAATGTGCCATAATAAGACATGTTTGCACAATCAAACCAATATGCTGTCAAAGGCAGCTGTATGCACCAAGCAGAATAGCTTATATGGAAAATTATCACTCCATGTATGATGTGACAAGATGCTAAATAGAAGCTATTGGCTAAGCCATAGGGAGACAGGGGCATCTTAAGAGCTGCATGCTCTCCCTGTCTGTACTGCAACTAGACAGAAATTGCAGGCACATAATATGTTGGTCTTATCGCGACTACATATATAAGCACGAAAAATCAGAATTACATTGATAGGGACAAATAAATCCACTTGTGCTAAATTGCAGCTTACATCCCTCCACATGTTGGTCATTACCACTATTGCTGTGTGTAAAATGTGTGTAGAGCACTTGTGCAAGCTATCTTTTTTTATTAAGGCTACAGTTGCGTTCCACGTCCAGAAATAGGGTACAGTCTGGCTGAGTATTCCAGACATTTGCATCGTAGACACTCAGGTCATTTTACTGAACTTGCACCAGTTTTGACATAGAATGTCACATCGTAGCAGTTTTGTTTCCACTAGTAATGTGCACGAGTTCTAAGTCGTCATCTTAATGTGGGCTTACTTTGCACTGAAATCGTTGCAAAAATACTTTGTTGAAACAAAAGGCAGCACAGAGCCATGCTCACCTTTCTCATACTAGCTGTTCATTGTTCCCTTTTCTAAATGCTGCTGTTGAAATGGTTCTCTTTTGGATACCCACTGCATGCCAGAATACATTAGGCTGACGGTTGTCTCAGGGTCACTGCCCAACACATGAGGCACCCCTGCAGGCATTTATGCCGTTTGCTTTTATACTTCTTTTGCTTTGTGTGTTTGGAGATTTCTACACCTCCTGACATCGTGAGTTCCTGTGCAAGAGAGCATATATTGTTCATGTTTAGTTGAGCTACAGTATTTACATAATGTGTTCAACTTTTTCTACATCACTGACAAAACAATGCTCATGTTGGTCCAATGGCAGTCGTACCTCTTATCTGTTTGTAATGACATATGCTCTTTTTGCCGGATTTGCTGGCAAGGTTCTTGTTTCATTTTTCAGCTTTGCACACTGCTTTCGCCCTCCTTGTTTATGTGTGTGTGTGTGTGTATTTTTGTAAAAGACCGGCTTAAGACCAAAGATTTTTGCACTATTTTCAAATTCCTATAAACCAGTGAGAGCTGCTTATTTGGCAGTAGTCTTCTGTGACTCATGCCATGCAAATGAATGCCTTGTGTGGTGGCCTGACATACCACCAACCTTCTCTTTTTTATATGCACTGATTAATACAGTACTGCTCACTAATGATACCTCATGTAGAAATTGTCACTCACAAGAGGGGGTACATATTGGCCACTATATACTACATCACATAGTAAGCATATGTAAAACCAAGAACCAGGCATGGCAGTACTGTGTGTAATTTACAAGAAGCTTTATTAGAATAATTATAAGTGAGTGGCATTGTGTTTGAGCTGCTTCCCAAATGCTTTATGTCTTATGTTTTTATCCATGAGCACACTTAATTGAAGTGTACAGTTAAGCCTCGATATAATGAATTTCTGTGCTGCAACAAAATTCTCTGTGTAACGGTTTTAGCTTTTCTTAAACATAATGTTGACAAAGTGCATGTATTTATAACTTGATTACAATATATGTACAATGAAATTTTTATAGCTGCAAGAGCGAGCAGTCAAATTGTTTCATTACATGCATTTTTTTTTCAGTGAACACTCCTTTCAAATTTCAGCCTGTGTGAGAGAAGGACCACTGAAGCAGAGCAGCATATTTTTCTTGCAATGTTAGAAGTTAGGTTGCAATGGCTATAGATATGCTCCACCAGACCTCAGGGGTTGTAAGCTAGTGATTTTTTTAAGAAACAGAAGTCACACATATTGATGCATCATATTGACAACTGCACATGGCACGGTTCTGTATTCTGTGTCTGTCAAACTTGGAGGTCTTGTTTTTGTGTGGCAAGTGACAAACATCAGCAGCCATTTGAGTTGTAATACAAAGTGCAACTTGATTCTCTTGCAAGATGCCACAATTTGTGAGAAAAAATGGATGCTGTCACTTGTTTCAGATACAACAGAGCTCACCCTCCATGACCTTGATGTTAAAAGATGGGATATTCTGGACTCGGTGAAAGAAAGGATAAAGTCCCAGCATAGGCAGTTGTAACTTGAAAACACTTTTACCGAAGAAGTCTTTTTGGTGAGTGCACCGCTCCGGCTTTTGATTTAATTAGCCAACAAATTGTTATAGTTGCTTTGGTGGTGGGATCGAATCCCGGCCATGGTAGATGCATTTTGATGAAGGCAAAATGTAGAAAACACATTGAAGGAACCCTACGTGGTCAAAATTAATCTTGAGCTCTCCACTACAGGACATGCCTCATAACCATATCATGGCTTTGGCAAGTAAAACCCTGTCAATATTTCTATAGCTGCTTGCAGTCACCCATAATTCTGCTACCAGCTTTATAAAATCATGTGAGCACTCAGTGATTAAAATGAGTGACAAGGCTTCTGTTGAAACTATGCTTAATGGTAACAGAAATTGGGAACGTACAGGCGCTGTATCTTGCTCAATTATTTCGTCATAATGTGCACGTGCAATGTTGCAAAAAGGGATAAAATGGTAAGTGAAATTTATTACGTACAGGTTATCGTATCTTGCTCAATTATTCAATCATAATGCGCACATCCAGTGTTGCTCAAGAGAAAAAAAAAATGTGACCATGAACGAAGTTGCCATAACGCAAGTTGTTGCCTTTCTTCCACACAGTTTAAAAAAAAGGAAGTTTTTATGTTTTTGCTACAATCTACACATTTCGATGCTCCATGCATTTGACTGTGTGGAGAGCAGTGGTTCAGTGTGGTAAAAGCATCATTTGGTATTGTGCCACTCTGGGTGACAACCAGCGTTATGTTGGCGATCAGCATAATGGGCATGAACGCCTCATTTACACCGACCACCAAAGGGAATTGGACC
The DNA here is from genome assembly GCA_013339685.2 of Hyalomma asiaticum. Lineage (NCBI taxonomy): Eukaryota > Metazoa > Arthropoda > Arachnida > Ixodida > Ixodidae > Hyalomma > Hyalomma asiaticum. Next base: position 34,840,119 of record CM023481.1, on the reverse strand, counting down.
TGTGTTTCTTTTGATTTGCTACATGGCATGTTATGTTAGTGCTGTAATAAACCTGCTTGAGACCAAAGATTTTTGCACTATCTTCAAATGAGGGTTGCTCCTTTGCCAGTAATTGTTCGTGACTGATGCTGCACAAAGAGCATGAGAACGGGTGAGTGCAAGCAGCCCCAGGAATTGGACTTAGTTTGGCATCAAACACTGGTCGTCAGGTGTTAGGTTGAACAATTTTTGTTTTTTTACCAGACACTCTATCAAATACTGACATCATTACATGGAGGCTTAAAGTATCTAGTTTTCCACAACTATGGGTACATTTCTCATACTAGGGCCATGTATGAGCTTTGCCCCAAAACTAAGCAGTGTGTGTGTTTTTTTTTTAATGAAAGAAAAGTTCATTTCACTAGCTTTCATATTTATGAGAGTGGTCAATCTCAATATATTCATAATTCAGCATAATTACACTGGCTCTGCCTCTTCTTCAATTGCCAGGAGCTACCGTAGTAGTCTATGAGAGGATTTCTGAGAGTGCCAAAAGCTTATGCACTCTCAATGCAGAGCACACATGGGTATTAATGTAATGCCAGAATTCAGACCCATCTTTTGACAAACTTAGTCACACATGGAACATGCAGCCTTTGAGATGCTTCTGGGCCATTGACATAATGGTCTTCAGGTACAAATTTATGGTGCACTATTCTATAGCAGCCTAAAATTTGTTGAACATAACCATGATTGTTGCCTTGTTCTTCTGCACTTTTTTTTATGATTCGCTTTTCCCCCACTTTCCATTGCGACTTCATTGGATGACATATTTATAAACTGAAGTCTTATTCTCAATGACTTCTCTTTACAAGGATTCATAGCTGTCACGTGAAGTTGTTCATTGTGCGCATTTTCCATAATATCACAATGTAGCTCGGGAATCCACTCTTTCTACTGTGTCTTGGCGAAATATTCTGCACCATGAAATATTCCATGAAAATTTAACAAGCTCACATCTTCACAACCCAAACATCTCTGATATCATTATGACAGTTGTTTGGTGATAATTGATCAGAAGTGAATGCACACAATTGACGTTATCTTATTTACACAAGGTGGGGGGTGTCCTGATTTTGCATTATCCTTGGTGGTCTTAACAGCCTTCCTGAGAATGGGCTCCTTTAAGCACACTTTACTCCCTTAGGCTATCCTTTTCTAAATCCCTTTGCAGCATTCAATAAGTTCCTCGGCCATCCTTGCCTAATTTCACAATAAATTTGATATCAAGCCTTTGCTAATATATTCTTCACTCTCCATTTGACATGGTAAATGTGGATTCCACAAAAAAAAGGCATGCATAAAATCCTGCCTTGTTCCACAACACTCCAGCTTACTTGTACAGTTCCTTTCATGCAGAGAGTTTGAGAGAAGGTGCCACCATTCTACTTTATTTGTTGACTTGCAGCATAAACTTCTGGGATGTTTTGAATGTATGGGACTTATCTTTTTGTAGTTTTAGCAATAATTCATTCATAGAATCAAACATCCTTGCATTCAGCTGGGACATTTCAGCACATCTGCTGGTAGCATTCATCCACAGAAAAAAAATTTCTTCAAGAGAAGCAGCGAAGGAAGACCTGATATGCCCAGGCCACTTATAGTTATCCTACGACGACTTCGCAGCTGCAACTTACATCTACGATTTACAGATGCAAGGCAAGCCAATAAGGTGCATATTAGTAGCCTTAAACTTTAATGTGACAACATTATTTGTGGGGCTTCACTCCTTCCACTAACTTTGTTGTGGTGCAAAGGCGTCGGCCTCTGGTAACTTTTGGTTATTCAGGGCTGCTGGAAAGGATTTCAAGAATTATATTACTCTGTTGATGAATTTTCAGATTTCAGCCTTTCATAATGAAAGTGAGTGTAATTTATACACTTGGGGATATGTCCTTTATTCCCCCTCCCCCATATGAACGCAGTAATGTATGTGAAAGCTGTGTAGCAAAAACGAGCATTAATTTTCTCCATGCAATGGCTTGTCATTGGCAGTTCACCTTTTCTCACGCTGCCAAGGACAAGCTGTATTCATCTATGTGCTTTGCCATGCTCTGGTAGATAGCAGCATAAGTCCCATTGGGTAGCAAAAGCAACTTAAACATGCTGCCAAGAGGGGTCCATAATTTTAAAGCATTCTACATTTGTTATCATTTTTCATGACAACAGTGCATCACAGAAGGTATTAACAACCTTCAAATCAATCACGTGCAAATACTTATGACATACTTTAATTTTTTACACTCATCTCAAGAGATACCAGCATTTTTTTGGAAACTGCATCAGGGGTTCGTGTTTAGTTTCTTTCTGGGTGTGCACCTGCACTCATAAAACTTCAGGATGTGACCACTTTAGAAAGGGCTCGAAATGTGCTTGTTCATGCGACCAGCTGTTGAGGCATGTGTTGTGATGGCTTGCATACAACAAAAGCAGTGGGCTTGCTCACTTCTGGCCTGTAAAGTGTTTTGTTCTCCTCTTGTAATCTGCATTCCAAAGACTTGTACAACCAGTGCAGATTGCGCATATGTGCATGTTGCGACGTTTGTGTTGAGGCCCAAGGAGACTGCACTATTATTTTTATTTGCAAACTTGCCTTTAACGTTGGACATTTGTGTTCAAAGTTGGCCCCCTTGCTTGTAGCAGTACATGTCGCACTATATTCCTTCAGTGATGGAGCCGTTCAAACATAGGCTAGCAATAGAGAGTGATAGCGGGTTTTATTTATTAGTAGTACTTTGTAACCAAGTTTATTATCATATTATATGCATGATATACAAAGTAGTTTGTGTGTTTTATTCAGTCTACTTTTTGTAGCATTTCTGTGTTGTTCATTTTTGTTTTTTGTGGTAAGATATTACAGGCGGCGCTTATGTATTCGACTTACCTTTGTGTCACGAAAGTTGTGATTTCTTTCTCTGAAGAAGCTCTGCCTATGTTTTCACATTAGCTTCATTATGACTGAGGTGAAATGTGCACTAGTCTCGTACAGCAAAAATCCGAGTGCCATAATAAGAAATGATGGAGGGCAAAGAAATGGAATGAGTATAGCAATAGTTTCCATGAATTTTTGTGAATGTTACTATCGTTGACAGTTTTAATGCTGCCATATGCATGTGCATGCAGTTTACCAGCAGTGAAAATGATGTACTAGTCATCTGTTAAGGTAATATGCCCATAGACTATAGACTGCACCCTGCAACACTTTTGGAACATTAAAAAATAAAATTAAACAAATGCACAACTTTTAATTGCATTTCCATGTCAGGCAGATAGCGCCTCTGAAATTTTATGTGAACAGTAATTTGCATTTCCCAATAACTTTCTCACCAACTCCTTTTTGTTCCTGGCTGGTATAGGAGTCCAAAATAGCTGTAAGCTGACTCTTTGATTACTAGACCAACTTATTTTTAGATGGATCACTGACTTTTGATAGATTAAAGACAGAAACTTCAGCGTCCTAGGAAGACAAAAGAAAAGGGAAATTATGAAAGGTACACAGGGCAGTTTCTGGCTATTTATTTTTCTGCCTGTGTGAAATCTTCAAGCATAATTCTCGCAAAAGGGAACTCGTGGTGAAATAACCTTTGATACCGATACATCTGAAAGCTCTTTTCAAACGTGTCATGCAACTGGTCTAGGCAGGCATCGACTGTGTGTCACATGAGTTGTCTTTTAGCATTACGAGAGCCGAGCCTTTTGTGCCTGAAAACACATTCATAGGTGCCTCTCACAATTCCTTTTTGCCTTGTGTGTTAATGCTTGCTGCACTTCACCATGATTTACACGACCTATGAGGTCACTCATGTTATTTTTTATCGCCATACAACTGTCAATCTCTGTTACATAAAAAAAATCTCAGGTGTTGAAATGTAGGTGTGTAGCAGATGCTCCTACAGTCCCACTAGCTATGCAATGCAAGCCATTTTTTTCTTGCTGTTTTGGCCGCCTGCTTAAATCTGTGCTCCAGATAGTGTTTGTCACTGGTGAAGTGTCCTCCAGAGTTAAATCATTGTGTGAATGCATCATATGTCAAAGACTGAGCAAAGTAAGCAAGCAGTGCTAAACTGCAGCCATCTTCATTGAGTGCATAGAAAAAAATTAAGAGCAATGGTTGTGATTACAGAGGACCACTCCAATTGAATTATTTTCTTCACTTTGTAAACATGTTACCTTTCCCTGCATTTGTCAGAATAATGACTTGGCAATGTGTGTCTGGAAGGGCCACACATATACACTAAAAAACACAGGACACAGTTTAACAGGATGCACTTTGTCCTGTGTGACCCTTCCAGAATTGCATTGCCAAGCCATCGTGAACCAAGCGCGCAATTGGGTAAGCAGCTCACCTTCTGAACGCTCGCTTTGGTGCCTGCTGATTCGTTAGCATCAGCGGCCACCGTTGCAGTGGGTGGAACCATAATATGTTCTCACGTCTCGCTCCTGTCATCAAAAAGCAAGCATTGAGAAAAGCAAGCGGCTTGCCCAATGGTGCGCCAGCTAGTCCCATTCGTTGCATTAGTGTCGTCATGAGCTCGGACACATTTTACCATGCTTTTAAGGGCAGTGTTCCGTAGAGCTGCATTTTTAGGTACCTAAGTATACAAAGTTTTGCATGTGTGCTTTTTCGGGTGTCTTGCTTTGAGCCACATCTATTGGCGGGCTTCATCCAAGCTGTGGAAATGAAGCAGAAGTGTGTAAGCTGGTGCCACTGTCTGAGCAACATTTCTTTTCTTAGCATATCCGTGCTGCTTGCGTACCTTTTCTCAGTGGTGCGTTATGCAGGAGGTGAACCATAAGTTAGGACAACCCAGTTCTGAAAAAGCGTACTCTGAGTGTCTCTCTTAGTCTCTATTTTAGCAGCGCCTTGGCACGTCATGCCACTGCTCTGCTAGTCTCTCTCATTCCATGTGCTGTGCAGAATGTCCTTGTGGGTGAAGGATTTCCTTGGCATTTACGAATGTAGTTGGCACACTAGTGAAGGGGCAAATAAGTGCAATAGTATTTATGAAATATGCATGATTGGAATTGTGACCTAAACTTAGTAGTTTCAGAAACTGCTCCTTTTCTTTATGATTACACAATATGGACAAGTCACCAAGTGGGGAACATGCTGGCAACTGCCGCATTTGGTGAATGCTTTAGCAGTGCTGTCATGTACACTGTCAAGGTAGTTACACTATATGGTTTGAGAGAGTGAAGGGTAATTGCGTTTAAACTTCTTGGTGTATTTCATGTTTATTCATGCATAAAGGCTAATCCCTTGGATGCCTTAGTTTAAACATTTAAAGAAATACTAATGCAGGCCACATAATTGTAGCCTTTATTCCAACTTCATTATTTACAGAAATATGCCAATTTTCACCTGCAAACAGCACTATTACACCATGCCAGGATTGCATATCGATTTGTGATCCTCCCATTTTGCCTTACAATTGGCGCAGTGTTTGGGACGCCACAGGGGCTGATTGATGTATGGTGCAATGCTGGAGAGGGCTGTTTGATTATGCATTTTGCAAAGGCCTCACTTGGATGTGTGACTGCACCAAAAAACACTACTATCTGTCATCATAAACTGGGTGAGAGACAGGAAGCCTGCAAGGCACATCTGTGATGTTCCTGAACTTTTTTTCCATTGTTTGGATTCCAGTAGAGACCAGTGGAAGTCTTGGAAATTGGCTCACAATAAAATCTTGAATATGCACCCTATGTGTAAGCTTTAGAAGACTACAGTGTGGGATTTAACTAAAGCCCTAAAAACAAACATCTGCCACTAAGGACTCGTCACATGTGAATGCATAAAATCACCTAGTGTTCTGGTTTTTTTCTAAAGAAAGTAGATACTGAAATACAAGCAAGACTTACTGGACCATCGCTCTTTACGACACTTTACTCACTTGGATTTCCTAGTAATTCTATAAGGGACACATTCAACATAAAGTTTTTTAATATCAATGAAAGGGCAATTTTAGAATGCCTAAGTACACATCCTACTGGAGTTTTCACATGCACTGAATTTTTTTCACGTTTGTGTACCATTTACATAAGTTGCTTACATTTTTCAAAGGCTGTTGGACGTGATTTGCTTTAATTCCAGATATGGGAGATTATTCTTACAGCACTACATTCATATCCTCTTGAGACTCATTAAGAACATGGTTTGGTCATTCCGTTTCCAAGACTGAGATTCACGGGAAAGTGAAGATGTACCTGGCACTTTATTAGCTCAGTATTTATATCCCAGGGCTTCCGAGTCCAAGCTTGCAGGTTTGACCCTAGTGGGAAAAAAATGTAATGGCTTTTTTATATTTTATTATTTGATTTCTCTACTGAGGCTAGACATAATGCATATACTATACGTCAGGCTGTAAAAAGTAGCATTTTCTTGTGACCTGTCATCTTTCTGGCATTTGTCCGACTGGAACACAAAAAAAGTTATTTTCGTACAGTGAGTAAACATAAAATTTCTTAGAGCAAGGAATAACCACTGCACAATTCTTTATATAAGCTTGATTTAATGCTCAAGATCGGAAATGTGGGAATATTCTTATGTGGAATTGTTGCCCCCTCCACAAAGTACAGGCAACTATCTCCCAGGTGATCAAGAAATCTTAATTTTACTGAACATTTAGGTGATTTAACTATTTATACCTCTGTGAACCATGCAATTACTGTAATAAGCTCCCTGTTCTTCAACTGCGTGAAGGGTAATGTGGAAGTGATGCATTGTAGGAGGCCTTTCTGGGAGCGCCAAGTATCCTTAATTTTGCTGTCATTGTGTGCGAAATAGTAATAGAGCCACATCCGCATTAAATTTTTTTTGGATATTTCTAGGTGCCCTCAAGGTTCTTATGGTACTTTGTATTTTATAGCCTGTGTTGAGCCTCAGGAAACAACGGAGATACCGATTTGTTAAGGGCAGTGAGTACTGTCCTGCTTCTTCTAATGCTGATAACCAAGACTGTCTAGTCACTTGAATGGAACTTTCTTTGTGAATATGCATGGCATGTAGGGTAATTTGATATCTTAAGACCATGCTACACACTTGTCACCTGTTTGGTTGAGATTAGAGTTCAAGAAATGAACGTTTGGGTAAGAAGGGAAGGTAATTGTCAATCTAGTTAAATTGCTGCTCTTGCTGAAACACAAAAAGGCCAATTTTAGGAGCTCCAGCAGTAAAAGACGATTTATATAATATTTACAGCTTAATGGGCTATACAACATGGTACTATGGGAGTTCAAAAACTCAACAGGCCAGTCTTCATCAGAGAAAGAAATTTGCATGCTTCTGGTTATTGTCATTTTGTTCTGGTGGTGTGTTCTGCGTTATTGGCTGTGATGTGTTGAACAAACCAAGTGTGCATACCAGTCTTGTGCAACATGTGTCTCCCATGTCTTCACTGACCAACAGACTGGGAGAAGTTCCTTGCAGCTCCACTGCAGTCCGAATTTGTCATGACTTTTGTAGTTTCTAGTCTTTTTCTTTCATATTATCTGGAGGTGTGAAATCTCATTTGCAGTTTATAGGACAGTTATGTTAGTATTTTACATATTGCCAGCAGATGTGATGCACCTCACTTTGAGCATACCTAGTTGTATTTATTTGAATTTTCAATAAAATATGCAAATGCACATGAATATGCCAGTCTTGGTGTGATTCATATCTCTATGGAAGGTGGTTTTCAGTTAAACATGACACATATGTTACAAAGCCTTTCATTTCATGCACACAACCACTGAAATATTTGAGGACCAATTGGAAGCAATGGCCCATTACATTAGAGCCTGTTGTATTAGGGAATGCTCCAGTTTAGCCCAATTGTAAAGCAGTGGAAACCATAGGTAGAGCATTCGAGGTGTCTACCAACTGGGTAAACCAGGAATTGTCAGAGAATTTCGATACCTCTGGAAAAGTCGGGGAATTGTCAGGGAAATTTTTAAAAAAGCTAGCCCGGCCGGGGAGACTGACAGATGTCAGTCTGCGTGACCTTCACGTAAACATTCATAACTAACTATTCATGTGCGAATATTTGGACAAATGTTATGGTGTTTGAGTCGGCTACAGGACAAATTTAAAATTTCTGAAATTTTTATACATTGGCAACGAATGATTAGGAGTATATTTCTGCACACAACCCGCCTGAAAAGGTGCTTTCACTGCAGCATGCAATCGCTATGTGCTAAAAACAGCATTACAAGCAAAGTGCGCACTGCCACCAAGCCATGCACTATGTTCATATATGCATATTTGCACCTAGTCTTTTATTACAATAGCAATTATATGGACAGTCTCGACGGGTTTTTGCCGTTGCCGTCACGGCCGCTGTCATATTGCATACAGAGTCCAAACTGATAACCCCCCGCGCATCGTACCTTTTACCCGCGGGTAAAAGCATGCAAGCGGGGCCGCCGAACGCCGCTGAAGAAGACATCGAACGAGCCCGGCCCATCTCCGTCGCTCAGAGAGCGCGTGCGATAACATCACCCCGCTCGAGAGGCCTGCGTCGAAGCGTGGGGAAATGCCCCGCCCGTCTTTAAAAAATTACACCATCTCCCGCTAAAGGGAACCACGTGTGGATGCAAAGCAGTGGGGACATGGTTAGCTTGAGCGGGAGATGGTCTAATTTTTCGCGGCAGCGGCCCGAGCTCTCATCGCAGTACTGCACAGGAGAGAGAATGAGGCACGCGCGCTCCATGATTTTCATACCGCGGAACTACCATGGCGCCCCCAGCGGAGTATGCAGCTGTCGCACCACCTGTCGTGCGTGCCACTCTGTAGAGTAGAGGAATCCTAGAAGAGAGAAAGGGAGAGCGCAGGAGAGGGGAAGGGGACGCGCGTGCGCTGTGGGGGTGTGTGACGCGGGTGCCACTCCATAGAGTAGAGGATTCCTAGAGGTGAGAAAGTGGGGGAGCTAGCAGATGCTGCCTGCATCAGCGTTGTCTCTCACGGGCGAGGGCGCGTTCTCTTCCTTGCCAGCTTGGGCCAGCTGTTGCGCATGCGCAGTGGGGCTGTGGACGGTGCAGGGACGGAACAGGCTCTACCATAAGCTGCTTCACATCTAAAAAGCACGAGTGGACGGAGGGGGGTTCTCGCATGAGGAGCCGCTGTGAACTTTGTGCGGTCACCATCGCTGGCACACGCGCTATCTCGGCAGCCACCAGACATGCTGTGTACTGCGTAGCAGCACCTTCATCATGTGCTCCGTTCCAGGTGTCTCGCATATATAAAATGCCCTCGCCACATAGCGCTCCCGCGAATGCGCCTACGAGTGCAGGAAGGAGCGTACTCGCTTGATGCCGCTGTGCTGGGCCAAGTTTCTCGATGGTGCAAAGTGAACGCTGCTTAGCGCGGTCGCACGGTGTGAAGCACGTGCCAGAACACATCAAAACAACATGACAGCTCGCAGCTCTGCTGGGCCGTTGTCTCTGCCGCTCGACCCTCAAATGGCACTTTAAGCACCTGCATGCTTGCTTAATATGCCCACGTTCACTACAATTCAGATTACCCCTAAATCTATTCTTACATCGTATATCATATCACACATTGCTATCGCATTCATTGCTTCGCACTTCTGGCGAAACTGCGATTTTTTTTCTCTTAGAGCAGGCTATGTGGGCTACATATTGTAAAATTTTAAACTTGCCATATTTTACTGCTCATAACTAGCACTCTACTACTACTGAAATCGTACTGCGTATTTCAATTCGCTTTCAAGTTATTCAATGCCATCACCATTTACTGCGACTTTACTTTGAACCAAAAATATATACTCCCGCCAGCCTAGCCACCTGGTTCCTTTTTTGCCTGTTATTAGCTCTAGAAAGGACACGTTGCAGAATACAAAGCAGCTAGTAGTTGTCGTTTCTGTTATGTGTGTAGTAACCTGTTACCATTTGTGGAAGGGAGCACATTCTCTTACTGCACATGGACCAGCTAGTCTGTAATAAGCTTTTATTGGGTAAGATGCTACAATGTGGCTCCGTGCCTGGAATGGCTTTTATGTTGTAGGTGCACACAGTTCTTTGTCTTCACAAGAAAAAATTTGAAATTGGTAAGTTATTATTCAGACACCTGATAACTGCTAACTTCAAAATTTTATTGGACCTCAATGACTATTTGCTACTGACCAAAATTACTATTTGCACACCCCTAATCATAACCTTTGATCAAAGGCAATAAAATCACTCCTTTGGCTCCATAATTCCCAAACACAACTTTAATAATGCTCATAAATAAACCAGCTGTTCTATTTGTAAGTGCACTGAAGTTATTCCATCCTTTAGCAGTGCATTGATTGTAAAAGAGTAGTGTGATCATTATAGAGCAGCATGGTTTGCAGTCTATGCAAGTGGTTTGTAGTTTTTACCGTAATCGGGCCTTTCGCATGCAATTGCATCAACGAACCTATCGCATACTTGTTTCACTCGAGTAGATAAAGATCCATATGAAAAAAAAGTTTATAGAGCATGCGTCGCCATATCACAATTAATCCTAACATGTTTTCTGCACAGATGCTGATGGGAGATGCATGTATATGTACGTGTTTTGTGCAGAATAAAGCAGCTAGTAAATTGGCGCTCTGTCCCATGTACTGTATTGTGGTTTGTGCTTTACTTTTATTTTATTTAAAAGCAATTTAATTATTACCAAATCGGTAATAAAATAACTAAAGTACATCCTGTGATAATCAAATTGCCAGATTTTAATGATAAAATAGAAATACTGAAGATCTTATCTAAGCTCAAGCTCAAAGACACTGATTACACTATTAGAGAAGGCATTTCGGATCGTGTCCGCAAAATTCATAGAAAACGGATGCGACAGCTCCCTACTGCAACTATGGGTCATCTGTAAAAATGCACTTTGATCATGAATTTATAGATAACATGCAGTACAACGGGGATGAATCGGCCAACGCACTCGGTGCAAGCATCTGGGCATGCTGTTAGAGCTCCCATTTCTGGCCACAACAAAAGCTGAAGCTTTCGTCTGCCATACGATAACCTACAGGCAGTTCATAATGCTAAAAACCTGCTGAACATGCTGACCGACTCCTTTGTGCTCATTTCTTGTCACTCTCTTCATATTGTGGGCATAACAAAGACATATGGTTGCATGAGGACATACATGATGAAGTGACACCCACCGGCTATAACATAATAAGGGCCGATAGGAAACACTCCCGCAGGGGTGGCCTTAAGCGACCTTAATTTCTCCGTGATCCAAGCCCCTTCTGAACTAGAATCTGCTTGGTGCATAGTTAACCTCGAAAACAAAACAACCATAATTGACATTCCTGATCGTCCCCCTGGCTCAGCACCTGAGCTCTGACAGTCTGCATACGTTCTTGCATGTTCATAAGATTACATAATCAGAAGTGGTCCTTATGGGAGATTTATACTATACCGTTGCCACCTCCAACTCTGCTGCATTATGACGTCCGCTCGTCAAAGGACCTTCTCGAGCTAAGTCGGCTGGCCTAAACCATGTAGTAGATGAGCCAACTAGAGGTCTGGCAGTCTTAGACCTAGTGTTTCTCAGCCCGTATCTCATAAATGCAGGTTTTGAATGTGATGTTGTTGAAGGAACTTTAGACCACAAAGCTGTCATTGTTTCTGTCTCTCTTCCAGTATGTAAACCAAATATATCATATACATGATCTACCAATTTCCATTGCACAGATGATGCGTCGATTATTGATGTACTGAGTAACTCCTAAAACAATTTAGTAGATATGAGTGTTCATGATAGTGTTGATTATCTGGTGTTGTACTTTGCAAATACTATTCACTGATGTGTTCAGCATTTTGTTGCTGTCAAAACAAGGACAGAATGCTTATCAAAGCCTTGGATAACGTACTACAGCTCTCCCAGCGTATGAGTAGACAATAACGCTCAAAACGTTGCGATGGCCCTGTTAAACTAGCCCTTTATGATTAGGCGAAGGAAGAATTTCGAGCTAAGCTGAAGTCAGCGAAAGATTCATATCTTTAAGTGAGATCACTGCAGCTTCTCATACACCAGAAAGTTTTGGCAATCGATTTTACTAAGTGATACTGATAATACCCACGGTTTAATCAACGGTGAATTGAATAATGATATCCTGATACTATTGTATCTGGCTTTAACTCATACTTTCAATCTGTTTTGCTAAAGATAATGGCAAACATTCCATCTTCCTCTCCATTGTGCCATAACATCTTTAATTGATGATCTCACTGTGTCATGCAAAGGTGTTTTAAACTAAAGTGTTAAAGCTTGATAGTAAAAAAGTCCAATGGTCCAGATACTGTGTACAATGCCTCCCTTATTGGTTGCACTCTTTGGTCATGTCGTTATCTCACTGTTATATTTAACAAATCTCTATCAACTGCATGTGTGCCTTCATGGAGACGTGCTAAAATTGTACCCCTTCGCAAGTCCAGTAACAAGCAGATGTTGAATTGCTGAACCATATCTCCTAACCTCCTGCTCATGTGAACTGCTTGAACACATCATACACAAACGTATAATGGACTACCTTGAATCTAACAACATACTTAGTAACCGTCAACACCGCTTTCGTCATGGTCTCAGTACCATATCGCAACTATATAGTTAAGTTCACTAACGACATAGGTAAATCATTAGATCTTGGCTCACAAATACATGCCCTTGTTACAGATTTTTACAAAGCATTTGACACTATTGTTCACCTAACTGCAACACAAACTTAGCCTCATCCTGAATAATTATAAACTTGTTGACCGGATCGTTAACTTTCTCTCTGACCGCTCTCAGCATATTTTCTATATAGCACTTCAATCTGATTCTGATATTGCTAATGTTTATTCTGGTGTTCCCCAGGGGACTGCTCTTGGCTGTCTTCTTCTTTCTCTTTTGCTTCACATTAACGACTTGCCACGGAATATAACTGTCAACATGCATCTTTATGCTGACAACTGTGTGCTGTATCATGAAATTAATTCTCCTGAAGATTATCTTGTTCTTAACAACTTTCTCATGCTTTTGTTCATGGTGCGAGACTTGGCAAATGAATAATAATTTTATCAAAACTGTGTGTATACCATTCACAAAGGGACTATCACCTTCTCTGTTTTCGTACCACTTCAATAAGTGTGTCCTGCTAAATGTTAAGGAATATACTGTATTTACTCGCATTATGAATGTACTTTTTCCAGAAAAACAGAAGCAAAGTTGGAGGGGGGGGCAGGGGGTGCATTTATTATTAAAAAATCCGGAATTTGACTACTAAAGTTGGGGATGCATTCATTACGCGAGTAAATACGTAATTATCAGGGACTCCATTTTCACTCACAAGCTGTTTTGGAGCAAACGCACCAAAACAATTAATATGAAATAAATTGTTAAAAAAGCTAGGCTATCTCAAACGGACCCCTCGCGTGGCTCCACAAGATACAAAGCTGCTAACTTGTAAAGCACTGATCCACCCAATCCTTGAATATGGGTCTGTTCTTTGGAACACTTTCCAGAGAAAAATGACATTGACAATATTGAGTCTGTGCAATCTAAAGCGGTTCACTTTATATGTTGTAGATATGACAGGTATTTTTCGCCTTCCTCTACCCTTTCTAGTTGCAACCTTATCCCTTTGTCAACACTTCGCCGCACTGAATGTTTAATGTAGCCACGCTGTCTAATAATTCGTCACACCTGAATTGTCTAAATAAATCTATTAAGCTCACTGATCCTTCCTGCGCTCGTAGCTTTCATAAACTAAAAATTTTTCAACATTTCAAACTAGGATGGACATGTTCAAACACAGCCTTTTTCTTTTCTTGCCCTCCTCAATCAAACACTGGAATCCTTTACCAATAGTGTTTGTGAATTACCACTTTGTAACTATCTCTCTGCCCTTTATGTGTGGTGTATGCTCCCCACTCCTGCAATAGCCCCAGTGGGGCTGCAGTATGTATAAATAAATAAATAAATAAATAAAAATAACATTGTTGATGTAGGCCATGTTAACAACTTGACATGCTTGTCATTTGTGTCACGATTAACGATAATTAAATCGCGTGCGATTCAGACCCACATTCCTCGGCCACGGATATGAGGGTATCAGCCACACGTGATTCACTCAAGCTAATCCCACTGAAATAGTTAATCCTCACTGGATGAAATGGTAACAGCTAGTGCGACACTGTGTGGGCCTCACTTCATACTAACGTCAGGAAACAAATCTGGTGCATTATGGATGTGCGACCCAGCTTTCGCATTCGTCGTCCCTTCGTCGTTCATGCGTTCCAACAATTGGTGACCCGCTATCCCAAACATGGAGCACCACGACGCCGTCGCCAGCCTGACAGTGGCTGTGCTAGAAGTGAAGCTTCCTCCCTTCTGGACCAGCGATCCTGCAGTTTGGTTCATCCAAGTTGAGTCACAGTTCGCCGCATCACTGCCGACACCATCAAATACCACCAAGTGGTGGCCAACATTCCACCTGCCACAGCAAGCGAAGTGGGCAACATTCTGCTTGCCCCACCAGCAGAAGATGTGTATCGAGTGCTAAAAGAGACACTGATTTGCCGTCTCACCCCTTCGGAGCCGCAGTGCCTACAGCAGCTGCTACACGAGGTTGAACTGGGTGACTGCTGACCTAGCCAACTGTTGCGCCATATGCAGCAACTAGCGGGAAACACAACAAACCTTGAAAGCCACCTGGTGCGTGAGCTTTTCCTTCAGAGACTGCCCGCAACCATGCGGATAGGCATCACGGCCTCCGGAGAGACGGACATTTGCAAGATCGCCGAACTCGCTAACCCGACTCATGGCCGTCACCACGCCAGCAGTTGCTACAGTGCTCGCTGAGGCCACGCTGTCCCCCGCCTTGCTGGAGATTCTTAAAGAAATTTCTCACCTCACCAACACCATCGCAGCACTACAGGCGAGCGAAAGCCAAAGAACACCTCGGCGTGCTGCACAACACCGACAGCTGTGCGGGTACCACCGTAAGTTCGGTGACACTGCATGGAAATACGTGCTGCTGTGCGAGAAATCGGGAAACGCCTCGAGCCAGCAGAGGATGACAGCTGCCACCGGCTCAGGGGAAAGTCACCTGTCAGTCTTGTTCCTGACTGACCGCGAGAGAGGCACTCATTTCTTGGTCGACACTGGGGCAGAAGTGAGTGTGGTGCTGGCATCGCTAGCCAATTGCAAAGGCCCGCGTTCATCACCGTTGCCAGCAGTAAATAACACAACGATACTGATGTATGGGCACTGCTCTCTCTCGCTAGACCTGGGCTTCAAGAGGACATTTAGGTGGACATTCGCGGTAGCTGAAGTAAAATTTGCTATCCTGGGAGTGGACTTCATGCATCACTTTGGACTGCTTGTTGATGTATGCAACTGACTTATACAGGATCCCCTCTCGCAAGCAGAGGTGTGCGGAAAGCCGTCAAAGCATCCGCCTCCCAGCCCTACTCTCGTGATACCACGGTGAACTCGCATAGGATAGCCCGCTGTACGGCTATCCTATGCGAGTTCACCGAGCTGACGAGGCTGCCACAGACCTGCAGTGTCATCAAGCACAAGGTCTTTCACTACATCTCCATCACAGGAGCCCCGGTTTATGCACGCCCATGCCGCCTGTCCCCCCAGAAGCTGAAAGTAGCACGACAGGAGTTAGACCACATGCTCAAGCTCGGCATGATCCGCCCATCCGCTAGCCGTTGGGCACCCCCCTGCACATGGTGCCAAAGTCTACACCAGGACACTGGCGGCCCTGTGAGGATTATTGAGCCCTCAATTGAGCAACCGTGCCTGACCGTTATCCATTCACGACATCATGGCCAACCTGCATGGTGCGACACTTTTCTCCAAGATCAACCTCGTACGTGCCTATCATCAAATTCCCATGGCCCCAGAAGGCATCCCAAAGACAGCGATAACAACTCCATTCGGCCGCATGCCATTCGGCTTGAGGAACTCCAGACAGACATTCCAGCGCTTTATTAATGACATTTTGCACGGCTTCGACTTCTGTCATGCATACCTCGACGATCTACTCATCGCAAGCAGCTCACTGGATGAGCATGAGGTGCCTCTGCGACCCGTGTTTCAGCGCCTGGCAGAGCATGGAATACTGGTGAACACGGACAAGTCTTGGTTTGGTGCACACAAGCTGACATTTCTTGGCTATGTCATCTCGAACTGCGGAATTAAACCACATCCAGACAAGGTTAAAGCTGTCGAACAGTTCCCACGACCCAACACTAAATGTCAGCTTCGTGAGTTCCTTGGTCTCGTGAACTACTACCGCCGTTTCATACCACAACGTGCAACTATTCTACAGCCTCTCCACCTCCTGCTGTCTACACACGAAGGTGCCGCTAAGGACCTCCACTGGACGGAAGGCACCCAAGCGGCCTTGCTGACACCGCGCTTCTCACTTACCTGGAACCAGGAGTTCCGCAGTGCGCTATGGTCGATGCATCAGACGTTGCCGTGGGTACCGCACTTCAACAACTCATCAAAGGAGTATGGCAGCCAATTGCTTCCTTTTCCTGGAAACTGACAACTGTTGGCCGTCTATGTGACAATCCGGCACTTCCATCATTACTTGGAAGGTAGCGAATTCTTTGTCCTGACAGACCACAAACCTCTCACGTAGGCCTTGAGGTCACTGAGTACTGACGGGGGTGCCCATGCTGTCCGTGAGCTGCGGCAGATGTCATACATATCTGAATTTACCACGGACATCCGCCACATCAAAGGAGTCAACAACGCTGTCGCCTATGCCCTTTTGCGCAGCCGAGTCAGCGCCATAACCTGTCCCACAGGAATGTACCTCGACAAAATGACGGCTGCTCAACGCAATGACGACGAATTGCGCTGCCTACAACAAATGTTGACGTCACTGAACCTGCAGTGGTTCCCCTTGCCAGGTACGGAAGGCCTCTGCTGGGACATGTCTACTGGCAAGCCGACCATTTGTGCCTGTGCACCTCCGTCGCAAGGTATTCCCATCACTACACGAGATGTCACACCTGGGGATCCACACTGCGCAAAAGCTCCTCACAGCATGTTTCGTATGGCCCGGCATCAACTGTGATTCCCGACAATGGACTCGTGAGTGTCTCGTGTGCCAGCGCTCCAAGGTACAGCGTCACACCGTGACACCATTGAAGACGTTTCCCGGGTCAGATGCTCGATTCGACCACGTACATGTCGACATTGTCAGGCCGTTGCCACCCTGTCAGGGCCAAACGTACTTGTTAACTTTTGTGGACCGTTTCATGCGTTGGGCAGAGGCTATTCCCATTCCAGACATCACAGACGAAACTGTTGCTTGTGCTTTCGTCAGCCACTGGCTCTGTCGCTTTGGCGTGCTATCATCCATCACAACTGACAGAGGAAGCCAATTCAAGTCCGCATTATTCACCTGTCTGATTAAGTTCATTGGTACGTCACATATCGGAACGACGGCCTACCATCCGATGAGTAACGGAATGGTGGAGCGATTTCACCGGCAGTTGAAAGCCACACTCATGGCAAGCGAAGAACGCTCCTAAGTAAAGCACTGCCAATTGTACTCTGGGGCATACGCACTGCGTTCAAGGCAGACGGCGACTGCAGCGCCGCAGAACTAGTCTACGGCACAACCCTTCGTCTGCCTGGCAAGTTCTTTGTGCCTGACCAATAAGCTTACATTCCTGCTGGCGACTATGCATCTCTTCTGCGTCACATCATGATGAAACTTCGACCTATGCCTCCACGACAGCCCACAGAAAGAAGAATATGTTGCGCAAGAAGACATGTAGCCACGTCTTCTTGCGCAACAATGCAGTGCGAAGACCACTACAAGCGCAGTACGACGGACCCTTCAATGTTCTCCGCCATGGGAAGAAGACGATTGTCATCGAAAGGCACGGCCATCAAGAGGTTGTGTGATTGGACCGAGTTAAGCCGGCACACATGGAAACAAACCAGTCCACGTCAGCAACCTCCACCTTCTCACCTGCGACCTGTAGAACAGCACCACATCCCACACCAACGGAAGCGACGGACGCGGGAATTACCCAAGTGACCGAGTTTTACCACACACGCAGTGGACGACGAACAAATGCGCCTGATCACCTCGACCTGTAGCCAGTAGCCGCTCTGGCGTTTCATTTCGTTTGTGCTCTCACT
Organism: Hyalomma asiaticum; assembly: GCA_013339685.2. NCBI lineage: Eukaryota > Metazoa > Arthropoda > Arachnida > Ixodida > Ixodidae > Hyalomma > Hyalomma asiaticum. Next base: position 34,821,929 of record CM023481.1, on the reverse strand, counting down.
AGGGAAGTACTGTGGTGAACTCTAAATGCGCCATGGTGCAGCTGTGGCGCTGCCAGCGTGTCAAAGAACGACATTCCATTTTCTCCCTCTGCACTGCAACGAAGGCAGTGTGGAGAGGGAGAGGAAAGGGAGAACCGGTCCCCAGTTCACCGAGTTGACTCGTCAATACAAAACTAGTTGGTATTGGGACCCCTAGCAACACGCCTCATCCCTTCGTTGCTCACGCATACCAACACCTTAAATTTATCATTCAGCATGCCTGCGAAACCTGAGCTATCACTTATTTGCACATTGATGCTCATGCCAAAGTGCACGCAAGGCCCACATGAATTGGAGGAGTGGGTGATATTCCTTTTTTGATCTCTGAAGAGCCCCCTCCCTCCACCCCTTCTTTGCATTTATTTGTCCCCATAGAAAATTACCTTCGAATTGCACAAACATATGCAATGCTAATGACAATGGCCCTTAGTACAATTTAAATTTGAGGGTTCATAATTAGAACTGTGCAATTGTGTTTTTCTTTAAAGGTGGTGCATATGAAAGGTGTTTAATATAACTTACACAAAGTGGAAAGCCTAGTCAGAAGGGTCACAGAGACCGGTTGCTTAGAGAGACACGGGTTTTTTAAAGAGTAAGATTCTGTGGCCGGCAGGTTGATCGGATCGAATCATGCTCTACGCCAAGGGGGCTGCAAGTGACATAACTAAAGCTGTTTTTATACATTTTTAAATGTTGTCAGAAATTTTGTGCCCTTCCCTAGTAATGTGGGGGGGGGATGACCCCTTTCCATCCGCCCCTCGCGTGCGAAAGCTTCCAAAGAATCCGCTCCTTGGAAGCTTTCGCTCTTGCCATTTATATTAGTCACACTAACACCTGTCACCCAACTCCCCCGCACCCAACCCCCCCCCCTTTTTTGTTATTGTTCGCACGTGCTGCTCTTCTCCTCTCTGAGGACGGGGGAGAGTGTGCAAAGACATACGTAAACGAACGCTGGAGAAGGCAGTTGCCGCCCTGACGAAGACAAGTCCGCTTGTCGAAACGTTGGCTCCTGCGACATTCCCTGTTCTAAATCGTATTTTGCGATTTGTTCATCGCATTTAATACATGTAATTTAACTTCACTTAAGAAAAGCTACTGCAGCATGAACAGTTGTTTTTGAGGGCGCGTGTCAGTTTTAAGTGAAGGTTCGGTGTGTTTTTCAATGCTTGTTAAATTGTGAATTTGTGTTTATGTGTCATGGTGACGTGGCCCTGCCATTTCATTATTAAAGCCAGTACTAGCCCTTAAGGCTGTGGGTCCATGCAGTTTGTTTACTTTGTATACTGTGGTGTGAACAAAACAATCAGTACCTTTTTCTTCATGAGGTAATCTAGTAGAATATGTATAAATGAAGCTTTGATTTCCATCAAGCAAGATTTTCATTTTGGACCTGTCCATTTATTAAATACTTAGGCCACGTGAAGCTAATCCAACCACATCTTGTAACTTGTAACAACGCAAGTAAAGCAAAGTAGCTGAACTAGAAATACAAAACAATGCATGTTTTAGGGTTGCAATAATGAGATTTACATTTTCATTGAATATGTGCAAAAACAAGCATTGAAGCACCTTCTTTTATTCAGAATATTGAGGTCGTCCTTGCACACAACGTGAGGGGGGCCTATGTACCTAATGTGATATGAAAAGTGGGCTGATCCTGCCTGCAACGTAGCATACACCACCAGCCCACATGACAACAAAGCATCGGTTATTACAAGGGAAAAAGAAGTATACCGAACGCACCGTACACTTCAGAGCGTGATTTCAGCTTGAGAGATGCATGCACTCAAACATGACCCAATGGTTACAGCAATGGGCTGCTGTGCTGAAAAACATGTACAATTTCACCATTGTTCACACATATTTTTGATAGTGTTATATGCAGATTTCACGTCCTGTATGGGAAGCATTCAGCAAACTTGGGTGACCAGACTGTTCAGAATATCCACGTGGTGGGCAACATGTGTGCTTTATTTTCAGAGTAGCAGAAAACTGGACAAGTTCTTGAGATTCATGGCTGAGTTCAGTGCAAGGGACACACAAATGACATGTTTGTCTTGTGGTGGCCTCATGCGCTGTGGTGTTGCAAGTTTTGCTTCGTGCATTGGTATTAGTTGAACGCTATAAATGATCACCCTAAGGTGTGGCAAAAGGTATGTTGGAAAAACAAGCATGTGCTTAACTGGATGATTAAAAGAGCATTTTAATAATGTTAACACAACCACTCAGGGTCATACCGGCATCCACTGCAGGGATTGTGGCTGTCAGCTGGATTTCAAAAACAGCGCTCTTGTCTCAAAATATCATGAACTCATTCAAGAAATTATGGAAGCGGATAAGATACAGCAACTAGGTGACCCCTGTACCAGCATGTCATCAACTGCCCTCTCCAAAAATGAAACCGAATACCTGGTTGTGATGCGATGGGTGTGTGATGTGAACTAGATTCTTCTGCTTATGTCTGTAAATTTCTTGCCCATATATTTCTGGTGGCTTTGCCAATAAAGCTCAGTTGAAATCAGTGCCCGTGTTGTCTCTTTCTCTTGTCTCTGTGAAATGAAATCAAGGATTTGACGGAACCTGTTTGGTTGGCCATGTTCATGGCGCCAAATTAGGTGCCAACCAATCGTAAAGCACAAACATAAAGACGTTTCGACCCCGTTATGGGGGCCTTGTCCTCATTTCTTTCTGCGCTGTGCACCATGCCGATTTCGTATCACCAACTCGCCCAAGCTACCAGTATATCATGTTACACTCCTGGAAGAAATGGATGTCACAAATAGAGTGAACAACGGCAGATCTAAACGTAGTCACTAAATTTCCTCTAACCAAGGCTGCGAGTTTTGACGACATGACCATGGCTGTTGCAAACAAAGGCACACCACCAGCTAGGCTTCATTATTCTGCATTTTCTTGGCAGAATTTTATCTGTTAACATATCACATTTAATTTAGCAATTTTCTCATGTTTTTTCTCCATGCATATGGCTTTCTATCATAAAATGAAGTTTACTATGAATTGAAATGAAGTACCCATTGTGCTCATCTATATCTGTCTCGTCTGTGCATCTCACCTTGACTCCTAAAATTTCAGGGATTTCCTCTTCACTTCTGTATCTGTGATGTGGCCTTATTAGCCACATAAAAAATACCAAGGCTACCTCAAATTAGCGATCATGACCCGATTAATCTCGGGCAAGTCATCAACAGGGTTGTATAACGGCAATATCTTGAAAAGTGCAGTAATAACTTCAAATGATACGATACGTGGTGAAATAGTAAATTCTGGCTCGATGGCGTTTCTCTATCCCAGATGGCCGATACACACTTTCCACTGGCAGCGTATCTGCATTCCTCACTTCAAGGCACACGCACGTCGCAAATTATCACTTTTACGGCTAGCACCACTGAAGCAGATCACAGGTGCGCATCACGATTTGTACCTCGTGAACACACTTCGTCAAGGGACGCGACCGAGCACTCGTTCGCAACGGAGTCAACACGGCCCATCGCAGGTGAGCTGTCTACAGACATCTCACACGCTGTAGCACACGCTGAACACGGCGATAACGAGGAAATAAAGCCTATCGCTAGTAACTGTATGGTCGCTTCAAAACTTGTGGGGAACTGATCGACCATCCGCTGGCAACACAAATACAGAGGCGCACACTTCAAAGCGAGGAACCCATTACATGGAGCACGCGTACGCTAACACAGCGGTCGAACACTTCATTTTTGCCCACAGTGAAAGTGTGTCACGCTGACATTTCACGTGCGTGTGATGAGCTTCTCGTTTCCAAAGCAAAGCGGTGACGGCGCACAACACACGAAATCGTATGTCTCCGACGGTCGCGTAAACACAGCGCGCTGCTGTCTTCGTAGGCGATCGCACGCATTGATAAGGACAGGAAGGCTGAGTAGGCTCGCTTCCTTTCGATGACTATCTCCGCTGGTGCTGGATAACTCCGTATCACAATAACGAAAAAATCAAGTTAATTTCGACGTAGCTGGCGACTAGGCCTCGCGCTCCGCTTCGCTTCGATTCACGCAGGTGCCGTGTTTGCCGGCACCATCCGCGATTTCCGTGCCCTGCCAAAAAGTTTCGTCTCGTCCGCTCGGTCGGCCGGAAGGCGAGACGTACAGCCGAAACGGCGTGCGGAGCGCATAGTTTCCCACAAAATTTTGTAGGGAACTCTATGGCGGAGCGGAGTGCGGAGGCTCATGACCTTCCTGTCCCATCGTGGTGCGGGCCGCGACCGCAGCCGCCTCGCCCTGAAGAAGGAGGAACGTTCGCTTCCTCACGACCTCAATAAAGTTTTCAACCAATCAGCCAAACGCGAAATACGTGATATATGAAAGACGAGCGATATTTGAAGATGCCTGGCTGCATGTCTTTTATCGCCGCAGCATAAAGCTTCGTCATGTAAGATAATTCTGAAGTTTTCACGTTGTAACTGGTACCGAGATAGGCGTAGGCTTGTGCTGCCATGTATCATGAAACTATGCATATTTCGAGTATCGTTTGGAAGCGCTTGAGGCGCGCGGGGCTCGCATTTATTTTGTATGTATACATACAAAAGAAATGCGAGCCCCGCGCGCCTCAAGCGCTTTTTCTAGAAAAAAAAAACGTGACAAATTCCGGCATGACACTAATGCTCGATTCCGAGGTTACTTGAGGCGGCTTACAACATAATTGACGTGTAAGTTATTAAAGGCAATTATAATTGGTATTTAGCGATGAAAAAGAAAAACACTGGCTGCAAGTACGCTCAACTACCCCAATGGATATAGTTGAGACGCTTACGCTACAGCGCTCAGGTGTCTTTAAAATCTCCGTGCATGATAGTGGGAACACCCTTCATATAGCTTATAGACAGCAAATCACAAGACATTTTGCACCACCGAACAACGTCTCATAAGGACAACGTCGCTAGATGAAACAGATAGTTTGCACCTCCTCTGGTGGATGCACGGTTTATTGACCTTACTGCAGGAAACAAGGGAAAGGTGAAGCCCGCTTCATGCCCGTGGCAGCCCCGTCACGGCTGCCGCGTCCCTACGTGTACATCATCTCTGCCATCGCAGACATCTTCCGCGGGATGTGAACGAAGTTTTCGAAGTAAGCTGCGAGCTCGTTAACGGTGGTGTCATCGTACGGCGGGACGTACGTCGGGTCCGGGGCAGACGACGACTCTTTCACGTCGTCGGCGTGGAAACTGCCGGAAGATGCGGAGGTGGACGCGGTTGCTTCGTCGTCGGACTTGGCTTTTGCAAAGCTGGGCTTCCCTCTGGCTGCACGGGTTCTTTTCGACGAGCGTCGCGACCGTCGCACGCGCGACGGGCCCAAGAGATCGTTACAGTGGCACTTCTGCGACGGCTTCGGCGCCGCTCGGAGGCCCTCGCCTTTCGCGGTGACTTTCATCTTCTTTATCCCCGTGTCAAGGTCATCCAATAAGCGTAGGCCCTCGTGCGCTCGCTTCCTGCTCTCGTCCTCCGGCACAGTGCTGGCCTTCTCCATTTGCGTGTCAGGCTTACGCAGCTGCTTGTAGTCTCGCACTGCGCGTGCAAGGGTGCAATGCTGCTCTAAATATTCCGGTACGCATCCACTACAGGTAACCAAAAAAAAAAAGTAACTAGAAAAAAGTAAATATCGGGCGTATTCGCAACTCAAATCAACATGAGAGGGCGCTGCGGAGTCTGGCACGGTCTGGCCACAATGTGCAGCATGGCGGATACACGAAGGTCCCCGCGTCCGCTGTCTCTCGCACAAATATTAACTTTTTTGCAGTGTGACAGCAGTTCGCGTTGTTTTGTAGAAGGGGAGCGGGTTGTCGATGCGGAGCATCTAATTTTAGTTGGAAGCAGTGGTTCTGCAAGCGAAAGTGGAGTGTGGAAGTGGTCGCATTGTGTGTTCAAACATCCGGCGTGACTGCGGACCCGCACGAGATCCTTGTTCAAATAGCCGATGTTTTCCGGGAGCCCTCCATCACTGCAGCGAAGTACTCGTGCACAGCTGGATTGTCCGCAAAGTGCAAGCACATTCCGCAAAGTGCAGGCACATTTACGGCGTTGTTTTTTAGCCGCCTTCGCTGGCATGCGACATCTGAAAAATAAATTGTTTAGGCTTTATATGTCGATGTGTGCTGGATTTAGTTTTTCACACCAGAAAGAATGTCACAATGTTTTTAGGGAAGGGCACCAGCAAGCAAATTAATGCCATGTTTAGAGTGTCATAAAACATTGCACACGGAACGTGGCATCTGCAACACATAGTTTAAAGTTGCTCGTGACACAGTGATATGATCAATGCCTTTGACACTGACGTCAGCATAATCGAAACAACCTACATAACGCTACTTTAGGTACAAATGCTGCACTTGCAGTATGGTACGCGCCAGCAGAAAGTGGATGCCGTTGGTTTTCCTTAAAGGGGTCGTGAAACGTTTTCTGAACATTTTGTACTAAGTGCGTATTCGGGATTCTGACCCTCCAATCAACAATATGCATTGTTCCGTTGCACAGTGTGCGTTGATTTAGAGCGATAAAAAACGCGGTTTCGGTTTCACTGCGCGCATTCTCCTCAACTCTGCAGATGACGTCATCTTAGTAGCCCGTGACCTCCGAGATTGGCGCGCCCTCGGAGGCCATGGGAAAACAAACCGTGCTGCCGCTTTTCTTCCGAATGGTGGCACCGCACGGTTTCCAAGTAATTTCTTCCTTTCTAGCTTTCAAGTAAATCGATTCCTTTAGAGCAAACGCGAGTTCACTGTACCTTTTCACTTAAAAATATCTTAACTCAACGTCACCAAATAGTACCACGCCGGCCGGTAGTGTCGCATAGTCGTTTCGGGAGCGCAAGAAAGCTGAGATTTAAAACGTGTGTTGTTAAATGTGCACTGAATATTTCGCCGGAATATTTCGGAATCGGCTTGTCGAATGTGTATTTAAGCAGTGAAAATTACAAACCGGCATCCCCAAATTCTTTTCACGACCCCTTTAACTTGCAAGGACGAGTAAAATTGTCGTGATGGTGGCGTGCATGTCGCCAATTACTGCAATAAACCTGCTGAGTGAACTACCACCCTCATATGGACACATTCGATTCGTGCGTGATTGGAAGGCAAATCCGCGCGCGGAGAGCTGTCAGCGTGCACTGCAAATTCGTCCGTGCCATGCAGGAGACTGCGCTTTCAATCAGTGCCATGTTTACAATGATCGCTTCCCCGAACTTGCTGGTACGTCAGTAGTAAACACTAGAACTTCCGACACTCGTTCAAGATGCACGAGCGTTGTGCTGGAAAGTGCACGGGATGCCTTCCGGGTTGCCGCCACGTGTAGTGCAGAATACACGAACATCGTAGAAACCGTTCACAGGTCGAATGTGTGCTTGAACTGCAGCATGATACATGCAGGAAATAATCGCAAGTGTGCCCAATGGATCAAGTCCTCGTATTCCGGTTAACATACACAGAAAATAAAGTACAGCTCAATCGCAAGTGTAATGCACATGGCGAACCGAGCCCTCGCTCAATCGCAAGTGTAATGCACATGGCGAACCGAGCCCTCGCAATGCGAAATTTGTTGACATACTTCAGGCGCCGCAGCAACGTGTAAAGTCGCTAGGTACAATGGTCATGTAATAGGTTCTAGTTAACAAGTTTACGCTAGTGCCTCACCTGGAAAAAAGAAATCCTCCCGTGCAAAATGCTGCGAGCAAACTGTCATCGTCAGCGTCACAGCCTTGCCGATGTGAAGATTCGCAATCCACCGCGCTCTGCGGCTTCGGTCTTTCGCCTCGGAAGGAAATGCATGAAAAGAAATAGCTCTGTCTTTCCATCTCGCAGACACGCACTGAGGAACACAGCAGAACTGCTTGGCCGTTCGTTTTTTCTTTACTGGCGGCTCCATCTTACCGCCCACAGCTGCAGCCGATACGGTACTCATGGCGTTCGGATTGTTCGGACCTCAGTGCGCCGTTTCCTCCCACTGCCGCTAGGTGCCGCATGAATTGCTGGAGTCGCGATAATGGCACTACGGGGAAACAAAAAACAGAACCAAATTACTGCTATATTTCGCTACAAAAGAAAAATGTGGCTTTTCGCCTCAAGGAAGCCCCCCCTCCAGCCAATGGTGCCCCTCTATCAACATCGTCGCGCGCAGCCGCTCGCCTTCGCGCGGTCGTATGTCGCGAGAGAAACGAAAAGGCGCATTCTTCCGCGCTTCCGGCCCTTCTCCAAGATGGCCACCTTCGCTGGTTACTCGTTTATTTCTCTCTACGCTTCGTAGTTGCCAAAATTATGCGTGTGCTTAACGCACGGCGCTGACGTGTTTATTTCCGCGAAGGAAAGTTTATCTTCGCTCAACGCGTCCTTGGAAGGTACGTGACAGCGCTGATGAACTCGGATAAGTAAAACTAGAGACCTTGAGATATCTAGGAATGCAAGTGTGCGCATTAGTGGCGCTTCGATCAGTTTGTATAGACCGTTTTCTCGTGGGCGCCGCCATGTTGCCCAGCGGGCGGAGCCGACTCAGATCTGGAAACCCACTGGCTTGTGGTAACGCTCGCTTTTGCATGGTCGGTATGAGGGCAGATGCAGTTTTCGTCATTTCCTTTTAGTTCTGGCACACTCAATTTTGCCTAAATTGTGGCTCTGTATATAGTAAATGAGTCTGTACAATGTCCTAACAAGTTTTCTGCCTGTGATGGTCATTGATTCTAACAGAGGACGCCGCGAAAGTGCCGTATTTACGGCGAGCCCCTTCTGTTTGCAAAGCGCACACACGTTTTCACGCTTTCTGGCCGATCAGGAGCACGCCTTTGGGGATACAGTGAACTTTTTTCCTCGTTAATTGTACTTTTTCAGGGGGGAGGGTTGCTGAATGCGGTTGTGCATAGGCACGCGGTAGCTGGTTTCGGTTACATCCCGGGTGGTTTCTGCTTTTTTGTTGTTTTGTAGGGTTTAACGTCCCAAAACCAGTTCTGATTATGAGAGACGCCGTAGTGGAGGGCTCCGGAAATTTAGACCACCTGGGGTTCTTTAACGTGCACTGACATCGCACAGCACACGGGCCTCAACATTTCGCCTCCATCGAAATGCAGCCGCCGCGGCCGGGATTCGATCCCGCGACCCTCGGATCAGCAGCCGAGTACCATAGCCACTAGACCACCGTGGCGGGGGTTTCTGCTTTTTTAGGGGCGAAGCTCCTTAAAGCGGCACCCGTTCGTCCCTCGTCGTAGTCGTAGTGCGTAACCAGTCTTACGCTTTGACCTCCAAGGTGGTGCCGGTGGGAGATTTCTCCTGTGCGTTGTTGAACAATAAAAAATTCGCAGCGTGCGCGTTAACTAAAAGCCGAATTCTTCTGTCTCTCATTCCCCATTAGCAGCCATTGGCAAGTTCCAGTAGGAAACGTTAGTAGAAGTAGAAGTGTAAGTGTTAGCTAAAAGCCGACTTCTTCTGTCTCTCATTCCCATTAGCAGCCATTGTTTACCTCCAAGGTAGTGCCTGGTGAGATTTCTCCTGTGCGTGATTAAACAATAAAAATTTTGTTCAAAACGCCGTTGATTGATGAAATAAACCAACGAAAGACGCCAGATGTTTTCTAAAAGCAAAACGAAAAGACGCCAGATGTTTCTAAAGCAAAACGAAAAGACGCCAGCTGCTTAACGAAAGACGCCAGGTGTTTTCTAAAGCAATGGTTTTATATTCAAAACCATATCGCGATACAGGTTTGTCAATCGTTTCACGTCAATTTTATCGGGCGAATTAACGGAAGAAATTTCACGGTTTAACCGATGATTACTTCCAGGAGCTTCGCCCAATCTCATCATCATTCACCTCGTGGATCTGCCGTCAATTTTTTTAGGGGCGAAGCACCTTAGGGCCGAGCCTTGTCTGCTGTCCCTAATCGTTGCCGTGCTCTGATTTGCATGGAGTCCGATAGGGGCGCTGCTCTGCACATATGCGAGCGCCCGCTTTGAGTGGAAACCGCTAGAGGCGCTGCGGTGCACAGGCGCTATAAGTGTCCGTTCGCGCCGCGCGCTCCCTTAGGGCCGAGCCTTGCCCCTCCCTCCCTCGTCGTTGTCCGTAGCTCTGGTTTGCATGGAGTCCGCTAGGGGCGCTACGGTGCCCCTAGCGTGTGCCGGTGGGAGATTTCTCTTGTGTGTAGTTCAGCCATAAGGATTCGCAGCGTGAGCGTTAACTAAAAGTAATCCGGAACTTGGCATGATCTACGACGCGGGAGCACAGGAACCTCATAAAGACCAGGTGGCGCAAAAGTATGGAGCAAACAAAAGCGCAAGGTAGTTCGGGTAAGATTGTTTCATCACAGAGGAACGATAATAGATAAAATAAATAGACGAGGAGAAAAATTAGTTGTGAAAATATGTGTGATTCTGGAAAAGAATTGTTTGTAGAGGAAACAGAAATAAAGCTAGAGCTTGGTGGCCCGGTTACCGCCCCGTTATAAAGGGGACGCTCCTAATATCCATCCATCCATCGTGTGCATGTGTGGGCCGATCCCGGAGGCAGTGCACCCAGATAGTGTCGTCTGGTGTCGTGAGAGAGCGAACGGCGCGCGTTGACTATGGAAACGCTCTTTCTGTGATAAACACTTTATCACCTCGCAAGGAACGAGAACGCGCCCTCGTCCGCGAGAGACAATGCTGACGCAGTCAGAATGTGCTAGCGAGTTTCTTGACTGAAAAAAAAAAAACCGACTGCTAGCACTGCACAACCGTTCACCGGCCACCCCGTATATATAGGCACTGGAGCTTCACCTGCAATGTAGTGCCGGTGGGAGATTTCTCTTGTGTGTAGTTCGGCCATAAGGATTCGCAGCGTGAGCGTTAACTAAAAGTAACCCGGAACTTGGCATGATCTACGACGCGGGAGCACAGGAACCTCATAAAGACCAGGAACACAAATTACGCATATTTACACACGCGTTGACACTCATTTACATGCATGAGTGCACAATGTCACGGCTGATTTACGGTAACACCGAACGATCCACGATCCCCAGTGCTACTACGCCCATTCGTCATGATTCACTTCGTGGAAATGCGTGGAATTTTTTTCTTTTGTCCGTTTCTATTTTTATTTTTCGCTCAGTAGCACGATTGACAGGCGTGGACTAGTGTTTGTGTCACGAGAAAAGAACGGGAGAGGCGAGAACGAGGGTGATAAAGAACGCGATGATCGGGCGTTGGCTAGTCCGCAGGCGAGACATTGCAGATACCTAACAGCGAAGATAGCTGCCTCCTGTGCAGAAGCTCGCGGCACCCGATATCAAGCACCGCGCGCCCCTGCTCAAACCCATGATCAGTCTGGGAAGTGAGTTGTGTGTTTTAAAACGAAAGTGTTTTATGCCGGGGTCCACCACGCCTTTACTACACCACTTCCGTAACGGATATGATGCAGTAAAATTTACATAAACAATGACAAAGTAAAGCAAGTAACCCTTCATTTAAAGGGCCCATGACAGCCATTTTTTTGTTGGGGACTTTTATGTTCTAGTGAGTAGAACAGTGTCTTGTAATCACGACATGGAGTGGCAAATTCTCCAGCGTGAAGTCTAATTGGTCACAGCATCGTTAATTTTGTTCAGTTTTAATGATGCTTCGAAACGCGCGCCAAAAACTGCAAGAAACTAGCGCCGCGGGGCTAGCGCGGCGGCTGTCGGAAGTGAGCGCAGGCACTGATCGCGTGAGCTCAAGATTCGGTGACGTTGCGGAGAGCGCGAGTGCCAGACCAGTTGCTGAATTCGTCTGCTCGCCGCACCCGCTTTGCATCATAGCGTGTGTACAATGTACGCTTGAGCGACCAACACGGAGAGGAAGCAAAAAAATACGGCTTTTGGCGTGGCCTCCGCGATCGGCTGCGGCAGCCGATCTCGGAGGCCATAGCGCGGCGCGCCCGTGTCTCTCTGTGACGTCACGATATCAACTTACAGAAATGAAACGTCACAGATGGCCCACTAACCGCGTCATACTAGTGGCGATGTCGCGAGGTGCTGCAAGCTCGGATGAGCATTCCCGCTTACTTTGAAACCATATTAAAATTACTTAGAGTCGACGTTCGCCGCTAACACTCGGTCAAGGTTGCCTTCGTATGCAGGAAAACCAATTAACGCAAGCATCTTGCGTTTGAAATTTTGGTGTCATGGGACCTTTAAACTTTCTCCATCTCTCTCGTTCTCGTTGCGTTCTCCGTTGGCTGGGGCCGTGCCGCCACCTAGAAGCGGCACAGAGAAATATTGTCATAACACCAAAGAACGCCTCTAATTCGGCCAGGGTAGGGTAGTGTCAGCGCTCTCGCTGAGGCTACCCTACCCCGGAAGCGCAGCTCGGTGGAGTTCGGTCGGCGCAGCTTGATGCTTGCGGTGACTGCATTCAATGTGGACGCTACCATACTATGTTTCCCTGGTTCCGTGCAGCAGAGCCGAGACTACGAGGCCATCGAACGCAGAATTCTTCCGAAACGAGACGAAACGCCATTGTTCAGACCATTGGTTCGGACACGCACCTGCGAGCCGCAGCTGCCAACAGGGGCCCCAGTTTCTCCTCCTCTTTCCAAGGCTGCAGCTGCCGGCAGCGCCCGCCATTGGCAGATGACAAGCCGAGGAAAGACACGTTTAACATGTGTTCGCCCTCCAGATTCGCCAAAGAGGGCTGTAGCTTCCACAGCGCTGCACGGAACTTCTGAAACAGACTGTACGAACTTTGGCTATCGCGTCGGTATTAGCGCGTGCAGCCTCACCGACAGCGCTTTGCAGTTACGACAAACATGAAGTGTTTCGCTGCCTTCTACTGCTTGAATTTTGATGGCACCGTTAAGAAAACCGCTGCATTAAGCGGCGCAGAAACACAGCGACGTCGACGGGCCATTGCCTTGGAAGTGGCGCAACGAGAGACACGCCAGCGGGAAGAGGAACGCCTTCGCGTGTTGACGGCTGAAGCTATGAACTCTGCCTCTCGCATTTCAGAAGCTCAGTGCGTCGCAACGCAACTGGCTACCGTAATCACCATGGGGCAGAACCGAATTGGTCGCACCTTCGCTGAAGCGATAGGCCAACAGGATCTACTCGCCAAGAAGACGCCGTCATCACTGTTGCGTTGTCCCTATGGTAGTGGCAGGCGACTTCAGTGTCGATATATCTAAGCCAAGCAGCCATTGACTTGTTCATTACATGAACAACATACTTCAACTGCACCTTGTGACCAACGAAATGGTCTACACGACACGTCAAGGACATGCATTGACGCAATTTTCGCGCGCCATTTACCACCTGCCCTATGGAAGTGTTATGTAAACCAATTCAGTTTCCGCTAGGGCTTGCTCATGGTCATCCACCTTAGTCCTGGAGAAGGAGCAGAGAGCCACCGGGTGTAGGTGCATCCACGTGACGCGGTGCCAAACTAGTGAAACACGGACACCAATGTGTGAGTTCATCTCCATGTACAATATACAATGCAACGCACTTCACTTTCGTGTTATACCGATTCATATAACGGGGGATCGGCCACAATTTATTTTGGTTCTCGTGTACTCAGTGTACTATTGCTGCAAAGTTCACCCTGTAATGGACAAAGCTGTGTTGAAGCTGTTGAAAAAACACTACTGTGACAAGGAAGCCCAACGCGGTTGTGGACGACGAGGTTGGCACCAATTCGAAGACACGATGGCGTAGGCTTAACCAGCCAGAGCAGCAACCACATTCAGCTCGCGCCCCCTTGCATAGCATTGGCGATCCGTATGCGGAGCTGCTGAGGGCGCACTTCTTCACATCTTTCCCCCTCCGTGGAGACCGAGCCACTCCTGTAGGCTAAGGCGTCGTGAGAACAAGGGGTTTATGATATGTTTTCAAACGATCTATGTGCGCAGTCTCGCGGCCGCGGCGACGCAGGTCCGAAGTGGGTGTGAGTGGTTCGACGAGGTAGTTGACGGGAGAAGTTTGCCGCAGGACCCGGTAAGGGCCATGATGCTTCGGGGCAAACTTCGGGGTGATACCTGGCGTAGAAGCAGAGGGCGCCAAACGAGAGAGCCGGGCGGAAGCTGGTGGTTTGGCAGACCGTCGTCATGGCGACATTTCTGCATGGCTTATTGTTGGGTGGTAGGGGAGCGAGCTAGTTGGCGATATTCTTCTACATATCGAGCGGTTTCGGAAACCGCTGTGCCCTCGGATAAGTCGGGACGGTAAGGCAGGATAGTGTCGATCAGTAACGATGGTTCTCGGCCATAAATAAAAAGAAAGGGGAAGAGCCTAGTCGCCTGAGGCGCCGTATTGTAGGTGTACGTTACGCATGGAAGAATAACGTCCCCGTCGGTGTGGTTGGATACGACATACATCGAAACCATGTCGCCAAGAGTTCGCTTAAAGCACTCGGTCAAACCGTTTGTTTGTGGGTGACAGGCAGTGGTGCAGCGGTGAATGATACGACATTCAGCAAGGAGCTTTTCAACAACATCCGCGGGAAAGACACGGCCTCGGTCGCTCAAGAGTTCGCGCGGAGCCCCGTGACGGAGAACGAAACGGTGGAGAAGGAAGGAAGCAACGTCACGAGCTGTCGCGGTTGGGAGGGCAGCAGTTTCCGCGTACCTTGCAAGGTGGTCGATAGCCAGCGGTTTCCGGCAGCATTGTATGGCAAAGGTCCGTATAGGTCTATTCCAGTGTGGTCGAATGGGCGCAATGGGCACGGCAAAGGCTGCACTGGAGCAGAAGAGCGGCAAGGACCAGGCTTGCGGCGCTGGCAGTCTGTGCAAGATCGAATGTACTTTTGTACAAAGGTGTACATGCCGCTCCAATAAAGCCTAAGGCGCAGTCTGGCGTAGGTTTTGAACAGACCAGCGTGTGCACAATGAGGATCAGAGTGGAAAGCGACGCATATAGTTGCGCGTAGCTGTCTCGGTATGACAAGCAGCCATTTGCGCCCGTCTGATTGGTAATACGGCGGTAAAGGATTCCAGCCCTGATGGCGAAATGGGAAGCTTGTCGGCGTAGAGCTCGGGATGGCAGGCTTGCTGATAGATCATACAGGTAACGGATCAAAGATTCAGTCCAAGGATCCTTGCGCTGCTCCAAAGATATGTCGATGGAAGCTGATGGCGAAAATGAGCCATCAATGGCGGAGATGTCGACTGGTGAACGAGAAAGAGCGTCAGCATCGGCGTGCTTTTTTCTTGGTCGGATAGACAACACGGACGTCGTACTTCTGCTGGAGGCGCAGGGCCGTCGGGCGAGACGACCAAACGGATCTTTGAGTGACGACAACCAGCAAAGGCGTGGCGGTCAGTAAAGACATCGAAAGATCGGCCGTGCAGGTAGGGCCTAAATTTCGTCATTGCCCAAATGATCGCCAGGCATTCCTTCTCGGTGACTGAGTATTTCGCTTCAGCCTTTGTGAGAGTGCGGCTTGCGTAAGCAACAACATATTCTTCGTATCCGGACTTTCGCTGCGCGAGGACAGCACTGGACCGACACCGCTGGCATCCGTGTGGAGTTCTGTGGCAGCAGTAGGGTCAAAATGGCGCAGTATCGGAGGCATTGTGAGGAGTTGCCGTAGCGTCACAAAGGCACGATCGCAAGCCAGGGACCATGCAGAAAGGTTGGCGTCTCCCCGAAGGAGCTCTGTGAGTGGGGCCGAAGCAAAATTTCGAATCGAACGAATAATCGAAGCGAAATTTCGAACGAAGCGCCGAATTTAGGAGCAGAGGCCAATGAAAATGCGCAAGCCTTTTACATTCCTTGGCCTTGGGAATTATGGAACAGCCCGCAGCTTTGCAACATCAGGAGGAATGCCGTGCTTCGACACGACATGCCCGAGAATGGTCAGCTTTCGTGCGCCAAAGTAACCTTTCTTTAAGTTTTGCTCTAGACTAGGGCTGGGCAGTATTTCAGCCATACTTCTGAGTATCTATATATCGCTGTATCGGGGAGATACATTTCAGAAATGTATTTGTATCTCGGTAGTGATATACTTTTATGATGTATTGCCCATATCGCGATGCTATGCAGGACATGGGTATCTCGTTACCTTTTTTTCCAGGAATAAGCTGAGACGTGTTTTTAATGACGTGTTTCCACGCTGAAATTTGGTGCCGTTGCGCTCTTTCATTCCCCGCTTGTGGACGGCAGGTGTCCCGCCAAGTGCGGAACACGTGTGCGGATAGCGCGTGGAACGGCCCTTACTGCGAACTCCGCAGAAAAAGTTTTTCAAGTCACTCTATAGCCACAATGAAATTCGGCAATTTGGCATCACGTGGTCGAGCCGGTCGTACTGTATTTAAGCGGCGTCCCGTTGTACAGTAGGCCCGGTTTGGCACTCGTGTCGCATGCTCTGGAGTCTTGGGAACGGCGACGACGGGCAAAGCATCACCGAAGCATACATCAAAAGGCCGAGCAATGGCCGTGCAGCACGGTCTATACTTGATGGCATGTTCTTTGAACCCTTGGAGCACAGATCCGCGAGTCTTGTGTTGAGGCCGAAGCGATGATGTCTAGATGACGGCCTATTTGAGAAGCTCCTCCTGCTTAAGTGCAATTAACACGCCAAACAAAAAAGAAAAAACAGATCTTTGTTAAATAAATGTGTACTTTTTCTTAATTCATTCGTTATTGATTACAGCGCTTCGCTTGAGCTATGCTATTTCTAGCATAGCTAATAATAGTGTTGCCGCCAAGTATGTCACTTTCGGTGTGCAATGTGTATTACTGTTGCTGTGATACAGTATAATTTTTTATTATAACGGATGTCTGTACATATGTCGTTATTACCAGTTATGTACAGTGTAAGCCTCCTTTGTAAATGCATCAATGGCACACAGGGTAGTGTGATAAAATAATGAATAAATTGCAAGTTTGAATGCGCTGCAATATTTTAAATATTATGCTGCACTTAACAAATGTATTGACGGAGTATGAACATCCCCGACATAGAAAAAAAGTATTTCAGTCTCAGTATATCTGTAGTCCGGAATACTTTTTTCGTCTTTTTTGCATAAGTATCTCTCAAATATAACACTACGTCAATTACAAATGTATCTCAGTATCTGTATTTTAGGCTTCCAAACCGTGTATTTCGATATCTGTGTTCCGGAATACTTTTTCGGGTATCTCTGCCCAGCCCAGCTCAAGACCAGCGACGGTGAGACAGCGTGAAACCTGCTCCAAGCGATGAAGATGAGTAGGAAAAGGAGCCGCAAATACAACTACATCATCCAAGTAACATAAGCACGTGTTCCATTTGAGACCTCGCAGAATTTCGTCCATCGTGCCCTCGAACGTGGCGGGCGCGTTGCAAAGGCCAAACGGCCTCACATTGAATTCGTATAGGCCATCTGGTGCAATACAGGCAGTTTTCGGCTTGTCATGTGAGGCCATACGTACCCGCCAATAAACCGGATCGTAAATCAAGAGAGGCGAAGAACTCAGCACCTTGCAAACAGTACAGGGCATCGTTGATTCGCGGCAATGGGTAAACGTCTTTTCTGGTTATCTTGTTTAAACGGCGGTAATCTATGCAAAAGCGAATCGACCCATCTTTCCTTTTAACTAGAACAACTGGGGATGCCCATCGACTGTTGGATGGCTGACCTACACTGCGCTTTAGCATGTCACGTTCATCAATGATCCGGCGTTCCGTCGATGATGCGCGGTATGGCCGCTGCCGCAGTGGTGCCGATGCGGTAACAGACAGTCGACGTTCGGCCAAGGGTACTGCTTGATTGATTTGTGGGGTTTCACGTCCCAAAACCAGCTTTGATTATGAGACGCCGTAGTGGAGATGCCGTATTGGACGTTAAAGGACCTGGGGTTCTTTAACGTCCACTGACATCGCACAGCACACGGGCCTCAACATTTTGCCTCCATCGAAATGCAGCCGCCGCGCCCGGGCTGTGGCTGTCGAAAGCTTGACGAAACTTGTCAAGGAGGTCGAGGAGTTCCTCTCGTTTCATTGGGGTTAAGCCGTCGTCGATGACAGGGTGGGAAACCTCTTGAGGCAATCGCACAGTCGGAGAACTATAGGAGAGGATGTTCATCTCCACCGAACCATCTGAAGCGTCTAACGTAGCAATGGGTTCATAAGGCTCCACAGTGCCGACAGATTCAACGCGAAGCAATGTAATCGGGAGCGGGAATCGGTTACAGAAGAGAAGGTTAGTAGCACAATCTTCAAGGGCAAGCAGAGCAGTTGGGAGTGGTACGAGGTGGCGACTGATGAAAGCAGCGGAAGGTGTGAAGAGTACATCGGCGTCGGAGGCATCGGAGCAGCCTACAGGTGCCATGACAGACGTGTGCGGAGGGATATGAACGTCATCTGCGATAATCAACTCGGCGCGAGAGAGCGGAACATCGTCAGACATGGCACCGCCATGTGAAGAGAAGGCGACTTCTACTCGGAAACAATCAAGAATGGCCTGGTGACGGGAAAGGAAATCGCATCCTAAGATGATGTCGTGCGAACAGTGGGGCAATACGACGAACTCGATGGTCTACACCGTCCAGTTCGTCGTATTGCCCTTTCCTTGAATTAAAACTCTTCCGGTACACGCAGACACCGGCTTGACGTGCTCTGCTGTTGCTGTGCGAGGTAATGGACCAAAAAAGGGCGTTGTCACTTTCCGAACTGAGCGGCATAGTTTTTCAGCAATTACGGATGTCGCAGCGCCAGTGTCAATGAGCGCGAACACAGAAAAACCTTCGAAGACGGCATCTATAACATTTGGAGGCGAGCGAAGAGGGCTTGGGCATTTCGACGATGACGCAGTTCTTGCCTCGGGAACTGCGCGACTTAGTTTTTCGGTTCGGTAGAAGATGGACGCCGACGCATCGGGGAGAGCGAGCGATGGCGGGGAAAAGGAGATCGGCGGCCAGTTGTTGGTCGAAGGCTTGGCTGGTGTAGTTCTGTTTCACGGTCGGAAGCGTAAGACAACGAGTGGTCGTAAACAGAGGTGCGTGAGTCGTAATGCGGACGTAGTGGACGACCGCGGCAGAAGCGTGCTACGTGTCCGGGTATCCCACACGAATAGCAGATCGTCTTATTGTCTGCCGTGCGCCAGGGGTTCACGATTCGATAAAATGGAGATGGCGGCGCGCTTGTGGAAAAGTAGGGGTAGGCACTGAAGCCGGAGCGCGGACCATCGGTGGTCCTGGCCGAGATAGCGCTTCTGCAAACGTTAACGGGGCTGTGACTTGAGGAGGCCGCTCTTGTGGGAGAACATCGGACACTTTCTCCTGTATAACCTGTTGAATGGTCGGGCTGAGGCGGGGTGGAAATGAGGGAGAGCTGGCGGGCAACTTCCCGCACGAAAGCTTTGATCTACGAGAGGAGGGTGCGATCTTCAAAACTTGGTACCAAGCCAGACAGCCACTCCTAATGTGGAACATGGCGGCGGGTCATGGCGTTGTCGGCGAAGCTCGTTGTAGCTTTGACATATGATGAATGACCTCGGTGACAGTGGAGGAGCTCTTCGAAATCAGCATTTGAAACGCATCGTCATCAATACCCTTGAGTATGTGCTTGATTTTACCTGCCTCGGTCATTGTTGCATCGACACGTTTACATAAACCAGTCACATCTTCCAGCTTGCTGGTAAAATTCTCACCGGGCTGCTTGAGATCGGGACTGAAGACGTTGCTCCGCTTCTTCACTTCACTATTCGAAAAAAGCGCGTGTTGGCCGTTTTTTTTTATTTCATCAAGCTGATTGGTCGTTGCAGGACTTGTCGGGCAGGCTTCTTGCGGTGATAGCCGAAGTTGAGCATCGGTGTGTTCGCCAGAAATTATAAGGCTCCGATATTCTTGATAACTTCTCGGTGTGCGGAGCTTTTCCCGTTTAGGCATGTAATCCATGAAGGCCGCTGCTCCTTGTCAAGAGGAAAACGATACAACTTATACAACTTGAAAAGTACCCAGTCGCGAACTCTCCGCGTCTGGTCATGCATGTCGCATAATTCCTCCGACAAGAGATTCCTTGTTCCTTAGTTGTTAGCAAAACCACGAAAACTGCACACTGACTTTCTGTCGACCTTATAGTATCTGGCCTGGGATCACGATAAAGGAGAAAAAAAACCCGCCAGGTTAGTTCACAACACGCACTAAATGTTCGACAGCTCCACACATCCAAATGTGAGTGCGCGCGCATCAAACCGCCTGGCACATGCCAGGAGAGGAAGTCACAGGCACGCGGGTTGCCAGAGCGCTCCTCCTCTCCTGGTGTGTGCCAGACGGCTAAAAGCGCACGTGCTCATGCTTGTGTGGATCTGTCGAACAATTTGTGCGTGTTGTGGGCTAACCTGCCGTATTTTTTCTCTTATCGTGATGCCAGAAAACATGTAAGGTCGCCAGAAATCCAATGTGCAGTTTTCATGGTTGTGCTAACTACAGGAAAAGTAAACTCTTTAAGCGGAGCGTTCGCGGCTGGGTACTTTTCAAGTTGTATTGTTTTCCTCTTGATAAGGAGCAGCGGCATTCATGGATTACATGCTTAAACGGGAAAAGCTGTGTACACCGAGAAGTTCCCGGGAATATTGGAGCCTTATAATTTCTGGCGAATTTGCCGATGCTCAACCTCGGCTATGACCGCAAGAAGCCTGCCCGAAAGTCCTGCAACAATCAGTCACCTCGGCGAAGTAAGGAAAACGGCAAACACGTACTTTTAATAATCATATAGTTTTTTCAACACTTCGACTTAGTTTTGCCCATTGCAGGGTAAAATTTGCAACAAGAGTACACTGAGTAGACGAGAACACACAACGACAAAAAAAAAAAGAGCCAGGCCTGCGCAGAACCGCAGGACAGTGGCAGCGTAAACTGGAGGACCGATGTCCTTAGATGACATTTTAAACGCTTGGGGAAACTACTGCAACTAGAGGTGGTAGGTATCCCCTGCGCTATGACTCTCATCATTTCTCCAAGTAGGGAAGTACCCACTACGCCATGTCTGCTATGTCTCGCCAGCGGCTCGCCAGTCCCTGCTATGTCTCGCCAGCGGACTCCGCCCATCCGTTCGACATGACCGACGGCTGATCATCGCGTTTATCACCCTCGTTCTGGCCTCTCCCATTCCTTTCTCGTGACAAAAACACTAGTACACGCCTGCCAATCGTGTGACTGAGTTAAAAAAAGAGAAAAAGGAACGCACAAAAGAAAACGAAAAGCAGAAACTGCCCCAGGAATATAACCAAAAACTCAACCGCGCGCCAACGGACGACCGCATTCAGCCCCGCCCCCCTCGCAAAAATACAACTAAGGAAAAAAAGTTCATTGTATCCCCAAAGGGTGCTCCTGCTCGGCCAGAAAGTGTGAAAACTTGCGTGCCCATTGCAAACAGAAAGCTTGCCGTAAACATACGGCACCACGGTACTTTCGCGGCGTCCTCCGTTAAAATCAATGACTATCACAGACTCGAAACTTGTTAGGACATTGCACAGACTCATTTCCTATATATAGAGCCCCAATTTAGGCGAAATTGTGCGCGCCAGAAGTAAAAAAAAAACGACAAGAACTGCATCCGCCCCCATTACTGACCATGCAAAAGCGAGCGTTTGCACAAGCCAGGCAGGTTGCCAGATCGGAGACGGCTCCGCCCGCTAGGCAAGATGGCGGCGTCCACGAGAAAACCAAAGTTCTTCAATCATACCAGTTAACAAACTCCCCATAGGCCCCATGTATCAAAATCCAAATACGCAATTGCCAAAACTGCAGAGGTCAGCAGATTGTCGCGCCATATTTCGACACAGAAACCAGCTAATAAATGGCAGGTTAGTGTGTTTTGTGTTAGGGAGCACAGGAATCTCTGCCGCGTCAATGAAGCGAGCCCTACGCAAACGATGTTGCGCAGAGAGAACATCCATCAATTTCGCCGTGGTTCTGCTTCTCACGAAGCGTTTTTTCTGTGCTAACTGCTCACATGAAAAAGGCTGGAAATCGTCTGTTCTGCTGCCGAGGCCACTGGTGAATAAACAAGAAAGCTATTCGAACAGCGGATGACTTTCTATATGAATAATTATTCAGTTTTCTTCGTCTTTGAATGTCGATGTCGATTCGGAATCCAGCACGAAGCTCGCGCCAGTGGAATTCAGTTCCCATGACTACAGCATCGATGTGTCAACACAGTAGAGGGCTTTTAGTGCAGAGTGTGTCGTCTGCAAGGGAAAAGGCGTATGGTGTAAGTCGACAAGTGCAGGCGAATTGCAATATGAGGTGTCTGTCTCTCGCTCCTTCTTTTTTTTTTTTGTCTTTAGCCGCGGGATAAGAGAACTGTTACGGTGCTCCAAAGTTTGTGGCAGCCACTTCCATGCACTAAACATCGCCTCCGAGATCCAGTGAAGGCAGCGTTTCCAGTAGCAGTTCCCAGGTGGGGCGACAGTCTGCTAATCTCCGCCAATTTGGATTTCCGGATTTCGGAACGCGGTTTGGCAACTGGTATGATTGAAAAACTCTGGGGGAGGAGGAGGAAAAAACTTTAATAAGAAAACAAAAATTAAAGGCAGTTCAGGGTGGGGCCTGAACTCTGGGGGAAAACGGTCCATACGCGATGCGCAGCGCCCATAGGGGCGCCACTGAAAGCTGCGTAGCGACCGCCGGAACCACCGGCGGGACTCGTTCCGGAGACGCCCGCTTTCAATGCACGCATGGCCACGGTGCATGCGTGCGATTCGCCGCTTGTGTGCACCTTCTATTGTTGTTTTCCCGGTGATAGCGTACACAAAGGAATCGCCCTGAGTATTACAGGTAATAATAGCGCTTTATGTAAGCGGTGTGAGTCGACGTGCATGTTGCGTCAGAGCTGTCTTGCGTACCCGTAAATATGAAGCGCGATCTGCCCATAATTACCATAATTTAAAAAAGTTTTCCGAGTGGTAGACAGTAACTAAGTAAGTAAGTAAATAAAGTAAGTAAGTAAGTAAGTAAGTAAGTAAGTAAGTAGTAAGTAAGTAAGTAAGTAAAGTGTGGCTCATAAACACGTGTGGCTCATAAACGCATTCCATGGGCGTCTATACACATCACGTAATTGAATTATTCTAATGGCTACCTAATAATTGAAAAAAAATCACCCAATCCACGCGGTTAGCACACTTAAAGGGGCACTGACACGAAAATTTCGCTGTTAAGATAGCCTGCGGGATCGATTTTCGTGGACGTGCACATGTCATCTACCAAATCTCAACGGCGAACACAGCTCCGAAGGTAATTTAAATGAATATTGAAGTTGGCATGCGCAGTCGAGCGCTAGACGCCGTACATCGCGACATCGACAACAGCAAAGATGACCTGAAGGGGACCCCCAACTTCCGCGACGTCACCAAGGCAGCCGAGCTCCGAACAGTGCAGCTAGCAATGATGACGTCATTGCCGCCATTGTCTATTCGCTGCGCCTGCGTTAGTAGTCTGCCGGCGACGCCAGACCTTAAGAAAATAGTTGTCACCCAACGACAAGACAGCAACAGCAACAACAACGCGCAGGACGTGCTACAGGCGAAAGAAGGCGAGCACTAGTCAGTTGTCGTGCTGAAGTGCGTCACAGTTATGTGTGCTCACGTGGTCGAACTTGTTTAGCCCATTGCGAGCGCGAGATGGCGCCAGTTGCACCGGGCACCTTGTCGTTTTTGGAGCTCTCCCAAACCAAAACTGAAACTACTGGGTAATAAACAGGCCGTAAATAATTATCTGACGCGCGCTGGAGCAAATGATGTGCCGTGTTATGGCTAACAGATCTTCAGCTACGTATTGCAGCACAAAAACATCAGGCGAAAATTTTCGTGTCAGCGCCCCTTTAAAGAAATTTAAATTGAACGTTAAGGTCACGCAAAGTTTTTCCCACTGGTGATGGGGGCAACCACATTAATCACATCTGCTCATTCTCAGCCATTACAGGTAGTATTCGCGCTGTGAGACTGGGCCTTAGTTCGCATCACAAAAGTTAAATAACGAGTATCTCGGGTCATCTGCAATTTCGTATTAGAACCACACTTCGCAGCTTCTGACAGCATAATTTGAGACTACGAAACGCAGGTGTTTACAATTATGCCGTCATATTTTCTGGTGCAAGAGAAAACGTTTTCCCCCGTAATGACACCCACCTTTTGTGCCCTACTTTGTCGCATCGCAAACAATGCTCCGAATTTTCATGTTACGGAATGGTAGCGCTGCACGCGATTAAAGCTTCGAAGAACGGAGGAAAAAGAAACGCCGTACACCACGCACAGCTCGAGCGCGTCGCGGCTCAACCACGCATAGCATCAGAGGGCTTCCAAAGCAAGCGGCGGCAGGTCTTCCAAACCTGGCCGTGCTAAGGCCGGCCTCATTCCGTTGAGGATTCGGCCGGTGAGGAGCGGGGCTCCGGAGAGCCAGTGCAGGTAGAGGACTCCCCCTCAAGCCTGCCAAATTCCGCTGCCATGGCTCCGAAGAAGGACCCGACCAAGGAGAAGGGAACGCCACCGAAGCGCGGTAAAGCCAAGGGCAGGACAGCGGCTTCTGAAGGCGGCTGCGATTCCTCAGCTGACGCCCCAAGAGCGAAGCGGCAGCGTCGAAAGAACTCTGAAAACGAAAATCCAGGTGAAGCGAAGGCTCAATCGGCGATGCAAAAAGCGACGAAGCCCACCACAACGGGATCTTCTGCCAAGAATCGGGAGCCTTCCGAAGCCCCGACAGTCGGCGTGGACTTGTGTCCCGCATCGACCAGCAAGCAGCTTCTTCAAAAGGCCCGAGCGGTGAGTCCGAAATCGAGGTCAAGGAGCTCTTCCCCGAGCCAGGGTCCCCCCGCTGCTTTCAAGGCATCGACACGCCGCAGTTCGCGACGTCACTCTCGCGCAAGCAGTCGCAAGTCCAAGGAGGAAAGGAGCCGGAAGGGGTCGCGTCATTCGTCGTGCAGCCGCCATGTTGGCCTCAGGGGCAAAGGAAGCCATCGAGCAATTTCGGCCGACACCTCCGTGGGCGACAGAAGAAAAAGAACAAGCCGGTGCCATCAATCTAGGGATACCTCCACTCTTTCAAGTACGAGCACTAAGAGTGGCGGCAAACGGCGTCGCCGTGCGAAGCGCAACTCTTCATCGAGCCGTCGAGTAAAGCGTGGTCGGTCGAGGAAGACGCCAAGCAGTTCCTCTTCACGGTCGCACCGGACGAAATCAAACAAGTCTAACTATAGACGCAAGCGGCAAACGTAAATGAGATCCTCGGTTCCTCAAAGCCATGTTGGCCTGTTCCAGCAAAAATCTGGTCGCATGTTGAACTGGTCGCATGTTGAAAAAGGCGAAATTGGTAGCGGCCGTGTGTGCGTCGGGTATATGCTGCCGTGTACGTGCTGCAGACGCCAGTTGCATAGTAAATTCTACTTTCTCGGTGTCCAGTCGTTCATTTATTGCAAACTTGCTGATGAGGGTAACTTCAAATGAAGTTCGTTTCGTCATAAGCAATTAAACATGATCAAACATGCGATTTCATTGCGCGGAGCACGTCGAGCAGACAGGCAGACATTGAACTTTATTGAGGCACTGAAGGACTAGCCGGAGAAGCCCCATTGGGGCCTCCGGTTTGCCGCTAGCTGCTCCCACGTCGGAATCGGGAGGCCGAGCCTCTCCGCTCTTTCACGGGCCATCTGGACGGCCTTGGAGAGCAACATGAGAGGATCGAGGATTGGAATTTGAGGATCGCTAAGGTGCTGCTCCTCGAGTGCTACTTGGTCGACTCGTTTCTCCTTTCGTTGCGTATTGATGATTATGCTCCTACGTAAATGTCGCATACCGACATCGGGGGATTGGCCAAGACCTGATAATCTTAGTTTTATATTGTATTTCATGTATACCACTTCTTAAAGAAAAAGACATGAAAGAAAAAGAAACCGAATTTGGAGCAAAAGATAGAAAAGAAAAAATCCACGCATATCTACGGAGTGAAGGATGATGAGTGGGCGAAGCTCCGGAGGTTCATCGTAAATCGTGCCGAGTTCCAGATTAATTTAGCCATGCTTCGTGCTGTATGGACTGAGTTCTCTAGAACACTGTGGTATTCGTTTCGCATCTTCTACCTTCCAGAAAAGTTGTGAACAACTACTTAAAACTTGGGCTATTGTGAAGTAATACGAAACGAAACCGAAACTGAGCGATGCCGGAGTAGACGAAGAGGAACCGGCGTGAACTCGTGACACAAGAGCGCGTGCTAGCGTTCGAAGCGACGAAGAGGAACCGGCGTGAACTCGTGACACAAGAGCGCGTGCTAGCGTTCGAAGCGACGAAGAGGAACCGGCGTGAACTCGTGACACAAGAGCGCGTGCCAGCGCTCGAGAGAGAGAGAGAGAGAGAGAGAGAGAAATAACATTTATTTACACATCCGGCGTGTGGGAAGTCCCCGGCCTCGCAGAGCGCTCGAGGCAGCTCAGCGTTCGATGAAGACGAAGTGGCTACGACGGACAACTACGGCAGACAAGCCTGAGTCTTGGCTAATCCCCCCAAGTGGGTAGATGCCAAAATTGAAGGATCATCATCATCATCATCATCATCAAGCCTACGCCTGCCTGCCTGCCCATTGCAACCGCGGTGCGTTTCTTCTTTCAATACTGGCATATACCCAATGCAGGGGATTGGCCAAGACAGGACTTAAAGGATTGCTTTTCTGGACATTGACTGAGTAAGCATAAAGGTGCATCTGATAAAAACTAACATTGGACTCTGTTAGTTTTTGCTACAGATTTCATAATGGAATAACGGGCACCCCTCTGGTGCACCCCAAAGCAGACCCTCCAAATGAAAGAATAGATGTTTAGGTAAACGCCAAGCAGGTTTGAGAATATGTTTTGCTGAACTTTGAAGCTGCGACAAGATAGGAAAAAAGCAGTGAATCGTTTCCTCCTCATTGAACAAGCGGTATAGCGGGGAGCAACCAAAACCGACCTGTACAAATAAAAATTTAGGGAGGGAACTCGGCAACACAGTTTTGTGACGGCAATATCCATCATCCTCATTTTGCATAGTTCGCTATGCCAGGTGAATAAAAGATGCTTGTAATCTGGAGAAGCCGTCAAAACTGGCTCTGACAATCCTTTCGTAATTGTGAAAATTCTAAATCGAGCCACCGTCAGGTATGCTCTTGATGGAAGGACGCAAATTATTGGTGCATGAAGCGAAGCTTTTGCTAACGAATCTGTAGTTTCCTTTAAAAACAAACCTTTGAGGCCAGATACCTTGATTAAGTGAATATATTTTAGGTGAGCAGGGGATGGAAAATTAAAGGGCGTTTATAGAAGCGAATCCCCAGGCGCACAAAAAGATGAGCACACAGATAACGAATCGGCAACAATAGCTACCAATGTCATTGTAGGATTTGACTTGCGTAAGGCTAGTAATATTGCCATTGATTCGGCGAAAAAGATGAGAACGAAATCGTGCAGTTGTAATGAGTAAGACCAGTCGAGTTCTGAGCAAAATATTCCGACGCCAGCCCGTTCCTTGCTTTGCGATGCATCTGTCGGACAACCCCTGTGTTCCTAGAGTAGTTAGATCATCTGGAAACAATCAGTTTAGAATGCCGTACGATAATAAATCAACGTAATTAGGAAAATTGGCGAAGATTGCACTAGTGGCGCAAGGCTAGCAAAGCAGCGAAGCCGGTAGGCACTTGGCTGGTCCGGGTTTGTCTCCGGCACACCCGCCTCTCGGCGTGGTCCGAGACTTCGGGAAACGCGTTGCAAAGCACTCAGAGGCCCAGCGACCGCTTGTAAAAGTTTGGCACCGAGCCCAGCGTAAAAGCTTTCACGTGGAACCACAGACGGGGGCAGGCGCGGCACGCGTGACTTCGGCTTGACGCCGGCCGACCTACACTGTGTTTGTACATTAACTACACTGTGTTTGTACATAGCTTCGCGCCACGAGAACATGCGTCCTCTTATGGTGCGAAGCTATGTAGAAACACACAGCTTTGCAAGATGCTGTGCACCGGACAAATCGTTGTTGTTGTTGTTGTTGTTGTTGTTGTTGTTGTTGTTGTTGTTGTTGTTTCCTCAAATCGACGCGAACTTTCTTCTCTTTCTTTCTGTGTTCCTTGATATGTGGCTCTTGCCCGCTACGGGGGATTGGTCATGAAGCCGGCGGTTAATATAAAGAGGAAAAAGTTTGAACTATAACAAAGGAAGAGGAAGGAATCGGCTCTGTCTTCTTCTTCTTCCGCTTTTGCGTACAATACGCGCGCCCGCCAGCTGCGGTTTTGCCAGCGTGGCAGTGGGCTGAAGGCATGCATGAACACAATAGAAGAAGTACTCCAGCGACGGTTATCCTCATTAAGAAAACACACATTGAAAGATTCTCTTCGTAAGATTGGGTTGGAATTCTCCGTCTCCAATATTCTGTCTTTGGGAGCCTCCTCATTAGGACACATATATACCAAGGGGATGTATGCTCTACTGTTGCAAAATTCATAATTGATTCAGGCCGGTTCAGGTTATAAATTCGTACTCTTCACCATTAATTACATCCTGATTATTCGATTCTGATTGGTATTTCACAGTACTTATGACTTAACTCTTTCAACTTCTCACATCTTGGCCAATCCCCCAGGGTAGGTATGTGCCAAAATTGAGGACAACAAGAACAACAACAACAACAAAGTCCGCATATTATGCATTGTATAGATGGAAAGAGGTCCCGAAAACGAGCGTTCCCTCCGAAAACGTCTAGGCATTCTGCGTTCTGTGTTCTGCGTGGCTACGTATTCGATCTGGTCTGAGCAGTCAGGCTTAGAACCGGGCGGTAGTACCCAAACCTCGCGTTCCGGCTCCTTTGGTTTTCTCTTATTTCTTTTGCTGCCTTTGTCTAGTAGACTTATTGTGATTTTGAGTTAGTCAGACTAACCTGATGTCTGTTTCTTCCCCTGGTCAAGACACTCCCCTTGGCTAGCTTCTACACCGGCCAAGAACTGGCCGCTCGATACCCTTCTACGCAGCGGAGTAAGCAGCATCCCTGTGTCTTTAGTGCCCACAAATGGGGGTGCTATTCCAATGAAGAATCCAAAAGCCATTAAAGTGGAGCTTCAGAAAGTTACATCCCGCTTCCAGAAGATCTCTGAGGTGCGGCAGTTCGGCCGTGGTGGCATCTTCTGCTGCTCATCAGACCAAGATTGTGTTAAAGACCTGCTCTAATGCTCTGAATTCGCAGCGAATCCGGTGAGCCCGTTTATTCCAGCACATCTTGCTTGCTGGGAAGGCATAATTCGCGTAGTAGACACGAGCCTGACACCCGGCATAAATATTGGAGCTGTCCTCTGTTGCAAGCACGATATCAGTTTACCGGTGTGCCCGAGCGACAGACAACAAGAAATCGCCTACAGAATCGATGATTGTTACATTAGCTGGAACAATCAGGCCTCCTCAGATAAAAGTATGGCCACTGATTTACAAAGTGGAACCACTTTCCCCGCGGCCGCTGCAGTGCTTGAAATGTTGGAGATACGGCCATAGCATAATAGGGTGCAGGTCGATTACTCGTTGCCGTCTGTGCGGGGATAATCATGACAACCAAGACTGCACAGCTCAAAACGAAAAACGCTGTTTATGCGATGGAGCCCACCATGCAGATTATGTTAATTGTTCAGCGAAAGAGCGAGAACTTAGTGTTCTTGAAGTAGTAGAACGCAGGCACTGCTCCCGTAGAGAAGCTGTTGCAGAAGTGCAGGAGCATGCAAAATGCTATGCAGGGGTTACAGCCCGCCATTCCCCAGTCATGGATGCCTCTTTATGAAAAACTGTAGCAGATGCAATCGAGAAAGCCACAGAACAGGCTATGGAACGACTTGCGTCAAATCTTTGTGAGTCCTTGGCACAAATGCTATCCATCCAGCTCACACGTATTGTTACTGCAACTGCTTCTCATACTACCCTCTCCTAAGGTTTGGTTATCCTAATGAACAAAGAAAATCAGATATCAACCGCAAATCAGGGATCTGATTCTCCTTGTGCAGGACCTTCTAAACAATTAGAGCACAATCCACCAGAACTTCTTTCAGATGACTCGGAAGAGATGGACATTGCACTACTCAAGACTCTAAAGCGCACTAGGTCTCCTCTTTCTCATAAAATTTCTGCCCGTAACACCAAATCCAAGAAGCCCCTCTCAAAGAAAGACTTTTTCGAGAACCTATCAAAGAGTGATTTTTTGAAAGATGATATTTTAGATCAGGCGGCCTCTGCTGTTGGTACATCACCAAAATATGTTCCTTGAAAATATTACAGTGGAATTGCCGTTCGATAATTTCAGCAGCAACAGATTTATCATATTTATGTTGTGTTCGCAACTGTCTCCAGATATACTTGCAATTCAAGAAACTTGGCTTTCAAATGGACAAAAATTCTTCCTAAGAAATTATAGGCTATTTCGTTGGGACAGGCCTTCTAAGGGTGGTGGTCTTGCGTTCTTTGTATCAACTAAATGTAGTCACAGAGAAAGAATATTTTACCAGTATATGTCTCATGACTGTGAAATTTGAGTATTAGATTTAACTCTTCCGGAAAGTAACGTATACTTTCCTGCGGTGGTGCAGCATACGAGGTGCCTCGATGTTATGTTAGCTGCTTGCAGAAAAGATATTTTGCTGACAGGGGTCTTTAATTCTCAACTTGTATGGTGGGGTTTCAGGACTGATTTATATGGAGGACGCTTATGGGAATGGGCTCATGATATTAATGTACTTCGTCTAAATTCTGGCGTTCCTACATTTTTTAGAAGTATATCTCGATCGGCTATAGATTTGACTTTTGCACATCTTCCGTGAACAACTTAGACTCCGCTACAAGCAATGACCACATTCCTATCACTTTTGATATTAATCTGCCGGTGACCTCTTTAAAACGCCTAATTGGCACATTTGTAAATTATACTAAATTCAAGAAAGAATTAAGGACCTCTTTGGTTTCTCCTAAAGACTTGCAGGAATATGATAGGGCTATGAGTCTTAGTGCTGTCTTATAGCGCACATTAAAGAAGTCAACTTTTCATCAACATCGGCAACTGGGAGATCGTTTAGTCCATGGTGGAACGATGAATGCGCACGGGCGTATAGAAAGCGTAAAGCTGCATGTAAAAAGGTGCTTGTCAGTCAATGCCCCCCAAATTGGAGCGATTACACATTTGTTGCGGCAGACTTTAGACGCACAATAAATAAAGCAAAAGATGATTACGATATTGGCAGGTTCAATTACCTTTCTCAATCTCAAAATAAAAAAGCACTTTTTAGATTTTTACTGTCAAGAAAGATGCCAACGTCGCCAAATATTGATTCTGTAGTGTTTTCACCAGATGAGTTGTCAGATCTATTAGAAAATATTGGAAAAAGGCTAGAAGACAGATTTATGTCGACTATGCCGCAGCTCATACCTAACCCTACACGAGTTGAGGACTTCAGCGAGGTTAGTTCAGCAGAACTGACAGACGTCATTCGGAGTTTGCCTTCTTCAGCGCCTGGACCGGACGGAGTAACTTCAGCAATGATAAAAGTTGTTTATGAGATATCACCAAGCGAAATTCTAAATTTGGTCAATTACTCTTTGAAACATACTTCGGTGCCTGCGGAATGGAAGCTCGCTAAAATGATTCCGCTACTTTAAAAACAGGGGTTAGGATTTGTTCTAGACAACATAAGGCCGATTTCACTGACTTCTGACGTATTTAGGCTCATAGAAAGGGTTTTGAATATTCGAATAGCAAAATATATTGACGATAACTCAACCCTTATAGTCCTTGACAAATTGGCTTTATGTCTGGGTGTTCGATATGGTGTGCGCACGTTGATTTAGAGAGTCGCATACAGCTGGCTCGTCAGCAAAGGCAGTATTCGATGTTAGTAACTCTTGATTTTTCTAAAGCATATGACAAGGTTTAACATGCAATTTTATTAAACAGATGGGACATTACGTATTCCCACATTATGTAACAAGTTGATTTTCAGAATTTTTTAGAGAAAGAGAATTCTATTGCTTTCATCGCGGCTGTTCATCCCGCAAATATAAGCAGAAACGTGGTGTACCCCACGGAGCCGTCCTATCTCCGGTTTTGTTCAATATATTCATGAGCTCCATTCCTCTCCAGCTGGATGTGTACGTATATGTATACGCGGATGACATTGCTTCTTTCGCGGCCGATAATGATTTACATGCATTATATCAGCCCCGCCACGGTGGTCTAGTGGCTATGGCACTCGGCTGCTGATCCGAGGGTCGCGGGATCGAATGCCGGCTGCGGCGGCTGCATTTCGATGGAGGCGAAATGTTGAGGCCCGTATGCTGTGCGATGTCAGTGCACGTTAAAGAACCCCAGGTGGTCAAAATTTCTGGAGCCCTCCACTACGGCGTCTCTCATAATCAGAGCTGGTTTTGGGACGTTAAACCCCACATAACAACATAACAACATGCATTATATCAGACACTACAGAAGTATCTGAATTCCCTACAAATATGGCTTCAGAGTATACACATGTCGCTGAATGTTAATAAAAGTGCGCTTCTTGTTTTCCCTGTTAATGGGCCCGTGAACGCCTCACTGATATATCGTCAAGAGTTTATTCCACAGGTAGATTCTTTGAAATATTTGGGGCACTGAAAATAGTGGGACACTGAATAGGAAACCTCGCATGGATCATGTGGCGGATAAAGCAACACGCGCAGTGGGATGGTTACGTAAACTTGGAAACCGTAGAACGGGACTGTGAAGAAATACTATGATAATGGTTTACAAAATGTATGTGTGGCCCATCATGGAATTCGGGTGCGTCTTATTCTCTGGAAGCGCAGCTTATAAAATTAGGCCTTTAATACTAGTAAAGAGGGAAGCGTTGCTTTTGTGCCTTGGCCTCCCAAATTTCGTAGCAAATGATGTTCTGTATATGGAGGCACGTTTACCATGCTTGCGAAGTAGGTTCAAAATTTTTACGGTTCAAACATTTTTAAAGATATACATTTATCATCAGGGACTATCAATGTATGTTTACGTTAATGCACCCAACTCATTTTTTGGAATACAGTGCTCGAGGCTCCATACACCTCAGATTGTACTTTTACAAGCAGAGCTCGAGCCTCTGAAGGTACAAATAAGACATACTGCAGCAGCATTAAATCGCCGATTACGCCTGTATATTGAGTTTAATGGCAATTTCCCTCCAAATGCCAAACAACTGCTTTTTCGATATTTGAACAGCCAAGTTCACGTTTACCTTGCTCACCTAGACATCAGTAATATTATAGCAACAGACGCATCGGTATTAAAGGAAAAGGCTGGAGTGGGAATTTTCTCCCCTTCTCTTGCCTGGTCCTTCTCATTCAGGCTTTCATATTGCACTCCCATTTTTATGGCTGAGTTATTGGCTATTGTATTAGCGCTTCGTAAACCTCCCTCATGTGATTCGGAAGAAGTTATAATTACAGACTCTCGTTCAGTGTGGTTAGCTCTTCATACGGCAACAAATTCAGATCTCCTCAACATGTTTAGTTCTCTAATACCTGCCAACTTGCAAATTATTCGTGTGCTATGGGCACCAAAGCACCGCGAGTTATATCTAAATGAAATGGCGCACTCGTTAGCCGCATAATCCTTAAGTGGTCCTATAGTACCCGTCTTAGCTGACACAGCTTACGTGAGAACACTTCGGTATCGAAATGATTGTTTCAAAGCGAACTTGACTCCTGTCTAGACAGACAGACTTTGAACAAATGAGATTCTGCTGAAATAAACAATGGTACGCATCCCGACAATTAGAGGTTTCATTCCCCAGATTACGCTGTCGGATTCCGCATCTGAAACTTTACTTGCACAGAGCCGGTCTAAGGGCGTCCCCACTATGTGTATTGGCAATGGTCACGAATCCATTGATCACTTCTTTTTAGTCTGTCGCAGATACTCGCCCCAGAGAAAAAAAGTCCCTCGACACTCCACTTCGTAATATGTGGTTAGAAATGAAAATTCCTGCAATTTTATCATTTGGGGCCACTTTATTCGGGTACTGTTACAGAGATGTCTGCTCCTCTGTCCTCGACTTTTTAAAGGAAACAAAAAGAATTGTGTGCTAATTCTCCTCAGGACCTTAATAAAGTTCTTGACTGACTGACGTTCAAAGCTATCTTGTCCAAAATCGATCCTCGTGGTCTTCAGATAGAAACGTTTCACTACTCTTGCATTCCTTCCATTTCATCTGTTAGTCTGACTAATTGGCCGCTCAGTTTTTTTCTTTTTTCCGTAGTTCCTTTTTTTGTTCTTATTCTTCTTGGCTCAGTTCCTCTTCACACAACCCTAGATTTACTGACTACTGCCACCCGATTCTTGGCCTATCCCCCACAGTGGGTGAGCGCCATAAAACAGGTTCATCATCATCATCGTCATCATCATCATCAGATGGACACGATCCCTCTTGGGGACCAGAACTAACGATGATGATAGTTTTGTGATAGGCGGTCCACTTTGCGGCGAGTAAAAAATGCCTCGCATTTAAGATGTCACCGTGCACAATTTCTCGATAATTATACTGAGTATGCATGGGAAGCTCAGTCGTCCATTTTTTTAACGCGAGAGTGTTTTATGCCGGGTTCCACCAAGAAATCTGTAACGTACCTCCGTAACGGAAGTGGATATCTGAAAAAATGAACACACAATTACAATGTATAAAGTACCACCGTCGTTCGGACTCGAACCCACGTTCGCCCCGGGATGCGACGACAAGAGCTGGGACACATTGGACACATGGGGAACAGACAGGCCTTTTATGACAGCCCTCGATTTTTTCTGGTGACTCTAGGTTCGCTGCGGATGTTCCGCAGCGATAGTAGTAGTTTACGTAACCGATAGTAGTAGTTTCGATAGTAGTGAAATACTTAGTTTTGAACTGCCGCTCCCTTACCCTAAGCGTAGCGATACATCATTGGCTTTTTCCTCCCTCGTCTTTGTCGTTCTCCATTGTCAATATGATTTCACATCATTCCCAAAACACAGCATCTCAACTTCACTTTCATCACATCCAGAAACTCATCACAAACCAGCTTCGTCCTGTGGCACACCACTCGATTGGCCAAAGGCCTACCGGTCGTATCTTCGGTACATCTATCAAAGAAGTACTACTCAAATCTCTCCGCATTTTACTGATCTTTCCCAAGTTCCTCTATGATAGCAATAAATACGGAGTTCGCAGTGTATATTCTTCGCTGATAAAGTTCATATTACAGTTGTCTATGGACAGGGATCTTCATTATATATTTTATTCAGGTAAACAGCTTTACCAAAATGGATAGTGACACCCACGATAAATTTATACAAGCAAACTTAGACCACACCTTGGCAGCCACTAAAATTTTAATGCATACTATTCTAACTCAAAATTATTCATTCGCTTTTGTCTCTGATCCTCACATCCGGGCAGGAGTCATTCAAAACATTTCTCCACAGGTAGCAAAATTTCACTCTCCCACAAATCCCCGCGTCATGATTCTAGCTAAAACGAGTGCTTACACGATATTTCCCCAACGACTCTCGGAAAATATTGTGATGCTACAATGCTCTAACAGCAATACCAGTTTCACATTAATAGCCATATACGCTCCCCCTCATATCTCCATTGACCCGCTTCTGGACGAACTCCAGCACTGCCTAGTAATAGCTCAGGATAAAAATATTGTTATAGCAGGTGATTTCAATGCAAAACACCCCATGTGGGGTCCCAACCCAGCTGATACTCGTGGCTCTCAGGTGGTCAATTTTGTGACTTCAAATGACTTGATAATATTAAATGACCCACAATCACCCCCAACCTTTGTAACGCCATACGCGGAAACTTGGATTGACCTTACCATTGCTACGAAAGAAATGATATCGACAGGATTTGATTGGCACGTCTTAGACACACCAACTCTTTCAGACCACCAATATATCTCTTTCAATTTCGCACAGTCTTCATCATCGCTTGATAAGAAATTAACGGGTTTTGCTGAACTCCAACTGCTTAACGAACTTAAACACCTCAATTGGTTTCAAGACGTTACCAAAGCAAATGTTATGTCGCATTCGGGTACTGACACAATATTAAACAAATTTTACTTAATCCATCAACATTCGGTTCAAAAGTACTCGAGGCGCCCCAAGCCTAAACCGAGAGTTACCAACCCATGGTGGACGCCCGAGCTGTCATACCAAAGAAAGAAAGTTCGTGCAATGAGACGCAGGTTTCAATCGGCAAAGAACAAAAATATCAGACTCATTTATCAAAAACTATACGCAGAAGAATTCGCGCGTTACAAGCAAAACATCACAAGCGCCAAAACGGTATATCAAAAAACAATAGCAAATAACGCCACCAAACGTTGTTTATACGGCGAAACATTTAAATTGGCATTCCAAAAATACCGCAAATCTATTCAATTACCTCCCTTGATTAAACCCGATCAAACATTAACTCTTTCAACTTTAGAGTCAGCAAGACTCCTCCTACAAACACTCATAATGCACGATGATACAAATACTGATCTCCCAATTCACACTTTCATGCGTGCCATCTTCGATTCAGATTATCCCTGGACAGTACAGGACGTCCCTTTCACCTATAATGAGGTAGCCCAAGTGATCTCAAACATTGACACTCATTCTGCACCGGGGTTAGATAATTTGAGTGGTAGATTTATCAAAGTACTGTTTCAAATGCATCCCAACTTTTTTCTCTTTATTTTCAACACAGCGTTAAAATTCGGATACTTTCCGCAAATTTGGCGCACCGGAAAGATAACTTTCATACTAAAACCTCAACGTCCTCCAGATCGGCCCTCATCATACCGTCCAATCGTAATGAATTCAATTTTTGGAAAAGTATTAGAACGCTTACTAAATAATCGCCTGTACTATTTCCTTCACAAAAACGGTCTCATTCACGTAAACCAATTCGGCTTCACCAGTGGCAAAAGTGCTCCTTTGGCGCTTCATCAGCTCAAAACCATTCTATCTAATTATAAAAGATCTAAAACACCTACTGTCCTCATATCACTTGATTTCCAAGGAGCTTTCGACAGTGTATGGCACACTGTAGTATTAAACTTCCTTAGAAAGCACCGCTGTCCACGTAATTTATATTACTTATTAAAACCTTTCTATCGAACAGAGCAATCACATATCCAACTAAATTAGGCCACGAATCAGCAAACCCAACGATTGGAAGTCCTCAAGGTTCCCCTATAAGTCCTCTTCTATGGAACATAGCCGTACATTCCCTCCTTGATATAAATTTTCCTTTTGTTGCGCATCTTCAAGCGTACGCCGATGACACAGTAATAACAATACCAGGTCATTCCCGATTGGAAATACAAGAAAATGCAAGTCAAGCACTAAATGTAATCTCAAACTGGGCAACAAACCATAAACTGCACATCAATCCAGCCAAATCCAGCTTTCTCTTTTTCAATAACGGCCACGTTGGCACCTCACACCGACGACCCTCAATCAAAATGCAAAACACAGTTCTTCGTAACACACCTACCTTAAAAATTTTAGGTGTTACTTTTGACTCCACCCTCAACTTTCACAGTCATGTAGAAATTACACGTTCAAAAGTAGAAACCGCCACGGCAAGATTCCTCACATTCATCAAGATGCACCATTCATTGAAAAGTCTCTCGATACTTCGGGTATACCGTCAGGTGCTCCTTCCATCCATCACCTATGCATCTCCAGTGTGGTGGTCCATTGCACATACAACTTTTCTACGAAAGCGTGTCATTTCACTACAGCGCAGCATACTACTTGCAATCACAGGTGCCTTTTATACAACAAGAACAACGGCATTGCAAATCATCTCTAACATTCCTCCCATTGACCTAGAACTTGACAGATTAGACGCACACTTTTCTTTATTCATAAAACGCAACATAACATACTTTGGCCTAAACACCTATCATCCAAATAGCATTCTTCCTTCTGTCACACGATGGTCGCACCATCCTGCCGACATCCTTACATTTTCATTTCGTAAACTGACAGTCACAACACATGATCGAATATCCAAAATTCCTGCATTACACGTGTATACAGATGGATCATCCACCACCCATTCCGCTAGCTCTGCATACATTGTACTGTCTAACAAATCAACAATAATAGACTGTCAAAGGTTCCACATTGTAAACGCTTCAAGCGCATACACAGCAGAGCTCATTGCCTTCCAGGAGAGTCTGATCAGAATACACACAATTCATAACAAACGGCGTATTCAAATTTACACAGATTGTCTGTCACTCCTATCATCTTTGAACAGCCTCACCGAACGCGACAATCGCATCATTAACATAAAACACACTCTTAACAACCTCATTATATCAGGAGCGAGGATATTCTTATTTCACGTCCCTGCCCATACTGGAATTTTAGGCAACGAACTTGCAGACCACGTTGCCACACACAACACTTTAAAGGGCCACTAAACAGGCTCCTACTTTTTTTCAAAGCCGCCCAAACAAGCTAACTCAATCATAGAGAAGGTTGCGGCGATCACATTCTGCGAATATGACAGCGCTGCGCGCCACACAGACGCCGTATTTCAAAAAACAATTCGCGCGCTTCTTTCCGGCGACTGACCAGTCGCGCTCGCATCCTAGGTGTCGTCATGTCGTACCGCGAACAACTTTGCGTAGTCGTATCTCGTTGATTGGTCGAAACGTCTATTGTCAGATCCCCTGGCCATCCCACCGGCGTGAGCGCAGGAGCAACCCAACGTTTCTAGAACGGGAGCAACCGGTTCCGCAGCGCAAGCGTCAATGACGTCAAATGATCACGTCAGGTCACGTGTCAAAAGTGGGCGGAGTCTCGACGGCGCGCCGCCCCTACCCTCTCCTCAGCAGAGAAGGGTGGGGAGGCCGACCGAGAAAACGAAACCGGCGCAAGCGGTCACTTAAACCCGTGTAACTTCTCTATTATTGCACCTATTCGCAAAATTCTTGCGGGAGCATGTTCACACCGCACAGGAGCGCAGTTATATCTTTAAAACAAATTTTAGACCTCGGGGTTGTTTAGGGGCCCTTTAAAATCAACAGTTCACACAACACAACGCTCCCCACGATCAGTAAAAAAAGAATTATACAATATGATGATTTCACACTGGCATACTTCTTGGCAAACTGAAGGACAAGACACAATTCTCTATAATTGGATCCCTTCAATTTATAAAATACCGGATTGGTTCCCACCTAACAAAAAATTAGTACACCTTTTAACTGGACACGGACATTACCAATACTATCTCAAACGTTTTAATATCACACTATCAGACAGGTGTTTATGTGGGGCAATTTGTTTGGACATATTTCACTACTTAAACGATTGCCCCCGAGTTAAGCATATTACACAGCATTTATACAAATCTAACACCACAGCCATTACATGCCATGACTTTCCGAGATTACTTAAAAACAAGAAAACTCGAGCATATTTGATTCAACTATCAACAACTATGACAACTCTCACTCATATATCTCCCCCTGCCACGCGATCCCCCCAAGAAGACTGACATCACTACCAATGAGCCTTGACATTCACGGGTGTTAAGCTAACAAAAGCGGGTTCCACCCCCCATGTATGTCATGCTCATTATTCGTACTACGCTCACCTAACACTTACAATACAACCCTCAATAACACTCAATCCTTCATTATTTTCTACATAACCTCCTTCTCTTCGCTTCCTCTACTCATACATGTCTTTAGAATTTAAAGTATTACAGGCTGTCAAACGCCCGCCCGAGGCAAGAACACCACCAAGCCAGTTAACCAAGCCGATGTTCGAGATTCAACCACCTCATGGACCATCACAAGGATATGGGGAATTCTCAAGACATCAACCCAAGACCGGCATCCACCTGAACCTATCCAGGAAACCTGGCACAATTTCGGGACTCAACCCGGTGTCTGATACCTCATCGATCATCAAAAGTTCATTGCTCTCCTCGACTACTCAAGTCAAGAACGTTCGTGCAAACTTGTTACCTTAGTAATCATTGCACGTCCCACACAAAATGTGCCAAAATAAACGGCATTTGCACGATCACGGCCACAGGAATCAAGCTGGTTAAACATTCCCCACCAGTTATTCAATTTTATTCTACAACTCCATCATATATAATTCTATACCCTAGATCTCGGAACCTAGCTCCTTTCACCCAACATACCTATCTCTGAATTTTAAAAAATTACAAATGTCCCTCTACTTTCCACTTATAAAGTTATCCTGACGTTAACTTCCGATCCGTTTTTTTTAGCTTTTCAGCTAATCGGCTTACACAAAGGAATTTCTCTTTTGGGCAATGCCCCAGTTTTTTTATCTTAGATTGGCTTACGCCCGAGGTACCATCAGGTGGAGCGAGCTTCCCCCACTTTTCTTTTAGGTTATTTTTCTCACATGGGGGATACACTTTGCCATCTAGGAACGATAGAGCGATGCAGACTGTCATGCTAATGCGCTTTGGTAGTCTGCACTCCTCGATCGCTGCGAAAGTTAGGGGCGTGGCGGCGTCGTGAAGGCGCGTTCCTGGGAGAAAGTACAACGGCGGCAGTTACAAAATTTGTTTTGTGTGCGTGAAGTTGCGACGCGCACTGCTCCAGGAACGTATAGACGGCAATTGACAAGGAAATGATGCGCCTTTCACTGCAGTGGGCTGTGTGTTCGCAAAACGATCCGCTGACGACGAGTTCGCTTACAAGGTCTCACTGCATGTTTGCGGACGCTCCTGTTTTATGGCAGGCACGGCTCTGGCGCTCGCAACTCAGCATCTCCGGAGCAAAGTGAGTCGTTCGATAACTTTCGCTTGTGTACAACTGTCGAAGATCCCTGTGCCGTGTCGAGATGTCGCTGATGTCCACATGTAGCGCGTTCACATGTCTGGAATGTGCTCAACCCATACCCCGCCCCTCGATTCCCCAGATATTGCCGCTTATGCATTCTACAGCGTCGCGATCGAAGACAGGTTTCACTTTCGTGTTATGTCGATTCCCATGAGAACGGGATCAGCCACACTTTCTAACCTGAACACGCGAGCGTCGACCGGCGAGTTGACAAGCATCGGAAAACGGAGCGCAGCGACGAGATGAGTGAGAATACGCGCGTGCGTGCAGTGAACAGTCCGGTGCAGCTTTCGTCTGCCAGGCTGTTATGCGAAACGGCCCCAACTCCACCTGCATTTTTTGTTCGTTATCACGTTTTCTTCTGTGTTCTGAAACCTGTTAAAAAATGTTACTATACATGTAACGTTACTGCCATTTCTTTTGCTGTACGAGAGAAGGGTGTGAATTGATATTTCCTTTATCATTGCACGACGGTACTTATCCTCGTCGATCAGCTCAAGCTTTGCTTTTCCTTCCTTTGTCTCCGTTACGCACTGAGCCCCTCATTCTATACGGCTAACGTTCATTCCAGCTCACTGTGTAACTGCTTTTCTTGTTGCTTTTCCTTTTGACGTAGTACGCACGCTTTATCGGATGGCGGCAATTTTTATGTCGCATTTGAACTGTTCCCACACTGAGATAAAGCAATTGGTTTGTGCATGATAGTTTGTGCATCAAGTGGCCCTTGATAGAAACTCTTTAGCTTGCATGACAAACTGTTTATCTTGCGGGAACTTTTTATTACGTTTCCACAGGAACCAATTAAGCTTTTATTTTATCGTAGTGATCACCGAACAATCGTCGCTAAATCTAAGATGTTGCAGGAGAACAGAGGGACAACCTTCGCCGACATATAGATTGTGTTGAGCCTTGCGTGGGGGTCACCTTCAAAATGTGTACATCGTGCTTGACCTTCTCGTTATCAGAAAACCGATATCTTCTAGCTCTTTCTCCATTATTATTGCGCTCAACAGCTACGCAGTTCTATCGCGCAAATTGATGCTCGACGCTCTATCCTCTTTTCTACAAACACAATTCCTACAAATCTAGAAACACAAGCTTAAAGGCGCGTGCACACTGGCGGAAAAACGCGCGCGGCGCGCCGCCGGCGGAACAACGAGATCTTCGCAGGTTGCCGCGCGGCGGGATTCTTGTGCCGCGAGAGCGATCGGTCCGTGCGCGATTTTACGCGGCGCGCCGCGTGCCGCCGGGGAAGAGACCAATCAGAGCGTCCCCGTCCGTGACGTACGCGCTCCATCGGGGAGTCATGCGGACCCGCCCGGATAGGGTGGCTAGAATGGGGAGGTGTGAGTACCGGCGGCGCTTGCCTACGGCCGCGCGTGACCCCTCCTCGCACCGATGCCACCAGGGGGAATGTGGCGCTGCCGGTTCCAGCGGGGTAAAGTCTGCGAGGTAGCTGCGGCTGCGCCGGTAGCAGCGGCCTCGCCTACGCTACCGCCGATGTGAACTGGTCGGTCTCGTCGCCAGTTTTGGACTGTTTGACGGCGAGATGTAGTCCAGAGCGAAAAAGAAAACTGAACGTTGGTGCTCCTTGCCTGGTTGCGACACAGAAAAACACCGGAAAAAGCTTCTCTCTTCCGTGCCCCTGCCTGCAAAGAAGCGTTTGATTCGAGGGCCGCGGGATCGAATCCCGGCTGCGGCGGCTGCATTTCGATGGAGGTGGAATGTTGAGGCCCGTGTACTATGCGATGTCAGTGCAGGTTAAAACACCCCAGGTGCTTGAAATGGCCCTCTACTTCGACGTCTCTCATAATTATATTAGCGTGGTTTCGGGACGTAAAACGCCAGAAATCAATCAATCAATCAATCAATCAATCAAGCGTTTTCCAAATGTGCTCGGGCAGTCCCAAAGGCTGACAAGGTGTTGCAGGAGAACTTTGCAATTTGTTGCAGCGGTTGCTCATTCGAGGAAATATATACTGGAGACCACAGTAACTGATGTCATAGCTGACAGAAGATGGAGCGAGAGGGCAATAGGTATTAAAAGATAAGGACATTGAGAGCGAGATATATTATTTGTAGAAAATATGCGCGCAAAGGTCTCGAAGTTCGTTTTATATGTGGCCATCTCGGGCGTTGTCGACCGAGCAAACACTGAAACCTTGCGTATTATAGACCAACGTTCCCGACAGTTTTCCTTTTTTTCCCCATTTGTGAATGAACGACGTCAAAACCATATTTATTGTTTCACTGTTTGCAGTCATAGTAAACTGCTTGTATCAGTACGAAATGACATGCCTCGTCGTTACAAAAGGTACGGCTGTGTGCCCACTGTCAAGAACTGCTGAAGTGGCTAATGTGGCATTTGAGGCATGCGCCTTTTCCGCACGATATAAAATCAGTACTTAATTAGAAGGCAACATGGCGTACTCTTATACAGGACAAGTAAATGCCGTTCCTGAGCCGCAAAAGGTATAACAGGTACCGCATAAAAAGTAGAAAAGTGAATATTATAAATATAAACGTCCAAATATAGAAAACACCGCCAGGAGTATATTTACCGCTCTGGGAAGAGTGAGTGGTAGATTTACGATAAAATTTAACATTGGAACCGGCACCCAAAAAAAAAAGCCTCCTTTTAGTAAATAACTACGAGAACACTATGGGGACATGATCAAAGACGAGAGCATCATTAAGTGGACCGACTTTAACAAATGACACACGTGTACAACATTTTTCAGCTGAATGTTTTCCCAAGAAAGCTACATTTAAGCTGCTTTGAGAAGTGCTACGCTGTGAAAAGTCTTACTGAGAGGCTTCATCAAATAAATGGCATATATGCAGTTTTCCCTAGTATGTGCACCACTGATTCTGTTGAGTGCAAGTGCTTTAATGGACATCACCGAAGAACAAAACTGTGCGGTCAGACTACGTTGGTACACTCGCAGCCACCCTAGCCCGGAGGCTCGTTTCGTACCCCTTTCGTACCCGCTCGCTTGCCTCTCGCGCCTGTTCGCTCGGAGGAGGCGGGATTTCACGGCGCTGCCGCCGCGGTTCGCCGCGAGCAGTGTGGCCGTGTCGCCGCCGAAGCGTTTCTCCGCCGGCGGCGCGCCGCGCGCGTTTTTCCGCCAGTGTGCACGGGCCTTAAAGGGTCCCTGAAACGTTTTTTTGACATTGCGTCACTGATTAGGCAACACAATTGCGAAATCATTCACACCATAAATAAAGCGAGGCACAATGCGCTAAGGCAGCTATGGGCTTATTTCTGTCGCCTTCCTCCTTACCACTGCTGTTCCTCCTCAACTCGATCTGCTGCGGAGTGCGCGCTAGCGACGACAGCGCTTCCCGCGTCAGCCGCTCTGCCGAGCCTCCCGTAGTGACATAGCGCCCCGATATCCTCACTGAGGTCGCCCGCCTCGGCAGTGCTAGCCTCTGTAATAGAGCGCCGGCGACTCGTGTGACGCCGCCAGATGCCGCGATGATACCGTTGGCTGAAACGAAGGAGTACGTTGTAGAAGCACGTTGTTCGCAGCTAGGTTTTGAAAATTACGTGCACGTCACTTGGGTCGGGGCCAATCAGCGACCTCTCATTCGATCGCTCGATGACAGGGGCGTTTGGAAACGCTTTTTGGCGAGCCGCTGCGTACTTTTGCGATACGCGTGTTGAAAACCTTATTGTAAATTACACACTTTACGCACAGCGCTAAAATCTGTCCTGTAATGGTCCTAGTGACCCGCTCTACCGGATCACCATGTTTGCACAATATCGTCAAAACCGTTTCAGGGTGTCTTAAAGGGATGTCTAGCGTCGTTCATCGCTCTCCCGTTTTTTGGTTCAATAGAAAGCGTACCTTTCGAAGTGTCCCAGCGTGCAGTGATTTCTCCAGAAACTGAGTAGAAAATATTAAAACATGACGTTTTGATCTACGAAGTCGCTCCTTTTATTCGCATAAAGACGCCGCCAACAATGGTTACTGCGCACTAGGCGTCGTCGTCTC
The DNA here is from genome assembly GCA_013339685.2 of Hyalomma asiaticum. NCBI lineage: Eukaryota > Metazoa > Arthropoda > Arachnida > Ixodida > Ixodidae > Hyalomma > Hyalomma asiaticum. The sequence goes on along the minus strand of CM023481.1, from coordinate 34,777,059 downwards.
TCTGGCAACCCTCTCGGGCGCGGAAGGCTTCTTCTTAACAGGAACCGGTTCCAAGGACAACATTGCTGAGGTGACGAGGAGGAGAAGCGATAGAAAGTCGGTGCGCTGGGGTGCGCCTTGGATAGAGTACTAGGAGGATTCTAGTACACTTTACCTCGGACATGTAGCGCCGCATGCATTGCAAGCGCAGTACTACGCGCCTCTACAGGCAGACGAATTTGAAGGTAGCGGCACCTGCGCCACCCCTAAAGCAGCGAAAAGAAGAACGAATTGCTCTTGCACGCTATAAAGAGGTGTCTCATAGGGTGAAGTACACTTGTAAGACACACATAATTGTTTTTCAGCTGAATATGTGTAGCTGCGTGGGTTTGTTCTTTGTATACTTGGAAATTGACAAAAACGCTGTTGGGTGCTGCTAGCAGCGTGTTTTTCACCACTTTCAGAGCAAACTTAAAGCATGATTCTTTCTCTGTGAGGTAAAAGCGGGCTCGTGCCCGTAAATATGACGCACGATCTACCCATACTTAGCATAATCTTAAAAGTTTTCCGAGTGGTAGACAGTCCCTTTAAATAGCACTGTGCTATCGGCGCACACGCTCGAAGCTGTACGAGCGTGGCTTATAATCTTCCTGATCTCGCTTTTTCCCTTTTCCTCCAGGAGAGATGATTAAGTGAAGCACTGCAGCTTCACGTATCCTGGATGGCAGCACCGTTCCAGCACGCCTGAAGTGTGCCGCACGAGCGCATCGGCAACAAAGTTGAAGGGTCAATTTGGCCAAGTAAACATGATTGATGCCTTTGTGAAGCGGCATTTACTATCGACTGTGTCCAGTAATTACGTAAATTACTTCAGTTTTCAGTTACCACAAGGGATTGGTCATGGATGTTATGAAGGCGATGCGTGAACGTGGGTTCATCCACGTCAAGTGACATAAGTGGGCAAGTTCACCTCAATAAACATTCAACTGCTAATGTGAAGACACACTCCACTTTCGTGTTATACCAATTTCTCTGACAGAGGGATCACCCACATTTATTTTATAAACAGTCCTATCCCACAGCAGAGTACCACTACAGTCAATTCTCAATATCCTGGAAACGTGATGGAATTGAAGTCAGCTGTGAGAATGAAGTCCCTTTTGCACCTGGAAAGGACCGTATCTAATTGCTGTGTACTGCGCACAGCCACTGCAAAACACTTTCTTCATGGAAAAAGGACGTTACCCTGGGACTGTTGCAAAAGTTTCACAATCTAACGACGTTAGGTGAAAAACTATGTTAGCTTTATGACAAAATTTATTTGAAACCAAGAGCAGCAGGCCGCCACCCAATGAAGAGCAATTGAATCTATCAAGGGAGCCTTTGAATAGCTAATGTTGAAACGGGTCAGACGGGATACTAACAATAGCGTTAAGGAAATCGCCATTATTTAGTAGAGATAGTACTGGCGGAACAAAAAAATATATATATGGCAGAACTTTGAAGAGGTTCTCGTGGTGCGAAATGTATAGGACGAATAATTAGCACAAAATAGTGACGTGCTTCGTCCGGGACGCGCAAATGCAAGACTTTTCCGAACAACGCGCAGCCTTCTTCGTTGGGGACGAATGAGGGTTTGTTTTGTTGGTGATGGTGTCGTCGGCGTCGTAGTCGTTGTTGGCGCGGTCGTTGTCGTTACTGGTGCTGCTGGTGCTGTTGTTGTTGCTTAGATTATATTCAAAAGGGTGCGCCTTCTTTACCGGAATACAGATAGATAGATAGATAGATAGATAGATAGATAGATAGATAGATAGATAGATAGATAGATAGATAGATAGATAGATAAAATTTGTCTAATAATTAAAAGGAGGAGCGAATGTCACTGGTGAGAACAGAGCGTGGTAGGGAGGGTGTAGGCAAACACTAAACCATGTGCGCCAAGCCGCTGGAAACTCCAAAGTTGCCTATTGTAACAAGCCGATCCAGGTGTTCGACTATATCCTTCTGTAGAGTATCTAGATTGGAATGTAGGAATATATTGCTGTTCTTTCAATGAGCGTGGAAACCAGGGCAGTGGAGAACGAGGTGTTCGACCTTCAATATGCAAGAACAGCGGTAGAAGGTGCATGCGCCGCGGGTTGGTTCGTCGATGCTCCTCCTCCGGTCAGACACGGTCTGCCATTAATGGATTGCGCTTGGGGTAGTGGCTCTGTTTGCCAGTACTTTCCTTATAAGTATTTCTTGGGATTAACTGAGGCCGAGGTCCTTGAAGATGTGAAGAGGCGTGACGTCTTTGTGTCTTTTGCGGTCAAGAAATCTCAGGAAGCGTCGCAGTCATGCCACGTAAAAGTGAGAATCTGGCGCCACAAGTGCAAATGGGTGGTCCGACGAGATCGGGAGTCCCGCGTAGGAGAGTTTGGCAAGGATAAGGATGTTAAGGATTTATACAAAAATACCGGTGATAGGTTCAAACTCTAGTGTCACATGTTGCTTAGTTCAACATCACTTTAATGTGCAGCGTTTGCCTAGTCTTTTTCTTTCTCTTCCTATGCCTGCGTTTCATTGCACTTCATTGAATTATTTCCTAAATTTGAATTATTTGGGGTATTAATTTCGAACTGAATATGCCATTTCAGACTAAATTTATGCGCAATAATATGCGATACTCAGTGGTTCCCAGAAAATTTGCGTAAATTTGTCCCTGCATTCCAATGACAAACACAAAGAGAATACAAAGAGACGAAAATCACTTCGTGGTTGCTCTTGGAGAGCGGCGTATATACGTTTCCATCCTGATTCGAGTCTAATGGCTTTCTCACTCTATACAGACGTGCTCGCACTAAACGAGTCCGAAGCCGTACTTCGAAAGCGATGTCGCCGCCGCCACGGATATATGCAGTTTTATTATGCGGCCCTCTCAGAACGTCGTTTGGCCGTTATCGCCCGAAAGCATGAGACACTTGGCGTGGAGAACGAGCGACAGCGGCTCCTCGAAAGATAGAAAAGAGCTGGGCGGGAGACGTGATGGCAGGCGGCTCTGTACAATAATGGTCTTTTCTCGAATAGGGGGGGGGGGGGGGACGCTTTGTGACACAAGTATATTCGACGCGGAAAGGAAAAGGCGTTCTCGGATAACACCGCGGTCTTTTCAGTCGGCGCGAAATCCCCCTTTTCGGATGGTTCAAATATCGCATATTCGACAACAGCGCTCGTCTTTTGGAAGTGGTCTCTGTTCGGCCAGCGTTGCAGGCTGAATGTACAGACGAAACGTTCATAGAAAAAAAAAAGAAATAATACCAGAGAAAACGATGAAAACCAAGACAAAAAAGAAAACGCTCTTGTGTATGAAAGAAGGGCGAATGCCGACCAAGGTATGAATTTTCATTGACTTGGTAAGGATTCGCTGTTGTCCTATATGGGCTGACCTGCAGGCAACGTTGCCGCACGACAGGGCCTATAGAGTTACTGCAGCTATGGATGGATGGATGGATGGATGGATGGATGGATGGATGGATGGATGGATGGATGGATGTAGGATGGATGGATGGTAGGATGGATGGGCGCCACAGACGACGAAGAAAAAGAGAAGCAGCCCCGAAATTTCCCAGGAGTACTGAGCCACCTCTCTCTCTCTCCACCGATGGTGACGACGACGATAACCCTGCTTCCAACTTTCCTCGTGGACATCTATAGCGACGCCCGTTACTAATGTTCGTTTTTGCAGGTGTTTCTTGGCCCTTTCCACCCGTATTTTGTAAAGGGTGCGATGTACGAATATATGTTACAAAATTCAATTACGCTATTCACTCGCACGCGCCAGCATACTGACTTATGCTGACCAGTAGTTGCGACACTATTGCTGTTGCTGACTGGGGTTGGTAAAACAAAGGTTATAAAGAAAGTATGCAGCTTCCGCAAGGCCAGATCACAGCGAAATTGGCCGATGGTTTACTCGAACAGGTCACTCGAGAGTCATGTGATACTTGGGCGGAAACATGTCACGTGAGATTACGTTACGTGATTTTGGCGGAAGCATGTCACATGACATTGCGTTAAGTGATCTTGGCGGAAACATGTCACGTGATTTTGGCGGGACCATGCCACGTGATCACCCAAAATCACGTAACGCAATGTGACGCGACACGTTCCCCCCAAAATGACGCAACAAAATGTCATGTCACATGTTCTTGCCCAAGTCACGTAACGCAGTGTCACGTGCCATGTTCCCGCCACAATCACGTAACGCAGTGTCACGTGGTATTGCATGATGTCTGACAAATTACGGCTAGCTTAAGCAGCTTCGCTGCTAAGACAACGTTGTCCTCATTCTCCCTGAATCCAGCGATGTGTACAAACTTTTCTAAAGTTCAGTTTATACAAAGGACTTCAGCAGGAACATTTTCAGCGCGAAACTGTCTAAGTAGAATGAATGTCCGGTGGTGGTGTCCGCGCAGTGCGCCGAAAGCAGTGTGCACTTATTTGCTTTTGCCCTTGCGACCGCAATTACGCAGGCGCCATCTTTTCCTGCGCTGGCATTTGCACGCGCACTCATTGTCTTGCGTTCTACCCTCTATTTCCCTCAGCCCACATCTACATTATGGAGATTATGCGAAGCGAAATATGCAACATTTGAAATAAACACTAGCGTGATAAACACACGTGTGTTCTCATTTAGAAACAGAAAAACATAACTAGTAATTGAGGAAGGCGTTAATCAACCATCGGTATTAAGTCGGTGAATAACGCCGGCGCCGCACGTTGCAGTTTCGTTGAATCGCCATATGTAGGTACGTGGGGCACAGGCAGTGATTTTTGCTGAAAGTTCCTTATATGGCGAGCGGGCGTGCTCTCTCCCTATAACTAATATCAGCTATATACTTCTGCAGCTCCGAACAGGGCTGGATAATAGTTCAGGTTCGCTAACTTGTGGGGTTTAACTTGGACCTAATACTTTTGTTCACTCACAGATGTTACAGATGTACAGCGCTAAGTAGAACGACTTAATTTGATGACGTAGGCTGTGCGCGGTGGCCCCCTCTAGAGTAGCGGCGGCCTATTAGGGTCGCGAACCGTCCCCTTCTAATAAAAACAAGTTGTCGAGAAGGTTCAAATTTATTTTGTCGCTGCACTACGCAGTCTTAAGTTTAGATTTCTCAAGAAAATTTTTGTTACACACTACACCAAGCTTGCAAAAAAAAATACACATCATTACTTAAAGTACATTTATATTTAGTATGTTGACCGTATTGTCACCCTTGGCAAAGAATTCGCCCAACTGGGGTGCCAAATCAAGCATATTTCAATTGTGTGTCATTTATTTTAACAACGACGTTAATTCGTTGCATTATCTCAACAGCAGTCTAGTGCATGGAGAAAACTCATCGAGCACATCAATTTCTTCGCAGATGATTTGAGAACGTCGTCGTTTGCGCTAACAGGGCGATGATCGATGCGTTTGCGTGAATGAGGCCAGCGTATGCAAATCACCACACACTGAGCCTATGCATCGCATGTGTTGTGAACGCTATAGAAAAAAATTGGCCGCGTATCTCCGTGCTTCGCTGCAAATGTCGTCGAAAGACGATAGCCTTCTACCGGCTGTACTACATGAGTCCCGTTTCGCGTGTTTCTATTTCCTCCGAGGAGTTGCGCAAGCGAGAGGGAAAACGAAGAGACGCGAGGAGAGAAAGGGACCGGCAGGAGTGGCGGGCGGCCGTTCCGCTGCCTTCCGTTCGGCACGATGGATGGATGGATGGATGGATGGATGGATATTAGGAGCGTCCCCTTTATAACGGGGCGGTAGCCGGGCCACCAAGCTCTAGTTTATTTCGGTTTCCTCTACAAAAATTCTTTTCCCGAATCACACATATTTTCACAACTAATTTTTCTCCTCGTCTATTTATTTTATCTATTATTGTTCCGCTGTGATGGAACAATCTTACCCGAACTACCTTGCGCTTTTGTTTGCTCCATACTTTTGCGCCACCAATGCTCTAAGCGCCTTTTACTTATCTCTATCGCCGGCATGTTCAGCTTTCCCCTGTTACTCCTGAAACCCAAGGCCTCTTGTAGGGTAGTGTCCACAGCTACACCTTGGTGGACATCTGTACATTCAATCAAAATATGGTCTGTCGTTTCCCTAGCTTTTCCACAGCACGTACATGTATCCCCTTCTTTATTGAATTTTGCTCTGTAACTTCGGGTTCTCAGGCAACCGGACCTTGCCTCAAACAGTAAAGCGCTTCCCTTTGAATTATCGTAAAATTTTTCTCTCTTGATTTCGTCTTTCCCTTTTCGGTAGTTGTTCAATGCCGGTTTCTTCTCCATTCTAGCTATCCAATCCGAGTTCTCCGCCGCTCTGACCATGCTCTTAACGCTCTTTCTCGTCCCATCCGTTTCGTTACTGGATGTATACTTACTGGTAAGCTTCCTAGTTCTCTTCCTCCATTGTGAATCAACGTTCTTCCTATACAAATACCTGAATACTTTCGCTGCCCATCTACTTTCTTTCATATTTCTTAATCTCTGTTCGTACCTAATTTTACTCTGAGCTTCCCTTCCCTCAAAGTTAGACCATCCCATATCCCCCTTAACAGCCTCATTTGTGGTCTTCCCATGGGCGCCCAGTGCGAGACGTCCGACCGTCCTCTGATTCACGTCCAGCCCTGATTGTACCTCTGACCTCATGCACACCACTGAGTTTCCGAATGTAAGTGCTGGCACCATTACACCTTTCCACAAACCTCGAATTACCTCGTACCTGTTGTAACCCCACAGCGCTCTATGCTTCATTATTGCGGAGTTCCTCTTTCCTTTAACTATCATAGCTTTTTCTTGTACTTCCATGTATCTATTCCCATCATTTATCCATATCCCGAGGTATTTGTACTCTCGTACTCTGGGTATCTCCTCGCCCTGTATTGATATGGTCTGATCGTTGCCGTCATTGACCATCATCCAGCCGCATTTTGTCCAGCGGCTGGATGGCGCCCTTATCCAGCGTGAGATAAGGGCGCCATCTGGCCATGGTTTCGGGAAACGCAAGAAGCTTGCCTGGTACAGGAAACGTCCGCTTTTGCGCATCCTAACAAGCACTAGGGTCTTTAGAACTACGCATCTATGTATTTTCTACTAAAGGAATACACCGTCTGATACTTACGTATTGATGTTGCGCCTCAGATATGCGTAATATTTGCTTTTTGGCCGACTGTGTTCAGAAGTATGAAGGTAGCCACCAGTTCAAGCTGGGTGGTCGTTGAGGAAGGGGTTCACCTTTCGCAGCAGGACAGACACACACACACACACACACACAGACAGACAGACAGACAGACCAAAATTGCTGCGTTGAAGTATCCCAAGAAAGACTATCGTCTTTAAAATTAGAGCACTAAGCAGCACCGGTCGCCGTGTAGAAATTTCGCATAGCAAAACGACGCAATCAACCTCGCCATTATGCATTCGTCGTCAGTGTCACTAAAAAAAAGAAAAAAAGTGTGGTTGATCCCTCTGTCATAGGAATCGGCAAAACATGCAAGTTAAACCTGTCTTCGCGAAGTTGTGGAATGCATGAGCGGCAACCTGGCGAATCGAGGGGCGGGAGATGGGTTGGGTGCTGCGAACATGTGAACACGTTACATGTAGATATCAGCGGCACCTCAACACGACATAGAGATCCTCGACAACTGTACACGAGGGAAAGTTCTCGAACGACTCGCGTTGCGCCTGAGGCACTGAATTGCACGCGCCAAAGCCCTGCGCAAACCTTCCATAAACAAGGAGCGTCCGCAAACGTTGAGATTTTGCACGCGAAACCGTATGGGTTGTCAGGGGATCGTTTGTAAAAGCACAGCCCACTGCAGCGAAAGGCGCATCATTTTTTGCTTGTCGACCGCCGTCTTTGCCTTCATGGAGCAGTGCGCGTCGCAGCTCAGCACACCTGGCCGAGCAAGGTAAACTTTGTAGCGGCCGCGTTCGTACTTTGCCCGAGGATCACGCACCGTCATGACGCCGCCACGCCCCTAACTTCCGCGGCGGTAGAGGTTGGTCGAGGCGCGAAGACTACCGAAGCGCAGACTGCCGGCCCGAATTACAACGAGCGTCTGCTTCGCTCTACCTATGCTTGCTATAGATGGCGGTACCACCACAATGAACCTAAGTAAAAGGGAGGTGACGTTAATTTAAGAGTAATTTTGGTTGTAAAACACTACAGCTTTCTGTAGTAAACACCTTTACTTTAACCGGACGGCAGTGAGGTGAAACTTGTAATGCGCTCTAGTGAAGATGCCTTGTGGAAGCCCATTGCTCTAGTGAAAGCGCTTTAGTGAAGATGCCGCGACCACAGCCGTTAGCAAACCGCATAAATCAAGCCGAAAGAGGTAGTTTAGCGCTCATCCTCGTCTGTCGCGTTTCTTTTCTTGTATATTTGTATTTTTCTGCACTATATAATATCTGGGAGCAACTATGCTAGAGTAACTAGCCCAACAGACGGTCGGGTTGTACGTAAATCGCTTGGGCAAACCTATGGTTCGCTGCCGCAATAGACACAAGGTCAACGACTACCTCCCGGCTTCACATAGAAGGCGTCATCTTTTTGACGTGTAGCGTCACCGAAAGTCCGCCTACGAGAACCTGATACAGCCTGACAAGCTGGCGACGTGAGCAGCTTTACGTGTCTGAGAGGCACAGTTTGTCGTGTACTCCAGTGGGTGTAGGGGCGTTGTGATTCGCGCTGACGTCTCTAGAGTTGCCCTCTTTCTGCGGCGCCTATATCGCTGCAGTGTTGTTATTTAGCTCCACGGAAAGCGAATCATTGGGCAGCGTGTAAACACTGCTGCTACGCGTTTAAACTGAACTCCGCTACCAAGAAGGTACACAAGGTGACACTGCGGGATCACCGCAGAATGTAGGGCCATGGAAGCTCAGAGAAGGGCAAAAAGGTGCTGTCTCGTGTGGATGCTTTTCTTAAGAAAGCAAGCTTATGCTCTTTTGCTGACGTCGTTTCCTTTCTCTGTCGTTGTCTGTTTCATTTACTTTCCCTGAGCGCCCATTATGTAGCATTTATAGACTAACGAGCCTTTTTGCCCCTTGTTTTACCACTCTGATGTTGCTGTTTGTCATCCTGCATCTAGGTGTGCTTTCTGCCTATGGCTCGCTTTCCCATCCCGACTTAGCGGAGCACTAGCGACCATGGGGAAAATATGCGAATCGGGTTCAGCGGCTCTTCCACAAACACCTCGGCGCTTATGAGGCGGAAATGTCCCTTCGAGGACGGAAAGTGCCACTTTCACCAAACTTACGGATTTTGCCAAAGTCAGAGAGAGGGTGAGAGAACAAAAAAATAAATAATGCATTCACGGAGCCTCGTAAAAACCTCTAAAAAGTACATGTGTGATGACGACGCCATTTATCAAGTTATCCTCACGCACAGTCAAAACAACGGAATCCGCTGGAAATGAAGAGCACATATAGCGTAGAAGACAGCTACGCAGTACCCGGCGCGAAGCCGATGCTTAGCTCGGAGAAATAGTGTGAGGGGGGGTGGGGGGGGGCGGTCTTCGACCGCCGTGTCCATTACAAACCACCGCTCGACGCAAAGCTTTTCTCCTTCCACTTGCAGCCCGGTGTGCGCAGAAGCTGCGCACTCCATCAGGACGTGCTGATCGCGAAAGCATGCACCATTCTTCTCGAACCATTCATTTCTCTCGCGAGCGAGAAAGAGGAATATCTTACACGTCGTGTCTTTCTTTCTTTTTCCCCCCTCATTTTTATGTCGTATCCGCTTCCCTTTTCAAATATATCCCCGCTAATGCTCTCAAAAAGCTCCTGCGATAAAAATGTACGAGACCATTGTGCTGTCGACTCGAGCAAGACTCGAGGGAGAAGAGAATTAAAAAAAAAGTGGGGTGGGGGGGGGGGGAGGGAGGAGAAATAAATCTAGAGAGAGAAAAAAAAAGACCGAGAAAGAGAGGGGCATCTTCTTTTTAACTTCTTTTCCCGCCCCCCACATTTCTTTTCGCCGTGGAATAAACAAAGGCCAGCTCTCTGCGCGAGCGGCTCGGAAATAAACGGAAACGACGGAGAGTCGGGAAATAAATTTGAATATGCGACTAAAGCGAATGGAGACACGCAGAAGAGAGCAGGGGGAGGAAGGGGGTGGGGGATGACAGAGACGAACGGAGAGCTCGAAACGTACGCCGATGTGCGCCGGCACGTGGCGTTGGCGGTGCTGCGGCGGTATATAGCAGCGCTCATCGTGCGCGCAATGATTCTCCCTTTTCTCCCGTTCCCTCCTCGTGCCTTTTGTTTCCCGAAAAGAAGACAGAAAAGGACGGCGAATCGCTGTCGCCTCAATGCGCCTTCCTTCTCGTCTTCCCCCGTCTCATTTTGTCGTCATCTTTTCCGCCGCATGCGCCTTTCTTTAGGCTCGCGGTGCGGGCTCGCGTATACGATTGTTTCTGCCCGTTTTGAGCTGCACGGTGGCAGTACGGGGGAATCTCTTCTTCCCGCATGCCTATAAAGTGAAGGGGCAGAGAATAAGAATGGCGGGAGCGGGGGTTGGGGAGGAGGCCTTTGTCATCAGCGACGCATAACGGCGAAGCGGCACGACTGCTGCTGTGGTCTCTCCAGAAGAAGACATCACGTGGACTAGACAGAATAAGCGGTGATTTTTTTGTGCGTGTATGTGCTTTGGGCCCCCTCCTCCCGTTTCTTTCATCGTCTCTCTTCGTGGCCTCCATTTCTACGGTTGCGCTTTAGATAAAGCATGTCCCATCACATGCCACTTCTAATTTTTTTTTTCTGCCTGAATTTGTCCGTTATTTTTACGTGCGGATTTGCACCGCACACCTAACATAGCGGCACGCGCTCGTTCCGGCGCTTTTTTTTCTTTCTTTCTGTTGCGCATAAGCGCTTATACAAACTCGGTAATTTCATCGATACCTCTCTAAGCACTACGACCCGCGATTTCTCTTGGCCATCAAGGAGCACTAAGAGTATAGCTTTGCGGTAGTTTGTAGGCATAATGCAGCTATAGTCTATGCATTAGTTGTGCAGGCACTGCTAGGGAATAAAGAATAAGTCGGCCAACGGAGTACTCCTGCACTGTATAAGTTGAGGGAATGCCACACACGAAACAACGATCGAATGAAAAGCGAAGTATCGTGCTACGCTTCTCCATACGCGACCTCGTTACAGCTGTCTCGCATAAGTGACCATATCGTTGGACGATACATCATTGCCGTCAGTATAGCCGAGTTCGAAGCACGGATTACGATCGTGCTTCGACAAATTAATCGTTCATTTTGAACAAAAAAAGAACAGCGACACGAAAAATGAAAGTGAGCGAAGCGACAACTACTAGTAAATAGGAACCCGCAACTTCCACGATGTGTGCTCGATGCTCCACCAATGAGCCACCGTGACTGCCATCTTCGCGTTCTCTGTAGGAGCGTCAGCTATCCATAAAGTATGTGGCTTTTTTTATTCCTCTAGCTCGTTACATTGCAATGCCCTCGAGCTGAGTGGCCTAGGTTTAGTTTCAGTTAATCTGTTGGCGATGTTCCTCCGGTTATCTACGCCGACAGGTATTTCGGCCACCTTCAGCAAATACTTTCTACTTGCATAAAAAAAAGCTTGCTTTAAGATCTCGTAATCTTGATATGTATACCGTCCAGGACAATTCATGTTAATGGTTTGAGCATAAGGCTTACAGGACAACCAGAAATAAAAACGAAAATAAAACATTTATTTAAGATCGCAGCGTGCCACACAGCCCGCTAGTAAGGTTAAGTAGCAAAAAAGAAAAATGAAGCCAGCTGCGCCCCTGTGCAATCTCAGCAAACAACGTAGCTGGCAAGCAAGCGCCATCAGCATGGCGAACGCAAATTGAGTTCTTTCTTTGCGATTTTTCATTTTCTTCCCTCTGTTATCTTTCTTTTTATCTCTTTATATATTGCACTCCCTCTTCTTTTCCCCCTTCACCTTCATTCCTCATTCCCACCCATTGCTACACTTGACTATACATGGCTGTGCTATGGTTCACACTTTTACCTTTTCCTCTTATCCTTACATCGGTCCTCGTCACCCTCACTTCTCTTTCGCGTCCCCCTTGCTAAACTCTACTGTGAAATGCATTGCCATGCCTTACCTCCTCCCCTCTGCCTTTCCTTCCTTCTTACCCTCGCATCACACCTCCTCACGTCACTTCTCTATCTCACCACCTTGCTATATTATACTGCGCATGGCTATGATATGCTAAAAGCTGTTTGGCGCATACCCGCTTCCCGTGACACGTAAACTATACTATATACAAGGCTATGCCATGTTTTACCCTCTCTTCTTCTCCTTTCCTTCCTCCTGACATGGTGCGGCACGTTAGGTGCTATTGACACATACCCGCGAGCCGCATACCTGCCTTTGTGTAGTAGTGGGCTGAGGGCAAGAGAGCAAGAGAAGGAAGAAGCGCGTGCGCAAATGACGGCCATTGGGCATTTCATAGAAGTGCACGCGCAGTTATTTCTTGATAACTGCATGATGATGATCATTTTCCGCGAATGAACCAACGAAGTCCCCCGCCTTAGAGAGCTACGCTATTATACTCGGGTACTGGTCGAGAAAAAATTTTGCCATATCCACGAAGTGAATGATGATGAGTGGGCGAAGCTCCGGAGGTAATCTGCTAAACCATGAATCCTCCTTAGATTCTGCCCACTCGATCATCATACAAAGACGTGACACACGGGCGTGTGGTGTGATTATATATACAGTCTTCATCTTCTTCGTGCAGCACTCTTCGTTCACACACCTTGAGAGTTCCCACCACCCCGTTGACGAGTCCGTCGATGACGTCGATGTTGGTGGCGATCATGTGAGGCTTGTTAGGGACGATAAGAATCTCTTTTGGGAATGTTGGCAAATTGGGTGTGCGATATCTTGGCCATCTACTCCTTTGCTTTGTACATGGCTTCTTGCGCCGTGCAACCGAGGTTGGCGTGTAATAGCGTGGCTACGACTGCGCGACGGCGGACACGCCTCGACCCTAAGGATCTTCGCCCCTAAAAACAGCGTCTTCTCGTCAAAATACCCCCTCGGGCCAATAGCGCCACCCTGTCAACGTGACGTCACGGCAGACGGCCTCCGCGCCGCGCTCTGATTTCTGTCTTGAGGGTGGCGCGGAGGTGTTCTGCCGCGATCTCGATCACGCTGACAGAGCGGGACCATTCGCCGGCGGGGGATCCTTTGACGAGGAGACGCCGCCTTTTTTCTTGACCTGTACCCGAGTGTAACAGAAACATTTACAGCATTGTTGCCCGTGAGCAACACCAGAAGAAAAATTTAAGTAGCGAGTTTCACCCGAAGTCACCGGTGGTTTTGTGTGACAAATACACAGAGCCTTCTAAAAGGAACGGTGATGGTGGTCATGCAGCGGGCCAGGTGGTTTTAGGCTGACATACGTGCTGTGACTGGTGTTAGACTTAGAACGATAAGGGTTCTTAATGTGAAGGCAAGGCGCGCAAACACAGACACGAAAAAGAAATAGACAACGCGGACGCCGCCTATCAACTGCAGAGGAGCAGTGAGGGAAAAGGAATCTGTACATGTCAGAGGTTGCCCATATTATTAGCAATATTTTCCTGAGCAATATTGACCACTGCCTAAAGGAGGCCTTATTAGCTGACTGCGTTATTGTGGTATCTCATTGTATCTGCGTTATTGTGGTATCTCATGGTATTGTGGTATCTCTGCGCTAGTCCTGTGTACTCTTTCTGTGTGGTCCGTGTTGCGTGCGCAATAGTTGCTTTACGATGTCAAACCAACTAGCCCGCCTGTCCGTTTTAATGTGGTATCTCGTTACGCTGATGATTACTTTATTTTTTCGTAGTACGGCTGAATTCGAATCCCTTGTTACCTTAGTAAGCGATCAGCTTAAACTTAATGGAGATGGGTCAAAGTTTACAGAATAATTGCGCCAGGCAACCGTAATAAAGTTTCTGGGCACTTCGTCGAATTTCGAGCAAGATCACGTATATTGGCAGTAAACTTGTCTATATAGACCTTTGAAGCCTTTGCTAAACTTTCAATCCTGCAAGCATTCCAAAGTAGTGAAACACGGCACGGTGTTGTAATGCCATGCCTAAGTCTTCTCTAGCCGAATCCTGTGGGCACGAAATGTACGCTACGCTTAATGCACATGTCAAGCGCCTATTACAGCAGCAAATCTTCTTACCTTAGCATTGGCGACTGCAGCTGAACGCCTAAAGAAGTAGATTTCGCCGGGGACGCACATGGTTGCAGAAAGTAATGATAGCAGGAAAAGCTCGTAGGTACTCCTTCCATTATGTGTCGCACAGGTTTAAGAAAGTCAAGGTTAAAGTTGTTTTAACACAACAGTGTTTAATGCCGGGGTCCACCAAGAAATCAGTGACGGAATTCCGTAAAGGAAGTGGAAGTTTATAAAAATAAACGCACATTCACAACGAAGGAGTACCACCCCTGCTCGGACCCACATTCAGCTGGAATGCGACTAAAGAAGCTGTAAGCGCTACCGATGCACCACCGATACATTGGAGGCACAAGGAACAGACTGGGCCTCAAATCTTACCATACTGCTTTGCATCTAACTTTTTTTTCTTTTTTTTGTGGGGTTTAACGTCCCAAAACCAGCTCTGACTATGAGGGACGCCGTAGTGGAGGGCTCCGGAAATTTCGACCACCTGGGGTTCTTTAACGTGCACTGACATCGCACAGTACACGGGCCTCAACATTTCGCCTCCATCGAAATGCAGCCGCCGCGGCCGGGATTCGATCCCGCGACCCTCGGATCAGCAGCCGAGTACCTTAGCCACTAGACCACCGTGGCGGGGCTTGCATCTAACTGATGTCTGATTAAACCAAAGGTGCTTGAAAAGCACAATTACTGTTAAATTAAGATCGCTTACCTTGCGCTGCACTTTTGGTTCGCTCAGGTTCGCTGCGGTGGTACCTCCATCTAGGAACGATAGAGCGAAGCAGATTGTCGTGCTAATGCTTGCCGGCAGTCGGCGCTTCGGTAGTCTTCGCGCCTCGATCTCCGTCGAAATTAGGGGCGTGGCGGCGTCATGAGGCAAAGTGCAACCGCGACCGCTACGAAATGGGTCTTGTGTGGCCAGGTGTGTTGAGTTGCGAGGCGCACAGCTCCACGAATGCAGATACAGCCATGGACAAGCAAATCATACGTATTTCGCTGCAGGGAGCCCTGTGTTCACAAAACAATCCGCTGACAACCCGTTCGGTTTCGATTGCAAGGTGTCATCGTTTACGGACGGTCGTGGTTTATGGCAGGTTCGCGCAGCTCTCTGGCACGTGCAATTCATTGTCTCCAGAGCAATGGAGTCGTTCGAGAACTTTCGCTTGTGTACAACTTTCGAGGGCCCCTGTGCCGTGTCGAGGTGTCCCTGATGTCTACATGTAACGGGGTTCGCATGTCCAGAGTACCCAACCCGTCTCCAGCCCCTCGATTCGCCAGATCGCCGCTTATGCATTCCTCAGCTTCGCGAAGGCAGGTTTCACTTTCATGTTGTACCGATCCCTATGACAGAGGGATCAAACACATTTTTTTTAATGCTGCGGAAATGTTGGGTTAGATAAGCGCCGCCTTGCAGGTGGAAGTTGAGCAGAAACAAGGAAAAAAGCGAACAGACATTGGTTGAGTGAAGCGCACAACCAACCACAATTTTACGTAATGTCGCCTAGGTGTGATACGTAAAGTTCCCTTTAGCTGCAATGAATTCTATGTTGAGCCAACAGAGAGTCGTATTAATGAGAGATTAAATGAACATAAAACATCATAACCGGTGGATCCCCTTCTAATCTGTCCTTGCACTGCCAAATTGTAGCTGCACGCCCAAGTTAGGTGAATGAGCGACCTTGTACAGACAAAAGAATGAAGAAACGCGTCTGAGAGTTTACGATGGGTATATGAATAAAAGTGGGTGTGTGAGTCGTCCTTCGATTAGGTTACACGGGGAAGCGCTAAAATGCCTTAATATCTTGGGACGTGTACCAATTTGACAGGTGGCGCTACAACTCCTGAGAATGGGCATATAATTTTGCGTCTTGTTTCTTTTTCGCCTCAGTGCTCCCCTTCAGTTGATAATCAGCATTCATGCAGTCTACTTTTCTTGTGTTCATGTTTGTACGTCATACCTCTGCATTATGGTGTTAGGGTGGTAGTTGTGAGGCGGCCATTTTTCCACCTAAACATCTGAATCGTTGGCAGCAGAAGTGTATCAATGAGCTTTGGCCAGCCTTGAGTCTCGAAGCGGAGCAATCATGCTCGTACGACTCTCTTGCCGACTGCGGCGGGCTTTTCAGGAAACAGGGCGCCTTCGAAGCTCTGATGCGTGAAACAGCTCTCTTGCAAGGTGCACAACAGTGCTTTCTTTTTTTTCGATGATAAAATTGTATACGCCAATTTCGCACAACTTGAGAAACACAGGGAGGAGAGTTTGTGTGCGTGATCTTGTTTTATCGCCTCCGGTTCTCCTGCCAAGTCTGTGCAAACGCATATGAATCATATGAGGGATATTCTTTATACATGATCTTTTCGGGCGATAAACGCAACAAAAATCCGAAGACTGTACTCAAACGTGCATCGCGCTGTCTCCAGGGTTCGCGCCGATTGCTTGAGGTCGCAGTTCTCATTTGCGAGCGCGCAGTGAGCACGTAAACAGGCCTCGAAGAATACACACTCTTGCTCAAAGTGAAGCGTGGGCTGTCATTCGACTTCGGTACGCTGAGGGATGCAATGAAGTTCATCAATATACGGGTGACGTGTGCGGTATACGACTCCTTCATGAGTGACAACAAAGTGGGGCGATAGTGAAGTAACTTGGAAGAAGGACGTACAGACAACAAACTTCAGATCAAAGTACCGAATTGACTGAACTCAGAGGCGACTGCCTTCCAGGGCGAGTGTATAGGAAAGTTTCTACCACGTTACGGCAGGCGTCAAAATTGCATCTGAGCGACGACACTACAAAGAAGTTACCGCTCAGATCCTGCCTGTGTGGTTGTTGGACAACACAGACTTAATGTGGTGTTTTGTTGGTCGCCCTGGGCACTGTGACAGTCGGTCACCCAGCCACTGCCCTGAGAGCAACTCGCCTTGAAGACTTTGTAGGCCAGTGTCCTATGATCTTGTGTTCCGTAAACGGTTCGTTGTGCAGCTGACCAAGCGTGGCTGAAAGGGCTGCTCGTTCGGCATGGAAACGGGTGCGTTCGCGGAGAAGGTGTGCGATTGTTTCTTTGCCCCGACAAAGTTCACATAAGCGGCACAATGATGATGTGTCGACATAGTGTCGTCTCTCCTTTCCCTCTTTCATTCACCTGCCCCAACAGGAGGTCTCCTCTGGTTATCCTCCCTCTCTTTCCTTTACCGTTCTCTCTCTCGTTTTTGGTCGCCCTAAAGTGATTTCGAATAGCATCATTAGTGTTTTGTCATTCTTCGGGGCACATAAAGGCACTTCGAGTGCAAGATCACAATCTGTCCAATGGTTTTCTTTTTCTTGTATTTAATTCCAGAACGGAGTGGGATTCATCAAAATTTCGCGTCATATCTGCTTCTGAGGTTGCTGGGCAGTGCCAGAGATTATCTGTAGTAAACTCCCATCTATGCAGGTCACGCTGTATATTGCTGTAACGCTGACTTTGATCTTAAATACCAGTGAACGGCGCCATTTCAGCTGCCCATGCAAAGTTCCTTGTGCTGGGCCCCTTGAGCAAAACGAATTGAAGCCACTTACAAGTCTACACAGACGGGTCGGTGTGCCCACATGCATGTAGCCGACAGCTTTCTGTGTTTATCTTGACGTTCAATGGCCTGGTTGGCTCGAATGCGCATTTTCGTCCATAGGGCTACAAGACGCCGCAATCACCGCCGCTTCGCGAAAACCATACGAGCCTATTGGGCACAAAATTTGGCGATGTTCAGTGGACGTCAAACGGAATGATACAATGCATTCCGTTGCATTACGTGAACGATACTGATGCAACCCTGTGTAATATCAACGAATGTCCTCGCAAGCTTCCACGAGCAATAACTATACGATATACAGCATTACTATAAACTAATGACTACACTGTACTTTAAAGACACAGTGATTTTCATAATGACAGAGTGATTTCGGTTGCGCCTTGCATTACCAATGGGCTCCGCTTTGACACGTGCTAGCGTCTCGATGTGCACTTACCAAGTATTAATACTAGTTCTTACAATTCCAACATGCTCTTAATTGTACATAAGTTACCAGACAGCCCGCCGTGGTATTTCTTAGCAAGTTTCGCGCTGCGAAGCCCGATGACGCGTATCCGAACCCTGGGTGTACGGCGGCTATTTCGGTTGAGGGGGATGATTCGAAGGGGAGGCTTGTACACTCGTGTATTTACTTAGATTTAGGCGCGCGTTAAGGAAACCCAGGTGGCCGAAATCAATCGGGGTTTCCTACTGTATATCCTGTGCCTTATAACAATGTCGTGGCTTTGTAACGTAAAACCCCAGCAGTTATCAAGTTTCCAGATAGAAAACTCCTCTGTAAAAGACAGCTTTCCCTCACATTGACTCCTGCTGCGGAAAAGCCAGATTGCCGACACGGAATCGCTGCTATTCTTTTGTGTCAACGTTCATTTCTCTTAGAGAAACACACACACACACACACACACACACATACACACACACATTGCTTGGAATAATCGGTGGTTCTTTCTATTCGCTTTCACGAGCCACAATACAGCGGTCTCTTGAAACATCATTTTTTAGTACGAAGCGGTGTTCAACAAAGGGATGATATCCTATGCGCGTCATCCTGACCCGGAAGTAAGTTTTAAAGCTGAAACTTTGCAAAAGAAAACCAAGAGCATATATAAACAGAAATTAGTGCACAACTAAACGTGTGTGTCGGATTATGAGATTCAAGTGGGATACAGAGATGCATAGTCACTAAGACACGCTACTGGTTACAGTATGTATACGGCAGTCGTTTTCGTTTCACCTCTTTGTAACGATGCACAATCCTGCTCGCTCTCTCCACAGACACTTGTTTCAACTTTCCAGTTCCATTAGTGCACGATTTCGCTTCTCATTAGGCCAAAAAAGAGAACAAAAGATCCACAGTCCTGTTTTTCTTTAACAGCCTTTCGGCACAATCAAATAAAACGCTACTTCTTGTTTTTTGCACAAACCACGCGAAATAATTTTTTTCATGTATAGTAGCTCTTCTATACTGTCTGTTTTTAATTTCCTACCGGTCGTTTCATCTCCCTTTTTGTTCTCTGTTCGTGACAGAGACCTTCGACGACTGTCGCCGCCGCGCCATACACTATACTCCCCACTTCCCCACCACACGCGTCGTTACGCCAATGAGGTGGTCGGGCGCGCTCCTTATCCGGCTTCCTTTTATCCCACTCCGGCTCCCTTCCGACCCGCCCGTACACCAGTGCTCCTTTCCGCTTTGTTCCTATCGGCCGTCTTCAACTGCTGCCTCCTTTCTTTTCTTCCCAACTCGCACGCGCTTTCATCCGCAACTTATTATTTCATCGAAATGTCGTCGTCGTTGCCGTCGTTTTCTCCTCCTCCTCTCTCTCTCTCCCTCCCTACTTTCTTTCTCCGAGGACGCGCGCGAGTTCGTATTAGTCGTCGGCACTCGTTTCCGACTTCCTAGATATTCCTTTAATTCACTGACGACCCAACGACTGCAAGTGTTTGCCGATACGCGCCGAAGCACGTTCCTGGCGAGATGAAGAAAGCGTTCGCTCTGGGTTCGGGGTAGAAAGGAGAAAGGGAAAAAATATAAAGGGAAGCGGGTGGGAGGGACCAAAGGGAGTTCTGGTATTTGGAGAACGGCGAAATGCATTGTCGTTGTCTTCGGGCGGCTGCGTGTGAGCACCGCGAAGCTCGCCCTGCCGAACAAAAGGAAGGAGGGAGAGGGGACTCGGCAGAAGACGAGGCTGTTTCCGTTCGGCTCGAAAATGCGCCACTCGAGAAGAGCCTCGTTATATTCGGAGCCTTTTCTTCCGTCCCTGGGCTTAATTACTCCTTCCTCGATATTCGGAGGAAGCTACATCTTCGATCCTAGAACGAACGGAAACGCCGTAGAAAGGTCCGCTAGATGGGCAGAACGGGGGACGTCGTATGCGCGTCGCTTTGGCAGCATCCAAAAATAGAGAAAATGACTTTTTTTTAATCGTCGTTTTTTAGTTGCACATGCACTCGAAGGTATGCGATGTAGCAGCTGGATATCCCGATACATACAATGTTTCGTTTGCGTATTTTCCAATGGATACCTGCGTACAACGCACGAACAAGCAATATAATACGTCTATACAACAGTATAGACGGAAACGCGAACTGAACGAAGGAGACGTGTCGAGCCGCCGCCGTTTCTTAGCGGCTAGGCGTTGGCTTGTGAAGCTCATGGTCGCGGAATCGAATCCCGGCCGCGGTGGCCGCTTTTCAATGGGGGCGAAAAAAAAAAGAAAGAAACGTGTACTTTGCTTTGAGTGCACGCTAAAGAACCCTAGATGCTAAAAATGACTCTGGAGTCCTCAGCTATGGATGCGCCTCATAAACATAGCTGGTTTTGGCACGTAAAACCCCACCATTTATTATAACCGAAGGAGACGTGATTAATATGCACATGCGTTAAAGCACACGCAAAAAGTAGGTTGTTCCTATAATAAGCGTGAAGCGACACTCCTTGCCTGGTTCCAGTCTTTTGTCTTGTCTCATCCTACCAAGGAAATAAAATTGGAATTGAATTGAATTGAGTTTGCCTAGACATCTGCAACGACCGAAAGCTGTTAACCCTTCCTGCTCTGGCGATGTCACTTGACACCACAAGAAAGAATTAGTTCTAGAGCCTCGAAAACGAAACAAGAGCTACCTCCTTTCTTTAAAGATAACATTTACAGGGAAGCCTACTGGCATCCACACGAGCATTTACGTTCCTTTTGTCACGCTAACGACAAGATAGAATAAAACTCGGCAGCGAAACTGTCACATGCGATGCGTCAAGTGAGTCACTTCGAGTTATTGAAGCTCCTTCGTTATTTGGGTCCATGAAGTCCGATTGCAATTTGACCGAGTGCACGATCGTTTGAAATGCGAAATCGAGCGTGGATGTTTTCGTAAGGCACCCCCCTCCGCTGTATATATATATATATATATATATATATATATATATATATATATATATATATATATATATATATATATATATATATATATATATATATATATATATTCTCGGGCGATTTTGACACCGTCAGGGCTCAATGGCTCCAAATGACATCCACTGAATATACGGCAGGAGTGCTGTTTTACGTCTTAGGTGGTTTTCTCGCGATCAAGATCTGTGCTGTTTGATGTTATTTGTAAGAAAGGTCACACGGGTATTAGGGTTAATAGTATGTAACTATCACTGTGGCTTCGAATAAATATTATACGCACAAAAGGGCACCTTCGCAAGATTTAATAAACAAATCGTGCAGTAAACGTAAATCTACCCCAATAACAAACAGCTCGCCAGAAGCAAAGTGCGCCCCGCCACGGTGGTCTAGTGGTTATGGCACTCGGCTGCTGACCCGAAGGTCGCGGGATCGAATCCCGGCCGCGGCGGCTGCATTTCAATGGCGTCGAAATGTTGAGGCCGTGTGCTGTGCGATGTCAGTGCACGTTAAAAAACACCAGGTGGTCGAAATTTCCGGAGACCTCCACTACGGCGTCCCTCATAATCAGAGCTGGTTTTGAGACGTTAAACCCCACAAATCACTCAGCAATCAAAGTGCATGTAATTTTTTCCGAGGTGAAGTATAGACGCTTTCAGTGTTGACAAACAGACGGCGCGCGCGCTGATTGGTTGAACCCAACAAACTTCCGGTCGAGCAACTTCCGCCTGTTGGAACGTTGCGTTTCAAGCATTTCAAGTGTGTGCTGCGTGCCTCGGTCGTCGTAATTCTTACGTTAACGTGTTTTTTTCTTCGCTCTCTGGAAGCGGTTCAATGTCCAACGAGTATTTCAAGCAGCTCGACGCCGAAGCTCGTCAACGGTATCGGCAGAAGCTCATGTTCGAGGGCCAAGAGCTGCCCGATCCACTAGACGCTGATGTGGTGCGTTTCAGCTTCTCGTCGGGCTGTAAGAACATTCCACCAGTGTCCGCAGCGGATATATTTGTTTGTCTGGTAGAGGGTGTATGCTTCTACACCAAAGAACAATTTAAGAAGTTCAAGCTAAGTGACGCGTACAATTCGTTCGTGAACGGCAAGGTGAAGCGCGTCTCATCTTTTAAGGCTGGCAAACGCAGCGAAGGTGTCGTCCTGATCGTGGCGTCCGTGGAGGCGAGCCAAACCATTTCTAAGACGTACCAGTCTTGGTGCGTGGTGAGGGACGATGGAGCTGTCGCAAGTGCTCACTGCACGTGCATAGCTGGGTAAGTGCACTGTGATAACGTGGAGCTGATTGAACGTGTTGGCATTGAGAGTGTCTTCGTGGGCGTGACTACGCGTGTTGTCATGAATGAGTATCGGCGAGCTTAACCGCGCTTGAGTCGTGTGTGTGTGTGTGTGTGTGTGTGTGTGTGTGTGTGTGTGTGTGTGTGTGTGTGCCGGGGGGGGGGAGGGTGGCTGCAGAGAGTAGTTATTTTCCTTGACCGGTCCACAATTTAATCCATGATTTTGGGTAGGTTTCATAAGTTTAGAAACGTGGGTTCGTTCTGCTGTACAGTGCATGTTGCGTCAAACATTAGGAAAAGATAATTTTGTTGGCGTTAAATGGAAGAAAAAGATGCACTCAAGATGCTAATGTGATGCACCTATCCCGCCCCTTTTTTTGGATATGCAAGGCGACAAACGGAGAGCTGCAGGCATGCATTCTGAGAACATAATTAATCTGAATCGGCAAAAAGAAAGTCACTGAAGAAGCATCCGATAGCTGAAGAAAAGTGTTCATCCTTGCTGTGCTGAGCTTTTAGCTCCTGAATGCGTAAACAGTTTTTAATTAGATCAACTCAGTGTGCGGAGGCACCCTACACATGCTTAACGAAGACAAACAAAATGCATGGCGCGCCTTTCCACTTCTCTCGACCTCACATCCTTCTTTCTTTGTGGCATTACCACGAGTGCGTTTATTTGACAAACTAGTGTTAAATTGCACAAATTACCAGCCATGTATTTCCATGTATTCTTTAAAAAGTGCTTCTGCCGTTGTTTTGCAGTCTTGGAGAAGGCTGCACCCATGTTGCTGCTTTGCTTTCTAATGTGGAGGTACGGCCTTGACAAGCAGTCGCCAACAGATACTGCCCGTGGGTGGATTGAGGTGACTAAGAAAGCTGCAGTAAGTATCACGGTTATGCTTGTTCATTTTGTGCTTCAGTATTACAGGCAAACCAAACAAAATTGTGCTTTCAGGTGGCTCCAGCTAGTGACATATTATTCTTCAAGCCGAAAATTGGTCAAGGTGTACCAGATGAAGTACCAAGGTCCCAGGAAGCTGTACCCACTTGGAGCACGGAGCAACTCCACAGCTTGTTTCATTAAGTAAAGGTAAGACTGCTCAACTCCATCCCATCATGTGAGTGCATATAGTGCAGCAGTGGATGATATCTTAATGAGACATTCCTGATTTCTCAGCAGTAGATGTTTTTCATACTTATTGTCAACGAGCTTAAAAATGCAGCTCCTCATGACCAGTAATACACTCTAAAAACAAAGAGAGTGCTGGGCACTCACTTTGGGGGAGTACATTCGTGTCCCAAATTTAACTCCTTTTTTCAGAGTAGATCAACCCCATTGCAGGGTACCGGTACTCTCGCCAAAACAGAGTAGTAGGACGCCTCCGAAGGGGATTCGAACACTTTTTTTGAAGAGAGCTCTACTACCCCACCATGCGGGGTGCTAGTACTCCCACAGGGAGTAGCAGAGACAAAAAAAAGCAACCACTGCGTTTTTCGACCATGCTACAATTAGCGGGCATTTAATTACACCGCAATGAACATAGAACATACAGGCTGACATGACACGAACGCATATACGCGCCGATAACACAACCACAGCAAAGCACAAAGCCCACAACACACTCGCGATATACCGTACACTGAAGTCCCCTATATATAATCCGTATACTTGACCTGCTATGTAGCGCCAGTGGTAAAGTACTGTTCTGCGTAATTAATCAAAAAGTATGCACAGAACAGGTGTATATTTAGCGTTGGCTCATAGGTAGCCGCTCGCCACACAGATCTGTTAATCTAAACGCGCGGAACATGTACAATGTCATTTAGCATTAACGCATTCCTATCATGAGCTGGCATTCCGTTTTACGGGCAAACGCGAGTTCGCAGTGCTGGTTCGCGATGTGAAATTCACCTGAAAAAAGCGAGTACGAACATAATAGCGGCTGAATTTCATCAACGCCAGCGAAGAAAAGCGGCACCCGGGTGCTCCGCTTCATTCCGACGGCGTCCCCTCTCGGGTCCGTCGAGCACGTCTGTACGCCGAACAACCGCTGGCGATCACAAAATATGCACTCCTCGTTCTTCGTTATTCAGCACACAGATGAAATATAGTCTCTGCCATAAGAAGTGTTTAGGGTACTATGCTGTACTTACCATACTTGCGAACGGGACGAATCGCAGTCATGGTATTTTCACCGTCGACGCGCTCATGGCCGTCATACGGCTCGATGCCGAAGTCGTAGCGAAGCCTTTTTCTTTACATGTATGAGTTATATCAAGTGAAGCTTCGGAGAGTAGCCATCGACGATCACAACAGCTTACTGTGTCGCTGAAAGTGTATTCCTCTTCGTTTCACACACGTAAGCGAAGAATCCGAGGCGTGTAGGCTGGCGGGTTTCACTAGCACGGGTATGGCCGTTCGAACGGGGAAAAACACAGGAGAGGCAGCTCGCTATGACTCCCGTCGGTTGAGGCTCGTAGTCGAGGAAGGCACCGTTCATTAAACGTACACAGCACGCGTTTGTACGCCAAAGCTTGTACGTGGAAGTCGTAGGAAGGTCGCTGCTATAGTTCTATCGAAAAACACTTCACAAAGTGGCTGTTGTCTTCTTCAATCGTCCGCTCCCACCCCAGCCGCCATGTTTGCGGCTGCGAATGTGAGCATCACGTGGGTGGAGCAGGAGTGAAATTGCGTTTTACTCTCTCATGCCGCAAGAGGTATGGACGTTTCACTCCATCCGACGTTTTGCTAGAGTAGAACGATGCCCTAAAGAGTAGCTCGGTCGTTTCACTCCATGCGAAACCGGCTGCAGTTTTTAGAGTGTATCCATGCATTATTTTTCACTCTTGCAGTCACTTGCGCCAAGCACACTGCTCATCAGCTCGATAACTGATAGCGAGGAAACAGACTCTTCCCCTGAAACAACTGAACAAGGCCCTGTGCAGGCAGTGAACCAACAACTGGCAACGCAGCTTCCAGTTGGAGGCATTTACTGTGGTATTGACGCAACGGCAGCCAAGGAACTGCGCTTGTCAAAGGAAAGGTGTGCTTCCATTGAAAGATCGACACGTGGCCAATCGCGCTCTTCGAGATGGATAGAATAACGTAGGGGACGAATAACAGCTTCCATATTGCACCGTGTTATAGGATGCAAAACTGGCACCATGGGGTTAGTAGCGCAAATAATGGGCTACACAAAGGCACCCCGAGTCACAAGCATTAGATGGGGATGCGATATGGAGCCGAAAGCTAAACAAGCGTTCACTGAATATGAAGCCAAAAAGCATAACAATTTACAGCTTCACGAATGTGGCCTTTTTGCACTAGAAGACCTTCCATTTCTTGCTGCATCACCTGATGTTATTCTGTCATTTAGCTGTTGTGAAAAGGCAGTTCAGAAGTTAAATTCCCTGCTTCAGTGAAAGACGCTTCTATGAATAATTTGTCGAAACGTTTGGGGTTTCTTGATGACCTGACGAAGCTGAAGCAAAACCACGCATACTACATGCAAGTACAAGCAGAGATGGCTGCCACAGGTCTGAACAAAGCATATTTTGTTGTCTTCACTGGTTCGACCATGACAGTTGAAATTATAAAGTTTGATAGAAAGTTCTGGGAAGACACAATATACAAGGCAAAATCTTTTTTCTTTCATCGTATTTTTTCCTGAGATTCAGTCTGGAAAACTATTGCAAAAAATTGAAAATGCCAAGCTCACATGTCATTGTCATGGTGCCAGAGCAGGGTGTGTCGTAGAGTGCTCGGCTTGTAGTGCCTGTTTTCACTTACGATGCGTAAAACTCCAGAGGGTGGCTAATCCGTGGATGTGCATTAAATACCAAAGCAAATGATAACGTGGCTTCCAGCAAGTGAGCAACCTGTTTTTGTAATATTATTTAAAGCAGTTTAATACCAAGACATATTGTAACTGATGACTACTATACCACAATCATGAAGTATATCAAGAAGAAGAAAGTTTTGTTATGACGGATGCTTAAACATATTTTGGTTGAAACATTTTGCACCATTAAAAGCTCCATTCGCAGCAAACTATGATCATGAGTTTTACGGTGATATGCCCAGAAAAGCATTTACTCACTCTGATGCAATTGTGAAGAAGCAGAACTTCAATTTTTATTTGCTCACGTGCAGAGTACCCGTTCAAAAGCAGGCCTCTTGGCACACTGCTGAATGTGGATTTCGTGTTGGAATGCAAACATGAAACAAGGACACAAAAAGTTACTTAACAACTGTTTAAAACAAAACATAAGTATTATACAGCATAATAATGTAACTCATACATAGCGAAAACCGGCTTCATTTTTTTTCAAAAGCATGCCAGAATGAAAATTAAACTACATCAGTTCCATGCATGTGCATGTGACATATTCATAAGAATTATCTCGCATGAACACTTGCTAGATAATTCTGGAATATGAATTAAGGTGATACAGAGCATACTGCACACATTCTCTCTGGAGAATCAATTACACAGTGTAATATAACCCTGGAAGAAAAACAGAACACATTCTCTTATAGTCTACTTATTAGTCACGTGCTAAACAGCCACTATGTGGTCAATAGAGTGATTCATGTGATACCCTGTAACACAGTGCAGTATTTTTACCAGTACACTAACAAATAATCTTCACTGCAAGCTCGAAAAGCATTTAATTGCTATAGATGTTCCGCTTTAAAAAAGGTCACAGTTTCGCCGCAAGGGCGAAGCAATGAATGCGTTAGCAAGAAACTGTAATGCTATACGAAGTGAGGCTCGCAGCTTCAGGAGCAATATTAATTGTAGCAAACATGCACTTGTTAAGTGAGCGCCTCCCATAAGCAGCGCGTGCTGGTACGAAGGGCTTTATACGTTGTGTGTCACAAAGCTACACATGCAAAGCTAGGGGAGGCCGCTAAATGAACAAACAAAAGATGAGCGCGAACTATCAAGTGAAGCACGCTCGAAACGAACGCACAGATATACACCGAACGAGCGCTAATAAGCTGTCACAATGGATACTCTCAGTTTGAACAGCGCTCCTCTTGCAAAGGCGGCCGAAGCAGCGAAGGAAACTAGCGTGCTTCAAGTGTCGAGCTGTGATACTTGATAGTTCGCGCTCATCTTCTGTTTGTTCGCTTAGCGGCGTCCCTTGAGGTCGAGTGACTTTCGTACGCTTCCTCGCGCCATCTCGCTGATAATGAAGAAACGCTTATAAGCGCCTGCCGTCTCTCAGTCCTGCCAGCGGTAAAGGGCGTGCATGTAAGGCTCACCGTTACCTCCCCGAAGGATCTGTTCTTTGTGGCGTAGTGGTTAGCGCCACGCGCTGCGGAGCGAGAGGTTCCTGGTTCGATTCCGAGCTCCGCAAGCATTTATCTGAATTATTTTTCTTTGGGACATTTATATATATATACATACTTATACATATACGGTTCATGATGGCGGCGACGGGGACGGCAAAAACCAGCCGAGACTGTCCATATAATTGCTATCGCAATGAAAAAGGCCTCTCGGAATGTTTAACCTTTGTAATGGCAGAACGAATGCTGCAAGATACAATATAACTAGTACAAAATCAAGTGCAAAATCTGTTACACATGGAGAGCATTAACAACATTCATCTCTGCTGCTTTGCGATTCCATGGTACACTTAAAAAGCATTTGTGTTCAGCACAGGTTCTGACAAGTTTAGAAGAAAACAAAAAAACATTATTTACTAGATAACACTTTCAAAACATCACAAAGAAAATAAAAAGAATGAAACAGAGCATAAAGGCACTACAGACCATGAAAATTGTGTTAATCTAACTGTTGCCATGTGAAGCTCGCTGCAGTGATGCCATTGTAGTCGTTCCACCATTGTCATGCCATCCTAGCCATGTGCCAGGCGAGCATATGTTCAAGCAAAATGAGCAGTCTTTGATACATGGTATGTTACATAGAGATGAAGCAAAGGAAATCTCATGATAGCACAGAAGTGTCCTCAGGAATACAGTGTGTTAGCTGTGACATCGCTTCAATGCTTACCGCATTTCTGTAAACTGAAGCTATGGCTGCTGATCTGAAGGTCGCGGTATTGAACTGCAGCCGCCGCGGCTGCATTTCAAAGGAGGGGAAATGCTGGGGCCTGTCCACTGTGCAATGTCAGTGCGCGGTAAATAACCCCAAGTGGTTGAAATTTTCGGAGCCCTCCACTACGGCATCTCTCATAATCATATCATGGTTTTGGTATGTAGAGCCCCAGAAATCAATTATTTACTGAAACTATGGTGGAAGCATTATATTGCACAACGTTGCTTCTAACCTGCATGAGGAATGCTAAAGACATGTTATTCTGTTGCTTTAGTGCTGAGGCATATTACACTGTCATTCAAACATGTTAAGAACTCGAATTATCACTGCTATTAATAATCGGAGTCTGCAGATTTACAAGGCCACTGCATACAACAACCATCTTGTCAATTGTGGCATAGGGATCATCACCTACCCTCTTAACAAAGCTAACAGGTACCACAGTTTGTAACACCCTAAAAACCTTAAGTCTTTGAATGGCTCTCTCTACATGTATGCGAACACTAGACAGCTTCCTTGATACTGTGACTTCAGCACCAGAGATCTGGCTTCGCTTCTTTGTAAATGACGGCATCAGTATCGATGCAGCCTTTGCAGCAAACATTTCCTCGCACCGAAATCCCCTGTCGGCCAGAAAGATATCACCTTCTTCAACTAAATCAAGAAGCCCACTGTGCAATGTTAGTTCTTTGTCCGAAACTCTACCTCCCCACGCCTTCGAAACAAATGTTATCGCCCCATAGGGAGATATCGCAACAAGCAGTTTAATTGTGTTGTGATGCTTATATGTTGACAATGTTTGGCTCCTTGCCGTCATTGACGTTTTAGTGTTCGCGGAGGCCGAGAAACGTACAGCCGACACGCATGGCGTTCAGTCTCAAAGTGTCCTTATTTCTTCGTTCCCCTCCCCCGGCTCGCGTCGCCGTAACTCCGTCGGCTCGGGTCCTCACTGCATCGCAGCACTAAACACACAGCGCAGACGTAGGCCTTTGAATGAACACCTCAGTGCAATCTATGATGCCTCTTACATTATTGAAAAGTTGGTCGTGGAAGCAAGATGGGCGATTGGCATTAATTGCACGTCGGGATGGCCAAATAACTAATTTGCTCATGTTTGCTGCTAGGACGTCATGCCAGGAATGAAAAACGGAGCTCACGGTAGCTAACGATACGCCGAATCTTCCAGCCAAGTCCTGTGTCAGCAAGCCAAGCCGCAGCCTCATTAATACCAAAATAAACTGCTGGGTATGGCTGAGGCGAGTCATGGATGGAGGATGCCAAATGGACAACAACATCTGCAGTAACGAGCTAAACATGGCAATGGATGCTGGCCCTGTGTGAAATTTTACAGTCTTGTTTGTTTTTGTAACGATGCCCTCAGTAACTTTTGCATGGTCCAGTGGCACTTTAAGCTTTTCTGGCTCGGCAATTTGTTTTTTGGCGGCTGCCAACTCTAGCTCTAAACATCTGACACGTTTTTTGTTTTTTTCGTTCTCCAGTATTTGCACAGAAATATCTTGCATTGAAATAATGGTCTCCGTTGAAGCATCGCATGCTGCGTCAACGTCCACTGCCCCATTGCTGCTGTCGGAACCTGCATTGTCGCTTGTCTCAGAACCAGCTGAAGCAATGGCATCCACTTGAGCAGCACATCTCTTGTTGGTGCGCTGGAAACGATCAAACTTCTGCTGCAAGTTTCCATGAGCACGGTACGGGAACAATGTTGGAATATAGTCTGGATGGCTTGGATTGGATCACGGTTTACCTATAGGGCACATTGACAGACAATAAAAAAACTGCTGAAATAATCACAGAGAAATGGGAAGTTGGTCACTGTTCCTGAAAGCAGCAAATTGACAGCATTGGACTACTAAAAAAAGGGGGCATCAGTTACAAGGAACAATTGTTTCTTTTTGCAAGAGTTTGTGTGCAAATTCTGCCATGCAACCTAAATCAGTAAGGCTGATTGTGTGCTGATAAATTATACAACTGCAATAATGGCATACGACTGTTTAACTGGCAATTTTCCTTCATTATTCAGCTTTTATGTTTTGGTTGTCCAAACAAGAGGCTATCAATGTGGAAACTTCCTTAGAGCATGCTTAGTAAGAAATGTGTATTTCTACCTAGTGTTTGCACATCTTCATGGAGTGATCTCTGATTTCAAATAAAACAGCAGAAAGCTTTACTAATGAAAGCTTAAATGCTACCACAGTGAACTAAATTAACACCATTGAATCATGCCCTTTATGAAAACTTGCTACGCCGTTCTTTTAACTGATGTGGAAATGTAATAAATGATTTTACTTCTTGTTTATGAAATGCTTAATTCATATAATAACATTAAACAATGCATTAGATGCTACATTTTTTTTGGCTTCCTTTTTTTGTTATCCTAATTTTCTGTAATATAATGTACGAGCTTCTCCTGCCTGTAAGTTTGTACATGTAAATCTTGCTTGAATTCACACTAGCATAACTCTAAGGATCCAGATGTTTGCAAACGTTTTGCGTGACCATACTCTGCAAAATTTCACTTGTCTACTAGATCACCATAAAATACAGCGCTTCGCCGCGTTTCAAAGAATACATGTAGCCATGCAATGTGCAAATGTTCTTACACTTTTGTTTGCGCTAACTGAATTTCATTAACGAAGCTTTCTGTTACGTGCATGCCTCCAAGAAATCCAAGACGCCGCTGACGTTAGTAGCGCGCGAATTTGGTGCTCCACTACAGACCGACCACTCGCGAGAAAAACAAAGCGAGTTCCAGAGCCAAAGTTCACTGTTGGAATTTCTAGCCCAATGCGTCCAAAACCAAAAGGCGCGAGCTAAGTGAATACTGAACTCTTCCTTTGTGAAAACTACACGAGCACTACGTTACGGCGATGTAGTAGGCGCGATCGCACCATAACACGTGTTACTGCGGTTTTAGCGTGCTTTAGGCCGCAGAGCTCGCGATCCGCATTGCAAGGTTTGCTCGGCTGGGTGATCAAGGCTTCAAAATGATTTACCTTGGGTGAAGTGAGCCGAACAAATCCGTGAGCCTCGTAGGGCACCAGTTATCTCGTTTCACTGCAGCAATCCAAGCATTTCTTCTTTCTTCCTCAGCAGGGAATGTAAACGTCCGTACTTTAGAAAGAAGATTAGTTCCCGAGCGCCAACTACACCCAGGAACAATACAACAAGACTCGCGTCGGGAGGCCATTGCAGGAGACGGGCAGAGCGCCAGGAATACCGCAAAATTTGGTTATTTTTCCGCAGTGCGACGGTCGAAGCGCACGCAAACACAAGAAAACACGGGTAAACCGGAAGCCGTCTGAGGTCGAGCCGCCGCCGCATCCGGTTATATGGCGGTGGCGAACCCTGGTGGCTAAAAGGGTCTATAACCGATGAGACTTTTTCCTAAACTGTATATTTCAAATAAGGTATAAGATATGGGTAAGGCCAGGCAGCGCAGACAAAAACGCCCACACCTGCATTCTCTCCAAGTGGATTTCTGGCGCTGCCGCGATTTTTTTTTTTATGAGGAAGCATTTTAGAGCTGCTTTGCTCAAAAAGCCGTGCTTATGTGCACGGTAATGCGTCACGGTCTACAAGGATCATCACCATCGTCACAAACCTATCTACGCCCACTGCCGGGCAAGGCTTCTCCCACAGGGATACAGGGACTCTTATATGGGTGCATATGACAATGCCATGCTACCGCTGAAATAAAGAAGGACAGCACATTGGTGCAGCAGGTAACCACACCACAGAGTCGGCACAAGTAACCATACTATAGAGTCGGCAAAGAAACAGAGGGACAGCACATAGTTGCCTAGCATATAGTTGCCCAACAAGAAACTAAGACAGTTGCTGCAACAAATAACCACACCTTACATGCTATTGTGTTAGTTAATATTTGACAAATGATAGCTAATATCGGCCAGCTTGGGCTAGTGACAGGTAACTTCGGCGAGTGTTGGGGCGGTTGGTAATGGCTAAAGCTACCTTAAGCTGATTGAGTAATGAAATTACAAATAATTCGCTATTTGGCAGTTGTACAGTACGAAGTTTCTGGTTCAATTTGCTCTTAATTTCCTTCCTGCTCTTTAAAAAAAGTTGTCCAGGTCACCTAAACTGAAGGCACACAGCTTTTCCGGACGAAGGTCCCGGGCCCCAGAGACTGCATTTCTCGTTCCTTATTGCGTTAAATATCCCAGTGCGACTTGAGATTATAAAGTACTATTGGAAATAGCTTGGATGTGTATGCAAATACATCTCCAATTTGTGTTCAAAGCGTCAACAGAGAACTTTCTATAGATGTGAACTTAAACTCAGGTATGTGCACTTTTGGATGCTTGAGCTATTCCACGTCCAAGCAACGTATTCCATACTAAAGCTTATAACTCCTACCGTTTCAACAATGATTATGTGCTGCCATTGTTTGAACAAAGATTAATGAAGATGCTTCTGTAGTGTGAGTACGCCAACACAAGCTGCAAAAGGATTTTTTTTGTAATGAAATACGATGTTTAAGAAATTTTGGGCGAGCTCCCTCAGGTACGTATTGTCTATTTTTACTTGTTGTGAGGTGCCAACCAGATAATCAAGCGTCTCTACAGATGCCTCTTTCTAATTCGCCCAGTTCTTCTCTCTGCTCTGCTAAACGTGCAAGTTCAGCAGTAGAAACGAAGATTTTGCGAGATGTTCCTTTGTGTAGGCCACACCGTCTGTCTATGCTTGGTGTTGCTTTGTAAAACAATGTTGATTTCGCGCATACAAAACAGGCGCAAAAAGTCGTCGATGGTAGTCTGCCTTTTCTCTTTGTGTCCGCCATATTTGCGTTCGATAACTTTGTTCAAAGTTCCATTGTGCGTCTGGTGTTCCTCGCCAAAGCAAAACAGAACGGGCGAACGGAAGCACAGGTGTTCTGGCCGTCGCTTACTTTTGTAGGAGGGCTTTCATGAGCGCAGGTCAGTAAAACGGCCGCTTTCGTCTGTAGCATTTATTTTCAAACAAATTTCCGAGCTACACACTCTTGCTCGCGATAGAAAACAGACCGTGCGATTCAACTAGCTTAGCCCACTTAATTTGAAGGTGGTAGAATAGGACGAGCCTTTCTTGAACGTCTGCTGCAACAGTTGGCGTTTTGTATTCGCTTTCAGGGGCCGGAATGAAATGCAACAGGAGCTAAAGAGAACGCACTTAGGAATATATGTGCATCTTTTTTTGCGTTTTTTAACGATGGAGATGTGTTGGGAAAATGCGTAACAAGATTGGTGACCTACAAGCTTGGTTACCACTGCATAAGCATCTCGTATCGCTCTCTCGCGGCTCGAACGTGATTACCTGGCCAAGTTGTAGAGCGATCGCGGGCACATGCTTAGCGAAATCTGATACGTACAATATGTGCAATGTGTCTCACTGTTTAGTTTTTCTGTACATGTATATTAATTGTACTCTTCGAGGAAATAAGAAATACTCGGAAGACAGCGCTCCGTACTGTTTCTCGAGCTTAAGAACTACGCCTAACTAACCAGAGCTTCTACCCTATAGTACGCGGTCGATATACTTTGTCACTAATAACGTGTGCTTTAACAGACTAAATAGGCAAAAAAAATTACCGCCCAGGCATCCCGCACAGATTGCAAACCACGAAGCTGATATGTACGTGTCACCCAGGTGTTTATTCCTGGATTAATTAATCCAGACGGTTCATTAACGCGCTTGTCAATAATTAATTACGGTTATTTATTAATGAGGTTGCACACACGTTTGGCGTGGGTTTAGCACAGAGTGAATGCCGCACATTGGGCTTCGCATGATCAACATGATGCAGTAGTGGACTGAGGGCAAGAGTGGGTCGAGTGAAAAAGCCGGTCCCACGTCTCTGAAATCTGAGTATACAGATGAGCTGGGTTAAGGGTGTCAAACTCACTGTCATCATTATGTAGCAGTGGGCTGAGGTGAAAGTATGTGGGTACTGGCTCGAGGGAAAGTGCGGATTCGCTTTTGCCTTCTGCGGAACTTTTCTTTGTTTCCTTCTTTCTCTCTAGTTCTTTGTCGTTCTTCACTATCACGTAGCATTGTGACTATCGCTGTCGCTCTCATGTAGCAGTCGCTCGAAAGGAAGCGCGTAGACGCTCATGCTTTCTGCTCCAACCCAGGACCTTTCTTTATTGCTTTCATATCTATCTATCTATCTATCTATCTATCTATCTATCTATCTATCTATCTATCTATCTATCTATCTATCTATCTATCTATCTATCTATCTATCTATCTCAGAACAAGCCTTTTAAGACGCATGCAGAGTTATTTTATGTATACAGAGGTAATTTCATGACAACTAAGGAAAAGTTTTTTTGCAGATGAGATATGAGGTATATGTACACACACACACACACACACACACACACACACACACACACACACACACACACACACACACACACATATATATATATATATATATATATATATATATATATATATATATATATATATATATATATATATATATATATTGTTACGGTGTTAGAGAGCCAAGGAAGAAGATGGTATCTGTGTGGAAGTCGACGAAGTGGGCTTCGAGCAACAACCACCATATTGGCTGCTTGGCTGTTATCCTTTCGGAAATACCTTGTAAATATATTTGTACCATTTTTGTGGAGGTGCTAGGTACGACGCAAGACGGAACTTCGCAGTGGACGTGTCTTGAGCAGCTCCGTCATGTCAACGGAAGGCGACGCTGCACTTCCCTTTGTGACGTTCGCATATAACACGTCTCGCCATGACACTGCTGGCTATTCCCCCTTTTATCTCCTCTATGGCAGAGAGCCCATCTTGCCTTTCGACACGCTCCTTCCATTCCCTGCCCAGCTATCCACTGAGTATGCTCGTCGCGCTGTCACTACAGCAGAAGCGGCCCGCCAGATAGCCCATCGCCGCCTTTGCGAGTCACAGCGGCGCCAGAAGCATCGCTACGACAATCGCCACCGGGATGCACACTATCAAACGCGTGACCTTGTCCTCCTGTGGTTTCCTTCTCGACATGTTGGACTCTCTGCAAAGCTGTTATCCCAGTACGCCGGTCCTTACCGCGTCCTCCGACAAGTAACAGACGTGACTTACGAAATCACGCCACTAGACCCTACCACGTCTTCCGCATCTTCCGATGTCGTCCACGTCGCACGCCTGAAGCCATACCTCCCGCCCACCTCATTGTGACCAGCGCCGGGACGGCGCTTTCGCCGCCGGGGGTCGATGTTACGATGTTAGAGAGCCAAGGAAGAAGAAGATGGTATCTGTGTGGAAGTCGACGAAGTGGGCTTCGAGCATTTGTGAGCCTTGATCTCGCATATACAAACCTCAAGTTTTGTTTGTGCAGAATCAACTAGAGGCTTTAGATGTTAACATTCGCGATATCGTCTCAACGGATAAACCATTGGCCAATGCTAAAATTGAATTGGATAATATATTCCCTTCTAATGCCAAACTCTTACCTTCCAGATATTTAATAGGCTTATTAGAAGATCATTTATGTCAATTGGGAATTGATAACGTAATTGCGACGGATGCATCCATGCGTGAGGAGAAAGCGGGAGTGGGCATTTTTTCAGAGACTTTGTCTTGGTCATATACCTTGCGCCTCCCGGATTATACACCCATATTCGAAGCAGAGCTCTTAGCCATTCTTTTAGCCATTCGCAAACTTCCTGCACAAAATTCGGCAGTTGTTATAGTGACTGATTCACTTTCTGTATGCACATCACTCGCTTCAGCTTCTCCTTCCAAGTCTTCTGTTCTAAACGCATTCACTTCATTAATTCCTCCCCACTTGCGTGAAATACGATTGGTGTGGGTGCCAGGCCATCGTGGCATATTTATAAACGAGATGGCTGATGTTCTCGCGCGGTGGTCCCTAGATGGGCCGGTAATGCACGTGGTGCCTACTACTGCCTTTGTTACTTTGTCTAGATTCCGTAAGTACTCCTTACTTCAAGATTCTTTAAAAATGAAGTTACCTATTGAAGAATATGGGCATCTTTCTTTTGTTTGGAATAATAAGTGGTGTCCCTCTCGTAAACTGGAAGTGGCAATAACAAAATTTCGCTGTCGTATCCCTTCATTAAATTTTTATTTACACAGGTCTGGTCTGGTGCCATCTCCGCTATGCTGCTATTGTCAAGAGCCTGAAAACATTGATCACTTTTTAATTACCTGTCAGCGTTATAGTAGTCAGAGGAAAAGACATTTCGAAATTTCATTCAGGAATTTAAAAATTCCCCTGAATTCTCAGAATATTCTTTCCTTTGGAGCGTCCTCACTAGGTTACAGCAACAGGAACGTCTGCTTAGCCATGTGCAATTTCCTTCGTGACACAAGAAGAATTCGTTGCTAATCATCTTTCCAACCAAAACTTCGTACCTCGAAATTGCCGCCACTAGTTTATTAAACCTCAAATTATTAATTATGGTTCATTTGTATTATAAATAGTCCATCACTCTAACATTTCATTCTTCCTTACATTACCGATTCCTTACTCTTCCTTTGTTTTAGCTCACTTTTTTTTTCCTTTTTTATATTAACCGCCGGCTTCATGGCCAATCCCCCGTAGTGGGCAAGAGCCAAACATCAAGGAGAAAAGAAAGAAAGAAAACAACCACCATATTGGCTGCTTGGCTGTTATCCTTTCGGAAATACCTTGTAAATATATGTGTACCAATATATATATATATATATATATATATATAGAAATACCTCTGCACACATCCTGAGAGGCTTGTACTGAGGTAGATAGATAGATAGATAGATAGATAGATAGATAGATAGAATTTTCTTTTCCATGCGTGGCTACTCGGTCTGTGAATGGTTGCGTAAGTATACATCACGTAGCAAAGCGATCAGCATAGGTCACGGTTCTGCGGCATCGGCGAGGTTTGAGAAGGTTCGAGCAGAGACAAAACGACGAAAGACGGGGAAAAAAAGAAAAGAACTCGGGGCCAGCAGACGCAGCGCGTGAAGGGATCGAGAGGGTGGCGCACCCTGAGGCCGGTCGAGAGTGATTTATACGTGTATCTCTACATGGCGTGGCAAGAAAATAGGGAAAGATGGAAACCGCGAGAGACCGCGGCGCGCGGTGCAGGCATTGAAATCCGTCTTCTCGCTGCCGGAGGAGTGCGGGCGGCGCGCTTTTGATAATCGATTTCCGTCCGAGCAGATAAAACGGCACAGGCCGGCTTCCCAATCTCGCGCAGAGAGAGAGAGAGAGAAAGCCAAGAGACGTATTTCCAAGATAAAGCGCCGGCGCCGCGTTCCTCTCCCCTTCATCCTTCAATGGCCCCCGAAATTCCTCTTGATCAGTTTCTTCTGCGGTGCTATTATTCTGGCCGCGATGCTGCCATGGGTTGCCATCTTTACAGACGTCGCGACATGAAACCCACTATTGCTTTCATTTTTCATTTTGCTCGAAGGAAGGAGAGAGAGGTGGAGCGGAGAAGAAGGGGGAGGAATGGGATATCTATTATACCCGCCGGCACGCCCCATTCATACGTTGTGTCTCCATAGAAATCTCCGGGGAATTGTCACTGCTCCATCGTGTTATATACGCCGAACGCCTCCTCCCGTCTGCGTTTTTCCAATCCATCTGGATCTGGTAAAAAATAAGAATGAAAAAAAATAAAGATGCATTGGCGTTTTTCCCTCGCTCATCCCGACGCGGATGCTACTGGCGGCTATCTAGCATTTCTGTCGAACAGTTAATCTATTCTGTACGAAGAGATTAAGCGGGGGAAAAAAAGAGAAAAAAAGATGACGGAGAACTGCGCATGCACGCGGTGCAAGATTAATTGCTCTCGCGCATTCCTTTTTCTTTATTTCGCGCGGTCAGTGCTGCGCTGTTATGGACTCGCGTACAAAGTCTCGCGGTAATGGGTTTCAAACAGCACGCTTGGCAGCCACGAAAAGCCCGTGCAGAGTCGAATGATATTTCATCCGTGCTTTTGATCGAAAACGCGAAATTCGGAAAAATAAATGAAACGAAAAGAAATATAAAATGGCCCCGAAATGAACTTTGCTCAACTTTTACGTCGAAAGCAGAACGTGTGATCTTCGCTGCTTTTGTTTCTCAATAGGCCTTTGTCGGTGTCCTTCGCTCCAATTCGTTTGTTAGCACTTTCACCAGATACTTATGGTTGTCATGCTGGGATTATTATTATTCTTATTACTACTACTACTACTACTACTACTACTACTACTACTACTACTACTACTACTACTACTGCTGCTGCTGCTGCTGCTGCTGCTGCTACTGCTACTACTACTACTACTTGACCTTTGGCTCGTTGTTGCACCGCTCTCCTCATTCTTCACAACAGAATGAGAAATAGGGGACCGCACTAGCTGAGGGCACCCTCCGTATGAGAACGGTTATTTCAAACCCAGGTCGCCACCTTGACCAGGACTTGTGTACAGGGCCCTTCCACCACGGGTCGCCAGTTCTTCAGCACGTGGTGCGTCGTCACGCGCCGTCATCAGTTGTAGTGCGCCGCTTTGGACACTTGCGCCGCGGCTTTGCCGAAAGACAAGAAGCGGCGTGCGTCCTCTGAGGATACATCCTGGCAAGCATCTAGTGTTTCGGATGTATGCCTCTGGCATGATAGAACGGATAATTTTCGTGGTTCTGGAATGTTCTTCCGGTCTCTCTCTGATTACAATTAACGAAGCACATTTAATACAAGCTTTCGAACTGTTGTGTTGTGATTTTGTTTTTTCTTAGTAAACAGTCCAGGCGATGAAGTCTCTCCTCATAGTCGCCGCGAATGGCTGAATGCAACCTTTCCATGAATTTGATCTTATGGTGAAGTATATCAGTTGTTTTAAAGGAGGCGGACGCACCAACTTCACTATATACGCTTTCTGAAGTCCAGCCGTCATGCTTCTGGTTCCCGTAAGCAAAACAAGGCCAGATTTGTCTGCGGATAATTTTCTGCTGATACCATGGCCACACACGGGTCCGCCGGCCAGACGCAACTTGCGGCAGTGCAGGGACCTAGATGTAATTTAAACGCCTTGAGTTCCCATTGAACTGCAGTCGTACAGTTTGCGGTAATAGATGAAAACACCTGCGAAAGTGTGAATGGAAAAAGTAAAAGTGTGGTCCACGAGTTTCAGGCAATTCAAGGCCGCCGACTGAATTGCCGGCCTTGGCGGGGCTGCACTTTGATGGGGGCAAACTGCAGAAGCACTCATGTGCACAGTTTTTGGCGAAAGGACCAGACTTGTCAAAATCATTCAGGAAATTTTTCACCATGACATGCCTTTTAATCGTATCTGCTTTTAGGTGCGCCGAACCTCCTAAATTTAAGTATACCTATGCTGTCGAGGGAAAGTGCAATGGAATCATTGCCTTATGGTGTCACAATCCGCTAGTCTTCTAGTAAGCTCAGACGGTAGAGCAATCGCCTCGAAAATGCGTTAATCCTGGCTTCGAATTCCAGGCGGGGGACTCTTGTGAAGAGTCCCCCGCCTTATGCTTTGTGGTTCTTCGTTGTTTTCTTTTTTTTTAGTCTTGATTTACCTCGTGCTGCGCTGCAGTACGTAGGTTATCCTTTATACGTGGTTTTTGCAAAAACCGCTTTTTTATTGGCGCCAATGTTCCTTACAGCATAAATTCAATAAAAAGTACGAGTCTTTGTCCTGGATAAGGTCCAAGAGAAGCCGGTACAGAGGACCGTGCTCCGAGCACGTTAAGTCGCCTGGTCTTCCTGGGTGGTACCCAAGGCCGCGTATAGGTCGCGGGTGCGCGCCCGTTGAAGGCCCGGACATGTCCCTATAGCAGGTGTACCAGTGCCTTCTCACGGCCGGAAGTAGTGCAGAAAGGGTAGGCAAGTAAGGGACGCTGGTCCCCGGACGCCCATGTGGCCTGGACTGCAGGATTCAAGGCTGCGCCTACGCGCGCATCCTTCCGAGCGCAACCTTCTCTCGGCGAGTAAAAGAGACTGCCTACCATCCTTCCTCGATTTACTGTTCCTTATGTCAATAGAAAGCACATCATTCGAAGTGTACAAACTTGCAGTGGTTTCGTCGGAAAGACGGAAGAAATTTTTAAGGCGGCATATTTCGATCTTCGTGTTCGCCCCTTCTGTATGGGACACCGGCAAGACTGCATGGTTTGTGTACTTTTGCAATGTTGATTTAAATATGACAGTTACTCACCGTCGTGGAAGAACGCTAACAGATG
Source organism: Hyalomma asiaticum (assembly GCA_013339685.2). Lineage (NCBI taxonomy): Eukaryota > Metazoa > Arthropoda > Arachnida > Ixodida > Ixodidae > Hyalomma > Hyalomma asiaticum. The sequence goes on along the minus strand of CM023481.1, from coordinate 34,736,299 downwards.
TGTCTGGAATACAATTATAAGTAATAAAACTTTGCTTTTAAGCAGAATAATAGAACATGAAGTGGTATTTCTTGGTTTCGCGTTACACTTGGAAATTGACACTCATCACCGAGCATGGCCCCGCGGGTCATTTCTTCAGTACTTTCAGGGCGGAGTTATATTAGATATTATTCTTTTCTTATGGGGTATAAGCAGACTTGGTTCCGTCAACGTAAAAAAAACCATTTTCTCATTTTCACCACAACCGAAAGAACATAATAATTTCCGAGCGGTAAACAGTTCCTTTACGCCGCCGGGAAGGTGCGATCCACGCGGAGGGATAAGTGCACGGCTGCTATATGGGGATAATTATGCGCACCACATTGCTGTACTGTCATTGACTGCCGACATACAGATGGAAAAACTTGATAGGTAGGTGTGGTTGGACCCCCTTCCCTTTGCCCGTGTCTGGACTACCGCGCGGTCCCACGCAGGGTTTACATGGCCATGCCGAGGCAGGACTATGCGTTGGTGGCACCTTGTATGAAATTTGTCTCTCTGAGTCCAGCTTCCCGACGTAAGCCATGCTGGAGGTACTTCGCTTCCGCTGATGGTTAGCCACCAAGGAGTCACGTCCTCTGTCACAATGTGATTAATCCAAGGCGCGAATCACGACGGATTGATGGTCAATGGTGGGTTCGACAGTTTATTACGAGGTGCCGTACCCCTACACTTGCGAGAAAGTTAGGATGGTGGTACCTTGTTTTCTTACCTCGTGAGTCATCGCAATTACGAAGTAATGCGATGTTTAATTACTGCGCACTGATTATGTCGCATTTCTGTATTTAAAAAAAAACTCAACCGGCCCGATTCGAAGTATGCGATCAAGTTCATTATTAAATTATTAGAAATAAAAAATATATTGTTCTGTAATTACCGTCATTCGCGGCATGTTTATTGTGACTTTTACGAGGAACAAAGACGAGTACGTTTGTATCGTTGCTTTCGTAGGTGCTAGTGGAGTGCCAAATATCCGGTTAAAAATGAGAGAGCGGATCATCTTTCGCAACATGCTGTACGCCGCCAGTTATGTGGTCACAGAAGGAGCATGGAAGGGGTTGAGTACACTGAAAGCTCAATGCATGACGTTTTTTCCTTAATATGACTGGCCCCGAGAGGCAGGAATACATCGCGTAGGCAACTGTGTACGCGGCCTCTGGGAGTGGCAGCCTCCTCAGCAGGGCGGGTCGAGCTGCTCAAATTTTCTAGCAATGCTACTCCGAGAGCCTCTCAACTATAGGTATTCGGAATTGGCCAATATTGTAGACGCGTGCCTTTTAGAAAGATAGATAGATAGGTAGATAGATAGAGAGAGAGAGAGAGAGTGAATAAAAATATGTGTAGCCGGTATTCTTTATTCTGAAAAGCATTTTGAGGAAAACGCATCTTGGAAGAGGCTGGCGCCTGCTTCTACTGACCCATTCCGCGGCAATCTTCCTTGTATTGGTTGTCAACGTACTTTGAAACCTGGTAAGTACTAAGGCGCCGGCAAGCACCCATATAGGCGCGCATAACAAGAACAAAGGGAGGGGGGCTACAAAGTCCCCGCATCCTTCGCAGTTCACTTGAAACCGTAACCACCCCATATCAGGGTCGGCCTGCGTTACCTGGAATACTTGAAGTTGGCCGTATGCAATGTGATCTTCCGCTGCAGCGTAGCGCAGCATCCGGATAGGCAGAAACGTTTGCTGCATCCGCCTTGGGGCACAACTTAAGAACTTATTTACTTATTTTGTAAAAGAAAAAGAAACACAAATAAGGAGTCTGTACGACAGCAGGTCAGTTTGTATTCCAACAACAGAGATATTTATTCCTTCAAAACCGTGACATGGTCGTCGTCGCGTACACAAGTCTGACACCGAGTTTTGTGCACGTGACACGTCGAAACACAATATCTATATCTTCTTATGTGTATACATGAAGGTGTGATGTGTACACGATATTGCAACGCTCTCCGAAACACTTGCACTTTTTTTTTCTCCTTTTTTTTTGTATGGCTTGGCACTCTACCCTCTGGATTACTCCCGGCTCGGCACGTTTGTTCTCTAAACCGCCGTTTGGTGTCCTTCATCTCAGGACAGTAAATAGTATTGTATCATTTCGTTCTGAAGCTCGCACAAGCAATAATATTCTGCGCGCCCCAGATAACCTACAACATTTCCCATTCAATTCATAAGGTACAGCTCCAGGAGCGTGGGCATTCGTTAACGTGCAAATCGGTCCATGGCATCGATACGAATGCAGAAACGCTTGCTGGTTCTTTTATCTCCCCTTCCATCACGCGCGATATTTACCATTTGCAGTTTCCAAAAGTTGCGTCCGGCGGTGCTAACACTGTGCCAGTGAAACGTAAAGTTAAATATTATTAAGGACCAATTCTAATTTCCTAGCAGTGGCCTGAATCGCCAGCCTCTCTAACAACGGCGTGCGTTCATTCCCATCTTCAATCGTCAAATAAAAATAGACAGCATATCGATTAGCCCCGTCTATGGGTGTCGCGATGAGTTAATGATTTAACCACGGCGTCGCCATCGAGCTATGCGCTCACACACCTCGGCCGTTACTTACGGGTTTTGGGAAAAGCAAGAGAAAAGAAAACAGTGCTGAAAGTAGAACAGTCTGCACGGCAGTCTCTCAAAGCGACGGTACAATGTTTGAGGCCGGAATTGGCGGGAACAACACTTTGACGAGTGAGCCTTCTCCGCATGTTTGCGGTACAGCCATACAGGGGAACGAATCTACTGCGTGAGGCTCGAAGAAGATACTCGTTATTCTTTTTATCCGCGCAGCGTTATCAGGAACAAGATATCATGGTGTCAATGACAGCGCGTTGCGGAAAGATAGCGGTTACTCAATATCAGCGAGAAAAAAATAGTTGCTCGAGAAAGATGGCTGTATAATCGACAACGCGGTTCTGTTTACTTTTGTTTACATACGAAACAACGTCACCACAGTTTCCGTGTCCGTGCCTCGGACTTGGTATGCACGTATTATAAAAGCGTTTTTTAGAGCGCAACTCGTCCATCGCCCTCGCCCTAACCGAATGAACGAGCACAGCTAATCATGTTCTGGCTCGCGAGCCTCTGGCCGCACGAAGCTCTACTCCGTTTGCTGAGGCCCGCCATTACTACCGTGTATAGTATATGACGCAGTTTTTGTAAAACAACCTTCCACGAGACGGCAAAAACCCAACACTTCGCGCCTCCGTAACAGAAGCTCATCGGCCCTCCCTCAACAATGAGCGATGCACAGTGTGGATAGTGCTTCGCCAAGGTCGCTCGCCGAGGTAAACAGGCGGGAACGAGAACATTAATGTAACTCTCGGAATTTCTTTCGCTCAGTACATCACCGCATAAGTACACACGTAGATATGCGCTCACATTTCGAATTAGGAAGTGTGACTATTGTTCGTGTTACGTGCTTTGTAGAATCCGCTTGCGCAGGCTTCGTCTAACGGAGAGGGAAAAAATTAAAACGACTAGACAACTCAATGTCGATGTAAATTGGTGCCGAAAGTAATAGAAAAAATGATGTCACTAGGAAACAACAAAACGCCAAACGCCAAACGCACAAAGTTGCATTTTTCATATGTGCGAATTATATCCTAGTCTTTAGTAGAAAAAGAGATTGCACGATATTTAGGGTGAAGCATCTCTGCTGATAACATAAATGTACAAAAATATAAGTTGTGAAGAAACCAGCGGCATTGTTTTTCTTTTTCTTGGGGGGGGGGGGGAGTATTGTCATGGACGATATTTTCACCGATAAGCGACGAGGCGAGCTCAGACGTGTACACTTGCACCAGCTCACTGCAACTTGAATTTGCAAATATATCGTCAAACATCTCCACCCGCCGCTTGAAATCAATCCAACGAAGGATAGAAGACCAGGGCGAGATTGGGAAGTGAAGAGTTCAACATATTGTTGTAAAAGTTGAAAAAATGGGGAATGTCACTAGAGACAACGTTTCAACAACAGACTCGTCTTTGTCAGTGCAATGAACGTTCATGGCCCTAAAAACACTCATTGTCCTGACGAAGACAAGACCACTTGACGAAACATTGCCTCTATAGCGACATGCCTGAAAAATGAGAACGTCTCTTGAGCCATCGTTTCGATAAGTGGACTTGTCTTCATCAGGAGCGATGAGTACTCCTTGCCTTAAGGAAAACAAGTCCACTTGTCGAAACGACATTCCCCGTTTTTCGCTGTCTTAAATTATCCGTTCATCGCTGGCACTGTCGTGGTAGCCAGGGCGTCGCGTAGATAAGCTAAAGGATCCGGATTCGATTTCCGTCAACGAATTGTGATGAGATCCAAGGGCTTGGACGTCCGTGTACGTAGATTTCGGCGCACATTAAAGAACCTCAAGTCATCAAAATTTGTGTGTAGTCCCCAAATACGCCGTGCCTCGTGTTCAAATTGGGGTTTTTAGCCCGCGAAATCCCAGGAATTATTAGTAGGATATCCTCGCTCATTTGGAAGTGAGCCGACAGCATAAATGTGGTGTTATTGCTACCTGCTTCGCCCAGACGGAACACAAAAAACATACTAACGTTGGTGCAACGGATCACCGGAAACATGTTACAAATACAGGTATTCTTGGCAGCGTTGAGAAACAAATAATGACATTTCTTTTCTCAGTTCCGCTGGTGCATATAGTAAAAAAAATACTTTTTTTTGCTGTTCATAAGAACGCACACCAAATGTTGCTGTTGCCCTATATAACGTCCTGCTGCGTCAGTGACAACAATAACAAACAAGGGCGTTTCGTTTCTCCTCCTTCAACAGAGCCATGTTCACAATCTTGTTCACAAACTTTGTGAACAAGGCTCCCGTATTGCAGCCGAAAGGTCTTTGCTCTTATTCGTGGCCAGCGTCAACTTCTCTTTAAAGTGTTATATCTGAACGGTGCTGGTTCACGGAATGAAAATTATTTTTGTCATTTTCTGCGGCCAGACCAACCTAATGAAGACGATTGTGACATCTCGCCTTCCTTCCGCACCTTGCATGTGTGAAAAAAAAGGAAACGCAGTGGCGTTTTTAAGCCAACCTCACCGGGAAGGAATATATTAATCAACCTCTTAAAATCGGCAAAGACTGCAGCCGTATGTGCTAGATAAACTGAAGAACTTCCCAAAGTTTTGCTTCTAAACTTCTGTTAAGTTAGCTACAATGAGAGGAAGTGCATTTCGTTGCCACTCTCCTATAGTATTGTCCACAGGCCCTGTCATTACCTGTAGTTTTCCTGAACATAAAAACTGAAGGAGCAAATAAAGCATGACTAGGCCGCCATCTGATGTGTTAGACAGAAGTCCATATCTAGCCGATTCGTCAAAGAAACGTCGACTTTAGGAAATTGTACATATGACATCTCACATATTTTCACACCATGTCTTTTCAATGCCACAACGTAATGTCCGTAGAACACCTCAAGTGCCGTCGCTGTCGTGTCGGTAGGCCAGCCATTCAACTTGCTCGGTGGACTCAGCGGGAAAATGTTGATTCGCATTTTGTGAAGGTAACGGCCCATGTCGCCGACAGTCAATTCGTATCCTTTCGCACCACAAAAACAACACACAAGACAACGATGAGATGACTAGACTTGGCCGTTTCTCGCACACACTGTCAGGAGTTCTCTCGACATTTCCCGGGAAACAACATAACCAGGGCTTCTTCGGGCGCTTACAAGAGGCGCGTCACCAGGGGCAACACCATGAAGATCAATAGGAACAAGCCACCAGACGGCCCACGCCTTCCTTTGGTGAGGTGCCGTGAATACTTTCGGACAGTTGCGCACAGGTAGGGGAGATGAAAAAGGCGTGCTCTGATGACGGCGGCTTCCTAAACTCTCACTTTCTTTCGAGCCGCGAAGGACAGACGTCGACAGCCATCTCCCAATAGACAACGCCGGTACTTGTCAAAACCAATTGATAACGGCAAGCACACCAGCTACGACAACGCCGCTCGTCCGAAGTGCCCCGTCATAAGGAGCCGTGCCACCGATGACGTTTGGCGCTCACGCTCGCAAGACGACGAAGACGTCACGCGATGCCAACAACAAAACTACGTCGCGCACGACGCAGGGCCAGCCACGTTCTCTTTTACGATCTTCGAGAGGCGTCTCGAGGGGATCAACGCTTGCGTAGTGGCCATCTCAGGGGGCAACCGTTCGTGGAGCGACAGCAGCGATGGACGCATCATCGCCGAGTCACTGGTGAGACGTCATATGCCGCGTGAGATGATGCCGCTCGCGGAAGCTTTCGTGGCAAATGTGGCAGCGCAGCTTGTCCTCTCGCCGTTTTTTGGCCGGGTCCGGTTCTCGCTTGTGGTGCGAACGCATATGATACACCAGGTCGCTGGTCATGCGGAAGCTCGTCTGGCACTTGGCGCACCAGTTCTGAGACGGCAGAGAGAGCGCCGCCAGCGATGGAGGAAGGTATGGCAGGACGGCGGCAGCCGGATACTGCGCCGCCGCGGCCGCTGCGGCTGCTGCAGCGGCGGCAGGGAGGAACCGTCGTGCGGCAGCGGCAGCGGCGGCGGCAGCAGCAGCAGCTGCTGCGGCCGCCGATGAGTTGTTGCCGGCAGCCGAAGCGTTCTTCTCGAAGTCGTCTTCGACCTTAGGGTCAAGGAGTGGTCCGAACACGGGCAGCAGCGGAAACTGGGCACAAAGGGGGCTGGATGGCGGCAGGCCATAAGGAAAGGCAAAAGGAAAGCCGCCAGCCACAGGGGATAGTCCGGGCGGAGACCTGCATGAAATTGAGTACGTTTATAGAAGGGAACGCGGAATCGCCAAACATTACAACGTGCTGCCTTTATTAATGGCATGGATAACAGACTTCAGTACGTAACTTTTAAAATAGCGTTAGACAGCCGAGCGTGGGCTCTTTTCTATTGGCCAGTTTTCTTTGATGATAGTGTGCCCATTATCGGTATTGTCCAGGATTTGCTCTTGACAACAGTCACAGTGTGAGAGCTCTTTGTGAAGAACGACCAAGCTCTGTTGTAACGAACTGGGTAGGTAGTGCCATCTACGAACTCATCCGTAGTCTCTATACGTTCTGATCCTTTTTGCCCTCCGAAGGATGTAGTCACTTGCCTGTCAGTTTTGTCGACCTTCTTGAAGGCGCTCGAAGGCGGCGCCGTTGCTGCAGCGTCGTCGTCCGCCCTGGCGCGCTTCTTGGAAGGCCGCTTGAAAGACAGGTCATCAGGCATGCAAGCTGCCGCACCATAATCGGACGCTGCCGCCGGCGAATGCGCCTGTGGTGACGCCGTCGTAACATCACCTCTAGCCGTTGCCAACCTGTGTACGAAGAAATGGTGCATGTCGTGGGGGCAGTGCTGTCTGCAGTACCTTCTTTATTTATTCTCGAATGCATAATATGCTCTGTAACCTTATGAAGCATCGCATTCGGACATTCTTCAATAGCTGCCTGCAAAGAACCCCTTTACAGTCTGTTCAGAACCTTGGCGACGAGGCATGCGAATTAAACTGCGGGTTTAGCTTTTCGCCTTGGGTAAAAGTCAGCTGAACCCGCGTAGCATAGATGAGCATTATTTTTTTGCAACATGATTTAGTCGCTTAATTTGACACCCTGGCAATCGTAATGGTATGGCATATTTAGTGAGCAAAACATTCTTGAAATATCTTTTTGCTTGAAGCTTGCCGCATGAAGAAAGGTAGAGTGCCGGCTGACAAGACCTCGTGAATGTCACAATTAGTATGCTGTCAGTATATTGTTGGTGGAGTTAATCATGGTAGCTGACCGATCTGCACGCTACTCTCTATACTGCACGCCTGCAGCGCCTCGATAAATGTGAAAGGTGATTCTGCCCACACCGCGCATAATAAAGTGAAGTGCTATTCACATTTGGCTGTCAATTATTGTAACGTTACTGCATCTAAAGGGCGGCAGCTCTGTGCGCGGAGGAGACACCTTGGCCTTATAACTTGTGATATGGCTAGTTTGATCACTAGCACTGCCCACTTTCTCGTCTCCTTTTTTCTCTTGGCAGGTTGAAGAAAAACCCGTAAAACCAGGGCTGCTTTTTAAAAACAGTTGTACAGGAGAAGCTTGCAGTTTTATAGAGCGCCGGCTACTCCTTTTCACATACAAGACAGTGCAGCGATTCACATTTATGAAAAAAAAAAGACATTCAATATTCCACCTAAAGCCGTTCGTAAATTTCATATGAAGTCACGCACACAGCAAATATTCCGACGCGAAACTACACGTACATGCAAAACGTAGTCACAGAACAACGCGAATGTTCACACAAAAGTCCATTTAACAGAACACAGGATAACGCTACACAAAAGCTTGGCAGAACGTGAAATGGCCACGCACAGGCTACAGCACATGTACCTGTCGAGCGTCAACTTTGCGTCCTTCGTGGTGACCGCCTGGTGCTTGCTTTCTGTTCCTCCACCGCTGCAGCAGTCGGTGAGCGAGGCGATATCGAAGCTCTTGACCTTCCTGGCGGCCGGCAGCGTAGTGGTGGTCAGCGGTGTCCTCGGTTTGACGTCCACGCTCGAGACTGGCTCTGGCGTGCCCTCGCTCGTCCGCCGGGGGGCCGTGGGTGGAGGTGGAGGAGGCGGCACCTCGACCGACGCGGCGTGGTGCCTCGCGGGGCAACGGTACATGAGATGCGACACCACCGGGTACGGGTTTGCGAAGGAATCGCTGCACAGGGGACACCGGTACGGCTTGTCGCCACCTGCAAGAGTGTGGTGGTGTGCGTACGTGTGAGTGGCTATGGCATGAACATGGCCATGTGTAAGCCTTGCTCGCATGTATTTGACGAAGCTAGGTCAAATTCCAATCTGCTTGCATTTAATGTCGTTCCGATAAAAAGTAGGCCGGGTTGGTTTGTCGAAGCCTAAAATTGTCCTATTTGGACGGAAGAGGAAGGACGGCGTCCTTCGCTTCATCTAATTCTTATAGTATACATATGCTCTTTGTCACTGCTCATTGAGAGATGTGTGGCGACAAAAATAAGCGGGTCGGATCGGGCACAAAAATTGGTTCGCACCCTCTGTTTTACTTCTAATACCCTCCCCTCCCCCCCTCAACCCATGAATAAAGACCCAACAAATATATCCGATCTCTATTCGCAAAACCTTCCCGCGCAAGAATTGTGCGCAGAAAGAAACATGGGCAAATGTTGATGTTATATCATTCTTGAAGCCGGCTCAAGAATGGCAAGACCTCCTTCAGTTCCTACTCCAGTTCACACACAACAGAGGACTTGCAGCACACATTTAACATAACACACCATAAACTATGCCTTAAGGGCAAGCCCATTTCGCAATAATAATAAAAAAAGAATCCCGGCCGCGGCGGCTGCATTTCAATGGAGGCGAAATGTTGAGGCCCGTGTGCTGTGCGATGTCAGTGCACGTTAAAGAACCCCAGGTGATCGAAATTTCCGGAGACCTCCACCACGGCGTCTCTCATAATCAGAGCTGGCTTTGGGACGTCAAACCCCACAAATCAATAATAATAATAATAATAATAATAATAATAATAATAATAATAATAATAATAATAATAATAATAATGGCTACGTGGGGAAGCGAAACGCACCGTGGGCGTTGGTGGTGTTCCGGGGAGCGGCGGGCAGCCTGAGCAAGTCGGCGAGCTCCCGGGAGAACCAGGCGAGCAGCGGCTCGCCCCTCTGCACGGGCCGGCACACGCGCAGCTGCAGTTGCTGCGACGCCAGCGTCACTTCCAGGTTCTGCTCCTGCGGGTGGCGAGCAGCCGGCAACTGGGAGAGCCAGCGCAGGCGCTCTTCTTCCTCTTCCTCGTGCTGACGCCGCTGCTCGTCGTCCGCCTCGGGGCACTCCGACGGACGGCCGCGCCAGGCAGACACCGCCTGCGCGTTTGGGGAAATGATAATAAAAAAATTACAGCCTATCCACGGAGTGAATGATGATGAGTGGGCGAAGCTCGGGAGGTTCATCGTAGATCGTGCCGAGTTCCGGATTAATTTAGTTAACGCGCACGCTACGAATCCTTATGGTTCAACTATGCACAAGTGAAATCTCCCACCGGCACTTCATTGCAAGTCAAGATCCAGTGCATATATATATATATATATATATATGGGTGGCCGGTGAATGGTTCTCCAACGCGAGCAGTCGGTATTTCTCAATCAAGAAACTCGCAAGGAGACGCTGCCTGCGCCAACGTTGTCCCTCGCAGGCGAGGGCGCGTTCTCCTTCTTTGCGAGCTGGTAGAGCGTTCATCTAATGCCTCGTTCACACTGGTAAATCCGGCGTCTACATTCGACGGAATTCTCTTGCCGCCGAAAACCGCGTAGTTCATACTGCTTACCGCCGCGGAACCGGCGCCGCCAGAAAGTGACATAGCGCCATCTGCCGAGCGCAGGTCGAACCTTTAAAAAAATGCGGCACAGTGATGTTCCGTGCAGGGAGTTTTCCCTTTTTCAGGGAATTTTAGACCGTCCTTTTGGGCGAAAGGGAAAAAGGGAATCTTCGCAATTTTGCAGGGAATTTCGGAGGTGAAGACATCCTTATAATGTTCGAAACACTTCTGTTACGGGGCACTTTCGGTTTTTCGAATCGTTCCTGGAGCATGTACCACGCAAAATCATAGCCTTTAAGATTCGTTCCTGTTTCACGAAGTGTCTTTTTGTTTCCCCCGGGCGGTAGGCTCGAAATCCACATATGCGCTCTGTATTTACAGCACATGAGCTCCGAGATTGTGGATGGATGGATGGACGCTATGAGCGTCCCCTTTGTAACGGGGCGGTGACATGTGCGCCACCAGGCTCGTAGAACCTTTTTTTTCTCTCTTTTAATTTTCCTCATGCCTTTTAAATTTACTTCACTCAAATCGATCATACTATAGCAAAAACGGAAATTCATAGCCCAGTTCCCTGCCCCTTATGGCAGAAAGTCCATATTTTTCCCTATAATTATTTTTGTCCGTTCTCTCTAGTTTTCTGCCACCAGTATTCTAACCGTCTCTTACTTATTTCAATCGCGGCTATGTTCAGCTTCCCTTTGTTCGCCCTAAAACCCAAGGCTTCCTGTAGGGTGGTGCCCAGACGTACACCTGGGTGGATATTTCCGCATTCAATCAGAACATGCTCCGTCGTTTCCTTTCTTCCTCACAGCATGTGCATTTTTCTTCTTCTTTACTGAATTTCGCTTTATAAATACGCTTTCTAAGGCAGCCCGATCTCGCTTCAAACAATAAAGAGCTTCCTCAGTAAGCTGTACTCGGACGTGGACCCTGGCTGTCCCGACTGCAGTGAAACTTTTTGTTCTATGGCTCACATGCTCTGGCAATGTCCCGCGTTGCCTAACGACGTTCTCTCCAGCGAAGCTGAATGGGAGGAGGCCATCACAAGCACGGTGCTCCAAAAGCAAGCCCAGGCTATCCAGAGGGCCCACGAAAGGGCGGAGCGTCATGGCGTTCTTTCCTCCACGTGGGTGCGGCCAGCGGTTACAACGGCCTCCCGCTAGGGAGTCCTTACGTAGCTCCTCAGGATTAATTAAAGTTCATTGTCTGTCTGTCTGTCTGTCTCTTGAATTATCATAAAATGCCTCCCTCTTTATTTCCTTTTTGCCCTCTCGGTAGTTATTCAGAGTCGGTTTTTTTTTTCCATCGCTGCCCTCCAGTAAATGTTCTCCGCCTCTCTGACTTTTCCCTTGTAGATCGCCATCGTAGCACACCCTAGTGGGAGCCATTATTTTTTCACCAGAAGTTGGCACCTATGTGTGCGACAAGCCAGAAGCTTTCAGTAACAATAATAATAATAATAGCACACTTTTCATTTTAGATACAGCTGCCGTGTGTGCACAAACGGGTATGTACGGCATTTCTTCTGCATCGCATACCCCTTAAAGACAGCTCGAAGGTAGCTTCCGCGTAATCTCGGAGGCAATGCTTTGAGTTGCGCAGGAGCACAAGCGCGTAAAGACAGAACGATAGCAGGAGCCGGAAACACATCAAACACGCATATATGTATATATATTTGTGCAGGGAAATATGCGGGGATTTTTAGCGATGCACGCAGGGAAAAATGGCTGAAATCGGGAATTTTCATGCCTCGGAAAGGGAATTCTTCGGCGCAGGACGGAACATCACTGATGCGGCATGGCCCGGATGTACACGCGGTTCAACCGGTTCTACGCTCGTGCGGATCTTGTCCGTTTTGTTTGTGTGCCTGAGAAAGAAGCGGTACTGCTAGGCTGGCTGCGAAATACGTTCTGGTGATGTACGACAGGCGGAAACACCACCAGCGGTGGTGTGCTCGTCCTGGAATACATGAACGCGAGAAGCTTGGTGACGCCGTGAAAGTGCTATTCGTTGTGCGAAATTGTGACGTGGACACGTGGATTCCTACAACGAGTAAGTTGAGAATGGCTGTTATTCGTGACACTACTCAACGCGCGGCGTTCCCCGAAGAAAAATGGGTGTTTACGATCCAGTTGGATGTCCAGACGGGCTTCGAATACAGAGACAATCGAGCCGAACTTGGCCACCATTTTTCGAATTTGTAACTCGCGCTCCTATTGGTCCGCGGCGGGAAATCCGGCGGCAGCGGCCGCAAAAATCGCTCCCAGAGCGATCGGCGCGGATGGGGCTGTTTCGGCGGATCTCGCTGTCGCCGAACAGGTTTCCGCGCTTCTCCGGCCGCCGGATTGTTCAGTGTGAACGCCCCATAAGAAAGAGTGTTTCCATAGACAACGCGCGCCTTTCGCTCTCTCTCTCTCTCTGTCTCTCTCTCTCTCACACAAAACAGCACTCGCTGAGGGCACGCGCCGAGGCCGAGCGCGTGCCTCCTGCCCGCCTCGGCGAGCGCCCTCGCCCTCGCCGGTTACGCCTGACATGGGACAAGGTTAGACTAAGAGTAGCTTCGCCCCTAAAATTAGTGACTGAGGCGAACTGGAGCATATCATCCCGGCATGCCCATTTTTAGGGGGGAAGGACCTTAGGGCCGAGCTTGCAGCGTACATTCGTCGTAGCCATCTAATTACAATTGCGCCCGTTATGGGGCGCAGCGTCTCGTAAAAGAGAGAGAACGGCGCGCGTTGACTATGGAAACGCTCTTTCTGCGATGAACGCTTTACCAGCTCGCAAGGAACGAGAACGTGCCCTCGCTCGCGAGAGACAACGCCGATGCAGGCAGTGTCTGCTAGCGAGTTTCTTAATTGAAAAAAGCCACTGCTCGCGCTGCACAACCGTTCACCGGCCACCCCGTATATATAGACACTGGATCTTGACCTGCAATGTAGTGCCGGTGGGAGATTTCTCTTGTGCGGAGTTGAACCATAAGGATTCGCAGCGTACGCATTAACTAAATTAATCCGGAACTCGGCACGGTCTACGACGTGGGAGCGCAGGAACCTCAGAAAGACCAGGAGCATAAATTACAACGTGTGTTGTTACAAAGCAGCTGCAGGTGTGCCTGCGACGGTGTGGCGCCGCCAGGGGACGTGAGTTTCTGTGCCGCACGTGCGGGTGTGTTTCGTGTGTGCGAACGCTTTCAGTTAGCACAGAGGGAAGGCCAGCCGAGAAGAACGTCTGGTCCCGAGCCGAAGAGTCGACCCCGTCCGGCACATCTGGAAGTGATTCGTCCAGCGAGGGCCCACCTTATCGGCGTCGGGCCACACAAACTGTTTGCCGGTGTGTCTCCGCACGTGCACGTGGCCGTGTGATGTGATCGTCTCCGGCGTCGTTTCCCGGACTTTTGGTAATTACGGCCATGGGCGGGTCAAGTATGGAGACCTCCCATCCTCTCCCTCCTCCCCGCCCTAGGAGCCAATGGTGGAGAAGTCCGGGCAACAAAAAGCGCGGGACCCAGCGACAGAGAGAGATAGACAGCGAGAGATAGACAGAGAGAAAAGAACTCTCTGAAGAGAACGCACTTGTAAATATGTAAATAAACGTCTTTTAAGTTTTCCTCAACCTCTGCCTCGGTTCTCGGCTCCCGAATCCCAAGTGCCTGCAAGTCGTCTCCGCCGCTCCGCCACACGCTACCCGCTGGCCGGCAAAGTCAGCTGGCCAGTCGCAACAACTGGATGACAGCGGTGAGATTCGTTACCCGGAGGTCCGACGTCGGCATGGGAGATCCTTGCGGTCCGCAACGGATGGTGCAAGCGTCGGAATCGACTCCGCCGGGATCATGGCTGTAGGGTGGTGAGTGCTTGGCTTTTCTTCACTGAGATTTTACCAGGCTTTGTTTGGATTTGTGTTAGCAAAGGTGGTAATTTCGGTAGCTATTGTTCCACGTTAATCTAAGGACGGGAACGTAGTAGTATTTGTGTGTTAGTGAAGAATTAGCAGCACTTGCAGCAACCATGAACTTAAAGGCACTCAAAAGACCGCTTTTGCTAGAGTTAGCAAAAAGGATGGGGTTGGAGGTTCGGGAGCTAATTAGAAAGCCAAAGATCATCGAGGCTATCGAGAACCTTGGGGCAGACGATGACGAGCTCTCAGAGTGTCTGGAGCTGATTGAGGAAGAAAAAAATCAGAGACGCATTGCGGAAGAAAGAGATGAGAAGTTAAAGCGCGAAGCAGAGGAAGAAAATGAGAAACGCATTGCTGAAGAGAAAGAAAGGGAGGACAAGCGTTTTGAAATGGAGCTTCAGATGAAGCTTCGTGAACTCGAGCTGCTCAAGGCTCGAATTAGAGGGGGTAGCAAAGCATCTAGCGGAGTAGAACGAATTCCGTTCAAAGTTGAGGACCTTATGCAACCCTACCGCTCCGGAGAGGACATAGGTCGGTACTTGGTGAACTTCGAGCAAACATGCGAGAAGGCGGGTGTTACCAAAAGAATGTGGCCGCGATGCTTGCAGACTTTATTACCGTGCGAGGCTGCCGATATAATTGCCTGTTTGACAGAGGAGGAAGCAGACGACTACGAGCAGGTTAGGTCGAGCTTGCTAAGGAAGTTGGATGTTCGTCAGTTCGAGGCAAGGCAGCAAAGCGGTAGTGCATCAGTAGATGTAGAGCACGAAAGGTGCGGTGTAGTGGCGAGTGCGGTGCCGTTCAGGGCCGCAGAAAAGGCTAGCGCACGTAGGAGCAGCAGCGTGTTCATGCGGGAGGAAAGCTCATCAGCGAGTGAACATGACGCGCTTGCGGTTGAGGCCGTTCAAGGCCAAATGGAGCGCGACGGGGTGATGTGCCAATGGGATGTGGATGAGTTGGCACATGCATCACTAGGGAGTGTCGCGGAAGCTCGTGCCGATGCGGGCGATGGTAGCAGTGCGCTAGCGAGTGAAACTGGGTTATCAGCGGTTAACAATCCCCGAGTGTGTGAGGGTAAGAGCACGCTCGCGAGTGTGAGAGGTTTATCTGCTGTTAACAATACCAGAGTGGTAGTGGAGGCCGTTCCAGGCCAAAGTGAATGCGGCAAGGTGATGTGCCAATGGAATGTTTGTGAATCAGATAGGCCAGCTGTAGTCGATTTGGCACATGCATCACTAGGGAGTGTCGCGGAAGCTCGTGCCGATGCGGGCGATGGTAGCAGTACGCTCACGAGAGAAATCAAAGTAGCTGCTATTGATGCCGAAGTGGTAGTTGAGGCCGTTCATGGCCAAAGTGAACGCGGCAAGGTGATGTGCAAGTGGAATGTCTGTGAATCAGCTAGGCCAGCTGTGGTCGATCTGGAGCATTCATCACTAGGGAGTGTCGCGGAAGCTCGTGCAGATACGTGTGAGGGTAAGAGCACGCTCACGAGTGAAAGGAAGGTGTCAGCTGTTGACGATGCCGAAGTCGTAGTTGGGGCCGTTCATGGCCAAAGTGAACGCGGCGAGGTATCGTGCCAATCGGATGAGAGGGAAGCGTCTAGGCAGGCCCCAGACGAACTGGCACGTATACATAGGGAGTGCGTCGCGAAAGTGGATCTTGCCTGCGAAGCTCAAGATTATGTCAGCTCGCTAGACGAGAAATCCAGTGCATGTTTAGCAGAGTGCGACGAAGCACACTGTAGGGAGGACGAGGCAGGTGCAGATAGCGCTCAGTTATGCGAGCTGCGGAGCTCAAGTACACCGAGCTGCACTGTTTCGAAGCGTGCTAGGCTGTCCGTTAGTCGGGAAGGCAAAAGAAAAGATCAGCTGCCGGTAAGTAAATTGGACTGCATGAATCGGTCGGCTAGCAAGAACAGTGAGATTGTTCAGAGTGAAGAAATGCGAGTGAAGGGCTCAAAAAGGAGAAAGAAAAAGGAGTAGACGTAAAAAGCGTCATAGAAAAAGTAATGCCGCAGGGAGCGCGGGGCGGTTGACATCAGACGTCGAGCGAGGAAGCAAGAGAGCGAGAAAGGTGCGCTTTTCGCGCGTGCAGAATTGGGCTAAGACGCGTGCGAGCCGACGAGCGAAAAGGGAAAGAAAGGCGCACTATGATCGAACACGGTCGGAGGGGCATGTCAGCAGCCGTGGACACGTGCCGTTATCCTCCCGTCGCTTTCTTCACGGTAAATTGTCGCGTGAGTTCAGGGTAAGGCCCCTCCGCGAAGCCGTCGAACAATGCCACGGAGGGAGGACGCTGGCGACGGTTGTGGCGCTCCGCAGAGAGGCGAACACATGTGTCATCGGTCGTGCTTCCTGTCTGAGAAAAACGTTCAGTGCGCGCCCCCCGCGAGTACGGCTAAAAAAGGGCCAGACAGACATAGGTGGTCAAATGCCGTGAATGGAGACACTTAGAACACTTTTGTTTTGATTTTCTTAGTTGTGGGAATGGTGTCTCGAGATCTCCGCGATCAGTGGTCATTATGTAACTTGTTGAGAGTTTTGTTGTGTAGCTTTCTTCTAGACGTTCGATTTGTTTCGCGAATATTGTTGTTTGCTGAGTTGTTAGCCATTGTGAAGAAGCAGTGGAAAGTGTGTTATTTCTTGAATGCTTGAAGACACGTGTGAAGATTGTCTCAAATATTCGCGATGCGATCTTGGAAAAAGAAAAGGCTACGTTGGAAGGGCTACTCGTATGACCGCAAGAGTTTTGATAGTCTTCAATATTTGACTTGTGTGTCAGTGAGATGCAATGCAAAGAATTTTCATGTCAGGGTGTATCCTATGAGTTTGTAAATAGCGCAAGTTACAAGTTGGCCTATGTGCATATGTGAGCCGTAGGTTATGCATTCTTTGTGAGTTTGAGCTCGTAATGCCAGCGGGAGTTATTTGTTTGTTGCTTCGCAGAGGTCCTGTGTGGACGTTAGTGGGGATAGATATGCTGCGGAAGTCACAGTTGTGAAGTATAGGGTTTGTGACCGCAACGGCTAGAGCGATTTTACATCCGCGGAGGAGGAGCTTGTTTAGCTAATAAGTGCGACGGCGGATGTCAAGTGTGAAGTGTTTAGGATGTTTTACCGTATATGTTTGCAATTGTTTATCTAGAGCGCATTTACTTACTCAGCCGTAGCTTTAATGCAGCACGACAGTTTTGTTTTGTCTACGCACGGGAAGATGATTCGTTTTGTCGGAACATAATTTGGAGAATAAGAGTCTCGAATTCATGTGAGACGCGATTCATGTGCTAGACGTAAACTGACGATATGGCAGGAAGCGTACAGCGCTTCACAGAAAGAAGGCGTCAGTATGGTAAAGGCAGTACAAAGAGTTTGCATGATAGCTCGCGGGTTCGGAGTTCTTAATTTAAGCAGACCATTGTCCTCTCGGGTGGTTGCAATGTCATTTGGGAACGGCCGACTACTGCGCTGGAGCTTGCTACTGTTGCTGTACTGATTATAATTTCTTCAAAAAAGAAAGGGTAAACTGGATGGCAATGCTGACGGCTTACGTCGCTGCTTCATGGGAACTCGATGGCGTCGAGTACACTGGCTTTTGTATATTGCCTTTGTTTTTATGGGTGTAGCCTAGGTTTACCATTGTCCTTTTTCGTTGGGGTTGTGCGGTGTCACAACTCGCATTTGTGTATTTAGGAAGCCTATTTCAGGTTGTTGGAAGTGCTGCTGCTGTAATAAGTATGGCGGAAAATGATTTTGTTTTGGATAAAAGCCTGGTGGGTCTCAGGAGAGGGGTCCGGGCGCTTGCCTGCTTTGCGGTTGTGGTTCTGGCGTAGTTGGTTGACGCTGTGTTCCGAAGAAATTGATATGCAGAGCAGAGACCGCTCCTTGGACGAGATGCCTGGTACCGGAGATGGCCGAGCAGAGCTGCTGGGAATCAGCGCATCAGCGTGTTCTTCAACGACCTCTCCCCACAAGGGTGTTGACCCTTGTACGTCGAGGTCTCAGCCCGCCGCCGGGGAAGCTGTTACAAAGCAGCTGCAGGTGTGCCTGCGACGGTGTGGCGCCGCCAGGGGACAGTGAGTTTCTGTGCCGCACGTGCGGGTGTGCTTCGTGTGTGCGAACGCTTTCAGTTAGCACAGAGGAAGGCCAGCCGAGAAGAACGTCTGGTCCCGAGCCGAAGAGTCGACCCCGTCCGGCACATCTGGAAGTGATTCGTCCAGCGAGGGCCCACCTTATCGGCGTCGGGCCACACAAACTGTTTGCCGGTGTGTCTCCGCACGTGCACGTGGCCGTGTGATGTGATCGTCTCCGGCGTCGTTTCCCGGACTTTTGGTAATTACGGCCATGGGCGGGTCAAATATGGACACCTCCCATCCTCTCCCTCCTCCCCCGCCTAGGAGCCAATGGTGGAGAAGTCCGGGCAACAAAAAGCGCGGGACCCAGCGACAGAGAGAGAGATAGACAGCGAGAGATAGACAGAGAGAAAAGAACTCTCTGAAGAGAACGCACTTGTAAATATGTAAATAAACGTCTTTTAAGTTTTCCTCAACCTCTGCCTCGGTTCTCGGCTCCCGAATCCCAAGTGCCTGCAAGTCGTCTCCGCCGCTCCGCCACACGCTACCCGCTGGCCGGCAAAGTCAGCTGGCCAGTCGCAACAGTGTGTAAACATACACACGCGGAAACATACAAAAGGCGTGCAGTGTGTGAGATTCACACACTGCACGCCTTTTGATTTGATCACCCATTGCAACTTACACCTCTACAGCGTGTATATATATATATATATATATATATATTCATTGTACTCATTTTCTTTCCTTCGTTATAATATCCCACTACGGGAAACAAAATCGAGAACTCATGCACCCTGTCGCTGTGGCGCAATAACTTTTTATTCACGGTTCAAATGACCGTCGAGGCTATCGTGTCCTAGAACCTTTCTTTCGGGTCGTTTCACGTTTCGATTATGTCCCAAGACGGACCTGACGTCTGTTACGTAGAAAGACGACCCACTTCTATCGATTTTCAGCCTATTGCAGGAATACACATTAAACGAAAAAGCACAATCCCCCTCCGGCCCGCCGCTCAACTATGCCACCACGCCATCTTCGAGATCCCCGTGCGCGTTCGAACTATCAGATCAAATAAATACGGGACAACTATGCGTCCGGCGAAACGAAACCGTCCACTTTCCCATCCTCGTCGTCAATGGTCTTCGAAATAAACGGATCGTCGTATAGGCTGTCAGCGCGCGCCGGGCGCTGCGTGACCGATGGTATTTTTTATAGAGCACTCTTTTGCAGTCGGCTCTTCTTACGTCGATAATTGTGCAGAGATACGAAGCTGAGCGCCTGCAAAAAAAAAAAAAAAGAAAGGAAGAAAACCATCTCGGACACGAGAGATTTGAAGAGAAGTATACAGTAGAGCGCAGGTCGATGCGGCATACATCGCTCTTAAAAAAATTAAATGGACGCGTCGCGGGAGGAATAAGAAGGCGCGCTTCTTTTATAAACAGCGATCAATGCTCAAGCCCGTATGGTCTTGTTTTCGCTCGGGCTAAGCATGCGGAATATGGTCGCGAGGTGTGCGCAGGCTTGCGGCGCAAATGCGAGAGAGAGAGAGCCCCAACAAGGGGACCTGTAGTAGATAGATAGCCCGCGTTCATCTCCGCGTGTAAGTATACAGTACAGCGGTGCGGCGCGGCCGTGACTGGCGAGAAGACAAAGTGATGATGGGCGTGTGTACAATGAAGAATGAGAGAGAGAGGGTGGAACGAACGAACGAAAGAAGCAGAGCAGAGCGAGCCTTGATCGACTTAAATCGACGCTCCTGCCTGGTTCCCGTCGTGTGAAAGCGTATATACGGGAAACAATGAGGAAGCGGTGGCAATAGAGACGAGTGAGAGAGAGAGAATAACTGATAGAAGTGCGAAGGGAGGGAAAGAAAAACCCTCTTAATTACCGGTCCCTTGACAGAGGGTCTTGTTTGTTTACATATGTCGCTAAACAGCTCGTCGTTTAATTAGCCTCCGAACTGAGGCACCGCCTCCACTTTGTACAGTTTCTCTTTTACTTTTCTTCATCTATCTAGTTCGCGCTTTTTTTTTTCTTTTTCTTTTTTGAGGCGCTTAACGCGCGTGGGTGATTCGGGACGTCGTTTGAAGAGCGAGCACTTGGCAGCCCCGTGCCGCCACGCGTTCATAATGTGTGCGTGTGTACAGTCTTTCACTGGGATTCTGTTTTTTTTTTTGTTTTTTTCTACACGTCTCTCTTTTCACGCTTATGCCTTCTTTGTGCGGTGCGTGCTTGATGCAAGGACGACGGGAGTTTTGTGCGAACTTCGATAAGGCACCTTACGAACAAATGTGAATCGATATAGGGAAAGGGAGGAAAGGGGCGGTGGAGGCTTTGCAAAAGCGAGGCATGGCGATGTACTTATTAGCGATCTTTCAAAAATAGCACCTAGAAAGCGAAAGAATAAAAAGCGCTGCGGCCTAGTTCGTGGTACAGAGACCGGCTGCTCTGCAGATGTGATTAAGGTGGGTTACTGAGTTTCTTTACTTTATACTTTCTTAATTCTTTTTTTTTTCGTTTGGCGCGATGTCCGCCAGGGTGTGTACATATAAGCGGATGCTATAGATATTTTGCTGGCTTGTGGAAACTTATATGACATTTGCCCTTTGCAGTTTACGCCGCGACAGAAAATCTCGAGCAAGAGCGGTAACAACAAAAGCGGAGCAAGAACTTGAGCCTCACGTTGTTCCCAAAGTTTGCTGCTCATTAGGATAAGGCCCTGGATCATTTGTTTTACTATGATTACTTCGTTTTTCGGGCAGCGTAACTTATCCTCAATGATCTGACCCAATTTGCTCATTGGAAAGAAAAAGTGAGCATGCTTCTTACTCGTGCATATTGAAGTTATTTTCTTTTCTTTCTTTTTCTTGAATTATAAATAATAAAGAATGAAAATAATCATTGCGGATTTTGGGCGGTGGTCTCGAAATTCTAACGCTTCAGTCGAAAAAAAAAACAGCGGTAATGCAGACTACACGATACCATGAGAAAGTAAGATGGCATGAGTTGCGACAGCGAAACTACTTAATGAGCAAACAGACAACGAAGCCTAGGAAAACATAGGGGAAGTTAATTGTGGTATTGTAATTGTGGAGAAAGTAGAAAGGAATTAAAGTGGACGAAAAGACAAACCTGCCCTCGGTGGGACCCGAACCCACGACCTTCGGATGTCGCGTCCGATGCTCTACCAACTGAGCTACAAGGGCGGTCGTCCCCCCGTCCACTTTATTGTGTATTTATGTAGGTATTATCCTGGGAGTGTTAGGCAGCGCCACTCGAGGCCAAGGCGGCGTGTGTAGTACACACTTTCTTGCCAGGAGGCGTCACGTAGAACGTGAACTTAGACGAGATGGCTGCTGCCCAATAAGCCCTCGCATGCTACCTAAGGCACCAAGTCTGCCGCAACGAGGCCCAAGCTATGAAATAACGAAAGGGAAGGGGTCAAGGGCTCGTTCTTTATTTGTTAGAAACAACTTAATGAGCAAACAGACAATGAAGCCTAGGAAAACATAGGGGAAGTTAATTGTGGTATTGTAATTGTGGAGAAAGTAGAAAGGAATTAAAGTGGACGAAAAGACAAACCTGCCCTCGGTGGGACCCGAACCCACGACCTTCGGATGTCGCGTCCGATGCTCTACCAACTGAGCTACAAGGGCGGTCGTCCCCCCGTCCACTTTATTGTGTATTTATGTAGGTATTATCCTGGGAGTGTTAGGCAGCGCCACTCGAGGCCAAGGCGGCGTGTGTAGTACACACTTTCTTGCCAGGAGGCGTCACGTAGAACGTGAACTTAGACGAGATGGCTGCTGCCCAATAAGCCCTCGCATGCTACCTAAGGCACCAAGTCTGCCGCAACGAGGTCCAAGCTATGAAATAACGAAAGGGAAGGGGTCAAGGGCTCGTTCTTTATTTGTTAGAAACAACTTAATGAGCAAACAGACAATGAAGCCTAGGAAAACATAGGGGAAGTTAATTGTGGTATTGTAATTGTGGAGAAAGTAGAAAGGAATTAAAGTGGACGAAAAGACAAACCTGCCCTGGGTGGGACCCGAACCCACGACCTTCGGATGTCGCGTCCGATGCTCTACCAACTGAGCTACAAGGGCGGTCGTCCCCCCGTCCACTTTATTGTGTATTTATGTAGGTATTATCCTGGGAGTGTTAGGCAGCGCCACTCGAGGCCAAGGCGGCGTGTGTAGTACACACTTTCTTGCCAGGAGGCGTCACGTAGAACGTGAACTTAGACGAGATGGCTGCTGCCCAATAAGCCCTCGCATGCTACCTAAGGCACCAAGTCTGCCGCAACGAGGCCCAAGCTATGAAATAACGAAAGGGAAGGGGTCAAGGGCTCGTTCTTTATTTGTTAGAATTTCGTCCACTTTAATTCCTTTCTACTTTCTCCACAATTACAATACCACAATTAACTTCCCCTATGTTTTCCTAGGCTTCATTGTCTGTTTGCTCATTAAGTTGTTTCTAACAAATAAAGAACGAGCCCTTGACCCCTTCCCTTTCGTTATTTCATAGCTTGGGCCTCGTTGCGGCAGACTTGGTGCCTTAGGTAGCATGCGAGGGCTTATTGGGCAGCAGCCATCTCGTCTAAGTTCACGTTCTACGTGACGCCTCCTGGCAAGAAAGTGTGTACTACACACGCCGCCTTGGCCTCGAGTGGCGCTGCCTAACACTCCCAGGATAATACCTACATAAATACACAATAAAGTGGACGGGGGGACGACCGCCCTTGTAGCTCAGTTGGTAGAGCATCGGACGCGACATCCGAAGGTCGTGGGTTCGGGTCCCACCGAGGGCAGGTTTGTCTTTTCGTCCACTTTAATTCCTTTCTACTTTCTCCACAATTACAATACCACAATTAACTTCCCCTATGTTTTCCTAGGCTTCATTGTCTGTTTGCTCATTAAGTTGTTTCTAACAAATAAAGAACGAGCCCTTGACCCCTTCCCTTTCGTTATTTCATAGCTTGGGCCTCGTTGCGGCAGACTTGGTGCCTTAGGTAGCATGCGAGGGCTTATTGGGCAGCAGCCATCTCGTCTAAGTTCACGTTCTACGTGACGCCTCCTGGCAAGAAAGTGTGTACTACACACGCCGCCTTGGCCTCGAGTGGCGCTGCCTAACACTCCCAGGATAATACCTACATAAATACACAATAAAGTGGACGGGGGGACGACCGCCCTTGTAGCTCAGTTGGTAGAGCATCGGACGCGACATCCGAAGGTCGTGGGTTCGGGTCCCACCGAGGGCAGGTTTGTCTTTTCGTCCACTTTAATTCCTTTCTACTTTCTCCACAATTACAATACCACAATTAACTTCCCCTATGTTTTCCTAGGCTTCATTGTCTGTTTGCTCATTAAGTTGTTTCTAACAAATAAAGAACGAGCCCTTGACCCCTTCCCTTTCGTTATTTCATAGCTTGGGCCTCGTTGCGGCAGACTTGGTGCCTTAGGTAGCATGCGAGGGCTTATTGGGCAGCAGCCATCTCGTCTAAGTTCACGTTCTACGTGACGCCTCCTGGCAAGAAAGTGTGTACTACACACGCCGCCTTGGCCTCGAGTGGCGCTGCCTAACACTCCCAGGATAATACCTACATAAATACACAATAAAGTGGACGGGGGGACGACCGCCCTTGTAGCTCAGTTGGTAGAGCATCGGACGCGACATCCGAAGGTCGTGGGTTCGGGTCCCACCGAGGGCAGGTTTGTCTTTTCGTCCACTTTAATTCCTTTCTACTTTCTCCACAATTACAATACCACAATTAACTTCCCCTATGTTTTCCTAGGCTTCATTGTCTGTTTGCTCATTAAGTTGTTTCTAACAAATAAAGAACGAGCCCTTGACCCCTTCCCTTTCGTTATTTCATAGCTTGGGCCTCGTTGCGGCAGACTTGGTGCCTTAGGTAGCATGCGAGGGCTTATTGGGCAGCAGCCATCTCGTCTAAGTTCACGTTCTACGTGACGCCTCCTGGCAAGAAAGTGTGTACTACACACGCCGCCTTGGCCTCGAGTGGCGCTGCCTAACACTCCCAGGATAATACCTACATAAATACACAATAAAGTGGACGGGGGGACGACCGCCCTTGTAGCTCAGTTGGTAGAGCATCGGACGCGACATCCGAAGGTCGTGGGTTCGGGTCCCACCGAGGGCAGGTTTGTCTTTTCGTCCACTTTAATTCCTTTCTACTTTCTCCACAATTACAATACCACAATTAACTTCCCCTATGTTTTCCTAGGCTTCATTGTCTGTTTGCTCATTAAGTTGTTTCTAACAAATAAAGAACGAGCCCTTGACCCCTTCCCTTTCGTTATTTCATAGCTTGGGCCTCGTTGCGGCAGACTTGGTGCCTTAGGTAGCATGCGAGGGCTTATTGGGCAGCAGCCATCTCGTCTAAGTTCACGTTCTACGTGACGCCTCCTGGCAAGAAAGTGTGTACTACACACGCCGCCTTGGCCTCGAGTGGCGCTGCCTAACACTCCCAGGATAATACCTACATAAATACACAATAAAGTGGACGGGGGGACGACCGCCCTTGTAGCTCAGTTGGTAGAGCATCGGACGCGACATCCGAAGGTCGTGGGTTCGGGTCCCACCGAGGGCAGGTTTGTCTTTTCGTCCACTTTAATTCCTTTCTACTTTCTCCACAATTACAATACCACAATTAACTTCCCCTATGTTTTCCTAGGCTTCATTGTCTGTTTGCTCATTAAGTTGTTTCTAACAAATAAAGAACGAGCCCTTGACCCCTTCCCTTTCGTTATTTCATAGCTTGGGCCTCGTTGCGGCAGACTTGGTGCCTTAGGTAGCATGCGAGGGCTTATTGGGCAGCAGCCATCTCGTCTAAGTTCACGTTCTACGTGACGCCTCCTGGCAAGAAAGTGTGTTCTACACACGCCGCCTTGGCCTCGAGTGGCGCTGCCTAACACTCCCAGGATAATACCTACATAAATACACAATAAAGTGGACGGGGGGACGACCGCCCTTGTAGCTCAGTTGGTAGAGCATCGGACGCGACATCCGAAGGTCGTGGGTTCGGGTCCCACCGAGGGCAGGTTTGTCTTTTCGTCCACTTTAATTCCTTTCTACTTTCTCCACAATTACAATACCACAATTAACTTCCCCTATGTTTTCCTAGGCTTCATTGTCTGTTTGCTCATTAAGTTGTTTCTAACAAATAAAGAACGAGCCCTTGACCCCTTCCCTTTCGTTATTTCATAGCTTGGGCCTCGTTGCGGCAGACTTGGTGCCTTAGGTAGCATGCGAGGGCTTATTGGGCAGCAGCCATCTCGTCTAAGTTCACGTTCTACGTGACGCCTCCTGGCAAGAAAGTGTGTACTACACACGCCGCCTTGGCCTCGAGTGGCGCTGCCTAACACTCCCAGGATAATACCTACATAAATACACAATAAAGTGGACGGGGGGACGACCGCCCTTGTAGCTCAGTTGGTAGAGCATCGGACGCGACATCCGAAGGTCGTGGGTTCGGGTCCCACCGAGGGCAGGTTTGTCTTTTCGTCCACTTTAATTCCTTTCTACTTTCTCCACAATTACAATACCACAATTAACTTCCCCTATGTTTTCCTAGGCTTCATTGTCTGTTTGCTCATTAAGTTGTTTCTAACAAATAAAGAACGAGCCCTTGACCCCTTCCCTTTCGTTATTTGACAGCGAAACTAGTGTCTTAAAAGACACCGACATCCGATGCAGCGTCACTTACTCGACACCGTAAGCGCGTTATTTATATAGGCCAAGTCCCAGCTTTGAATGGACGCTACATAGTGGTACACTAACTCTGCTTAGTCTAAAATAATGTCGTTTGAGGACCCCATTTTCGTTAGTTTCACCATAATCAGATAATTATTAGAAGATGAATTTCGTGCCAAAACTCCAGTGCCTGAATTTCGGGGTGACGTCAGTCATTTCAGTCAGCCAGTTTTCAGTGAGACATTCTTTTTATTTTAGTTTTGGCTGCATAGCATCATTAAAATTTCGTGATACTTGCCATGTCGTACATGCGGTTCCCTTAAAGAAGGTAATTCATTTGTGCCGATGAAAAATCATGCGGTACATATAAAGCGCTTTCAAAACGTGAAACGTCCATGACGTGTTGGCTCGAAAACTTCAAAGTGGTGTCACCATTGATGTTTTCTCTATTCGCGTTTTCTTGTCTCTTGTCAAACCCTTTTGGGGCCCTCGGTGATGGGAAAACACAACTTTCTAATACTTGAAAAACTGTTTTTCTCTGCGGTGCTCCCCCAAATTACGCCGATTTTAATTCTCTGTCCTCGTACCATATGTTATAACAACAACAATGGACAAGTGGTGTCCATTAGCCACCGTTCACACTCATTGCGCACGTATAACCTCAAGTTAGCATTTCTAAATAGTACGCTTTTATCGACTTTCGATGTCACGAGGTGCGTCCAAAGTAGAATGTAGCTGCGTTGACCGCAAACACAGAACCTGAGCACTTCCGAAACTCGCCTTCTCATTGTTCACCTCAAGTATGACTGGTATACAAGGGACGTCCGGGCTAGAAGATTAGTGCAGAGCCTTCCTCCACTCACGAGAAACGTTGTGAGGAAAAGTTGCACACGGGACGATAAGCACGATCTTATCTCGCCTAGGGGAAAGATTTTCGGCCAGTGAGAACAGCGCTGTGCTCGGGGAAAGGAAAATTGGTGGAATTAAAAACAAATGTAGTTGATCCCTTTGTTATAGGAATCGGCATAACACGAAATTGAAACCTAGCTGTCATCGAGAATCTGTGGAGTGGGATAAGCGGCAGTCTGGCGAATCGAGGGACAGGAGATGGGTTTGGTACTCTGGACATGTGAACACGTTGCATGTA